>JAYRCH010000369.1:0-600000 GCA_037179445.1 Phengaris alcon alcon | reverse complement strand
AAAATCGACTTTGGTTTCCTCCTTTACAAAATGCCAATTTCATATATAATGACCTAATATATTTTAGGGGTGGTTCTACATACATGTGAAGTGGGCATGAAAAATATTTTTTTATTCTACCCTATCATGTGGGGTATCGACTATCGTTGATAAGGTCTTTTATAATAAAATCAAGATTTCATACATGACTTTTTTACAAAATCAACAATATTCGAGTAATCGCCAATCGGCCTTCAAAGCAAAATTTCTTTATTGAGATAAATATTAAATTCAAAAATATTTAGATACGTATTACTCAAAACTTGTTACATTACAAAATATATTATGTCGGAATAGGTCTTATCTGTTGCTTACATGTTTCTAACATGCTTTATCAGTTACATCACAATCTGATCTTAATTAACTATATTATTTTTTTTAGTTATTGTTTAAATATATTTTATAATTGTTTATTTAATTTTCAATAAATAATATAAGTAAAATAAATGTGTGTGTAAAATTTCTGAAATTAGATGATCATGGGTGTGACCTTGAATTTATAAATGGGACAGAGAGTAGATTAATTACTAAACAGATTACACCATCAAAATCCTGTGTGGAGTAATGACCTAATTATTTTATCAGGCTTTAGCCGTTTTACCACATTGATTTAGAGAGTTGCCCTTTTATTATGGTTATTAAAGCTATATTTCATAAATTTTCATCTTAATCAATCAATTCTGGAATCAAATAATATTTTTTTTAAATAATAATATTCTATACTAATATTATAGAGGTAAAGTTTGTGAAGTTGTAGGGGATAATCTCTGGATCTACTAAACTGATTTTGAAAATTCTTTTACCAATAGAAGGCTATGTTATTTGTGAGTGACATAGGCTATATATTGACCGGCACCTATATAATTTTGCTCCTGTAACGCCCAAAGGTTGACTGATAGACAATGCCATAAGGCATTAAGTCCGCCTTTGTACATGTTTGTGCATTAAGTTTCAATAAATAGATAAATTTCATAACTTTTGATAATATTGACCAATAAACATGTTATTGGTCAATATTATCAATAATTATGAATTCTTATCAAAATAAGTGAATTTTTAGTCTCAAGTGTTTAAAACAAAATACTTTTTTCCTTTTACTGCACATAATTTGCACAAATGGTTAGAGAGATAATACGACATAGGTATGGAACTGTGACCATGCCGTAACCTATTGAGTGACATTTCTATTAGACGGTTTTTTTTTTCATATACATTATACAATTTAATTAGAATTATTATTTATATAAATTGCTTTATCAGCAAGGAAATTCTATTAAGATAAAATTGGTTTTCTGGAGTGTTTTATGGTTGCATAGTTTAAGAGATAATTTAAAATATAAAAAACCCGAGACAATTTTAATAATGTTCGGCCAACGAGACTGCGCGCTATGGCATCGCCTTGGTCACTGTGGTGGAAGGCGTGTGGCCTATCACAACTATGAGGTAGGTAGCCGCGCGGCTCACCCCCTCCTTACGCAGAGGTTGTTGACGAAATTTAAATTTTCGAAACATAATTTTTCCACATTGTTTTCATAAAAAGTTCTTATCATTACTTTCTTTCTTTATAGTTTTCATAAGTTATTTTCACCGAACCAAAATCATAATCTCATCACAGGTAAAAATGTTTACCGTCCAACAAATTGGGCACAGGTCAGCTAGTAAAAATATATAAGAAGTGTCTCATTTAATGAATTTTTTATGCAAAAACAGCACATCAATTCTTGATATTGACTGGTAGCATAATTTTATAAGTATAATAAGATTAAAATATAACAAAATAATTTTGCATTATCACTCACAGCAGCAATTATATTAACTAACATCATTGGATTTTTATATACAAATTGATTTTATAAAAACATAAACTGAGAAAAGCATTTACCTCTGGTGGTTCTATAGCTCTTTCTACAGCTTCACTCATAATGAAGAAAGCTATAAACAGCAGGAACAGACCATTAACAAAACCAGCTAATACTTCAGCCCTTGCATAGCCGTACGAAAATCTTTCATTGGCACGCCATTTAGATACTAGGGATGCAGCTAGGCCAGCTACCAGCCCAGTGCAATCAAAGAACATATGGAATGCATCAGAAATAAGACCTGAAACAATAAAACACATACGGTGGAAAATTAAACTTAAACTAAACAAAATTAAAATGATATCCTACTGGCCCTGCTTTTTATCTGTAATTAGAATGAGAGGTTAAATTTAACTTTAACTTCTTATAAAAATAAGATTACTCATTGAACCTAATAACTTTATGTAGTTACTGGCATATTATGTACTTACCTAGACTGTTTGTCCACACACCGTAAAACAATTCAACAAAAGCAAAAGATAAATTTAATAATAGGAAAAGAAACAAATTACGAGAATTCTTATCTGAATATATTAAACGAAACCAATTTTGTAACTTTTCTCGCACTCCAGATAGAGGCCCGCGCGATGGCCGCGTATCCTTCTGTATAAGCGGGAGCATGATATTTTAGAGCTTTAATTTTATACACTTTGTGTCATTTCAAACTAATAATTCAACAAAACACGAATTCCTTAGCAAATATCACTGCATACGTGTACTCCGTAAGCGGTTTATAACCTCAAGTAGATAAAGGTTTTATGTGAGAAAAGTAATAGTAAAAGAGCAAAATTAAATATTAAAACATTAAGACATTAGCCTAGCGTTACATTTGCCTGAATTCACAAAATTATTTTGTGAATATTTTCAAATTTTGTAATTAAAATCAGATTCAGACATTTAGAAAACGTCAATTTAATATGTCAATACGATTGTCAAAGTCAATATATATTTATTTTTTTTACTTACTTAAATGGCGTCGGCTTATAATTATATGCCAGTGTCAAGTTAAAAAAAAAAGAAAATGAATATTCTTTCAACACCGTATTTTATCTGGATAAATACTCAATTTGGAAAAATACTCATAAATTTCCATTTTTACTCGAGTATTGTTCCAAAACAGTGGAAAAATGCTTTTTACAGATTTAGTTAAGTACATCATTCAAAATAAAGCATGACTGGAAAAATAAAAAATCTCGCCATGTTGCGGGAAATTACGGCACTAAAACGAAATGTCAAATGTTTGAGATTTAATCAATCACATCCAAGCCATTCTTAGTGTTGCTGCAATTAAAAAATGAAGCGCCTCCAGTGCAGGTTTTTTATTTTTCTGGTCAGGCTTTACTATACATTTTGTTTTTTACTTCAATACTGTTGGAAAGGTTTAGATCTTTGGTTTAGATAAACACATTGTGTAATTTATAGGTTATATTTAATGTCATTTTGTAAATTCTCCTACTTCAGTTAATAATGTCTTATATGTCAAAACTCAAAATGTATCCGACTGAAGGACTTTGTATCCATGGTCATGAATAAATTAAAAAAAATAATGTTGTTTTACTGACTTTTGGCGGGAAGTCGAAAAGAATGGGTGTTTAAATTTTTCACTGTTTTGTAAAATATAATTTTCTAGTTTCTAAATCTCCAAAAAACTCATTGAGGCCACCCGAGACCCCAGAGCCGGCACCTACCTGGCCCAGAGAATAAGTATCGCAATCCAGCGAGGAAACTCTTTGAGCCTTCTAGGTACTCTGCCTGGTGGGGATGACCTGGGAGATTTCTTTTTTTTGTAGCATTTTAAGTTTTGGAGTAGTTATTATTTTTTTTTTTAGAACTTACCTACTTTTATGGTACAATTGATTTTGTTATCATAACTGATAAAAACTATGAAGCTAAAATCTTTAAATCTTTAAAATCTTAAAATAAAACATTTAATTACATTTTCTAGTTTATATTACTGTAACATTGTTGTAAATAGTAGTTTTTAATTGAATTAAATATAATAAAATAAAAGTCCGCCCCCTGGAGATACTTCCAAAAAAAGAAAATTGGAGGAAAGTACGGTGGACTTCAGAATGTTCACAAAAACTAATTACAAAAGACAATTCAGAAAATTATAGTGGAGATTGTGTCGTATATGTGGAATAGAAGAATAATGAAAAATTGGGAAGCAAAAATCCCATTACTTTAACAAAATTATTTACAGAAAATGTAAAGGGTATAGTAGGAGTACATCGAGTGAATGCATATAAAGTTGGTGTAACTTTTAAGAAGCCTGCGCCAGATAATTGTTTTTTGAAAATGGACCATTTCCTTATTAGAAATAAACTAAAAGCTTTTGTACCGGCCCACCAGTCGGAGATTACAGGAGTTATTAAATATGTACCGAAAGATCTCTCAAATGAAGTTATATACAAAAATATTACATGTGACAGAAGTTATTTCAATTAAAAGATTTTTTAAGAAAGTTGAAGGAAAACTTACACCGTTGGGTACAATAGCAGTTACTTTTGCTGGTACAATTTTGCCTCAACATGCCTATATACAAATGTTTAGGTATCCTGTACATTTATACATACCACCATTACTACAATGTTTCAAATGCCTTAAATTCAACCATTCTGCAAAAGTTTGTTGTGGAGAGCAAATGTGCTCCTCATGCGCTGGACGCCATTCCTACAAAGAATGTGACGTAGAAGAAATTGTATGTTAATTAATAATGTAATAAATAATTAATTGTAGCGGTAATCACTTGGCCATCTCGAGGGACTGTCCAGTGAAGCAGAAGAAAATGCAAGAAAAGAGGAAAAAATATGAGAATTTTAACCATAGTTATGCCACTGTGGTGAGTAGTGTCCCATTGCTCACTGACCCCAAATCTTTTCCAACTATTTCACGACCAGTTAATGTACCACCTGTTAGTAATACCAAAACAACTTTTAATGTAGAACAAATCATAAACAATGATATTATATTGAATGCTTTAGTAGTCTCTTGTAACCCTCGGAAATGACAATAGCAATAGTCCAGTAACAAATAAAAGAATTAAAGATATATTATTAGCTAATTTAATCAATTAATGGATACATATCTTAATATAACACAGTTTAATATACAAAGCTTGCAGAATAAAAGAGCCTTATTAAAAACATTTCTTTGTGAACATAATATAGACATATGTTTGTTGAATGAGACATGGCTTAGGAGCTCAAGTTTAATTCCAGATTTTACACCATACAATTTTATACGTAAGGATTCAGTTAATTCACATAACGGTGTAGGTATATTAATTAAACAAAACTTGAAATATAACATTATAAATACAAGTTTTTATGAAACAATTCAAAATCTTTGTATATCCATAGAAACTTCGATGGGAACAATATACATTCTTTGTGTATATTGTCCACCTAATAACAGGTTTGATACAAATAAACTAAAAAAGGTATTACTTGAAACACCTAAACCATGCCTCATCATGGGAGATTTTAATGCACATCACTTATTATTTGGTTGTCACTCGAATAATAATAGTGGTAACAGTTTGTTCAAAATTATAGATGAATTTAACATGTGTATATTAAACGATGGGAGTGCCACCACTATTTAGGTTCCAAATAGAAATCCCTCTGCAATTGATATAGCTCTTGTTAGCCCCACATTGGCTCCACTCTGCGAATGGCGTGTCCATGATGATCCAATGGGCAGTTACCACTATCCAACTCAGGTAACCCTTAATGTGAAGCCGTCAATATATGAAGTACGTCCTGTGGAAGAAAAATATATTTATAGTAAAACAGATTGGACTAAATATAGTAAGTTATCAGAAACTTATTTTTCACAATTAAATATAGATTGTAATAATTTGAAACCACTCGAATTATATGATAATTTTATCAGTATTTTAAATAATCTAAGAACAGTAACAGTCCCCAAACAAAATCCGAAAACAGTTTCAAAACCAATGAGGAAACCAGCTCCTTGGTGGAACCGAATATGTGATGATGCAGTTCGAAAGTCCAAGGAAGCTTTAGTTAATTATCGAACTACACCCAGCATTAATAACTTTATTCATTATAAAAAGATAGACTTTCAAAAGAAAAGAATATTAAAAGAGGAAAGGGTCAACTCATGGCATGATTTGTGTAGTAGTTTTAATAGAATGACACCTGTTTCTAGAATATGGGGATATATTAAAAGATTTAAAAGAATAGGTACTTCTCAGAATAGATTTTTAAATGATGAATGGGTACCACGTTTTTTGGATAAGATATCAGATTCATCTGAGATCAATGAAAGCAATTTAAATAATATATTGAGCCATGCCATTGAAAATGATAGTAACTCCTTTATAAATAGACCATTTACACTGAGCGAATTGTACATATCTCTAAAAAGTAGGAAAGATACAACACCAGGTTTGAATAATATACCATACATTTTAATTAAGAAACTACACCCTTATGTTTTAGAAATACTTTTAAATATTTATAATAGGTTATGGAATAGTTTAGTTATACCAGAGTCATGGAAAACTCAATGTGTCATTCCCATCTTAAAACCAAATAAATCTGCTAATAACCCATCCTCATATAGACCTATTTCCCTATCATCATGTTTGGGTAAACTTTTCGAGAATATGCTAAAACTGTGGTTAGATTATTTTGCTGAATCACAACAAGTTACCAGATATTCAATTCGGATTCAGAAGAGGCAAAAGTTGTTCTGGAAGCTTTGTATCCTTTATACACGATTTAAAAAAGGCAAAACTTAGTCACTGTAATGTTATAAGTGTATTTTTAGATGTAAAAGGTGCCTTTGATAATGTAAACATTGAACCATTAATTAAGGTTTTACAAGAAATGGGATTTCCGATGAAAACTTTAAAATGGATTTTTAAATTTTTAAATAATAGAACAGTTTTAGATATAATAATAAATTATATGGGCCCAAACAGGCCAATAAAGGCACAATGCAAGGTGCTACACTCTCGCCGTCATTGTACAACTTTTATACATCTCAAATCCATAATTTTGTAAATATACCTGGAGTAAAGATTTTGCAATTTGCCGATGACTTGCTTTTGTATAGTGTAAATCAAAACTTAAATATGGCAGTCAATCATATAAACAGTGCATTACATCAATTACAACATTATTATAATAATATTTTAAAATTAGAAATCAGTACAGAGAAAAGTTCAGTGTTAATAATTAGTAAAGATCAATCCATAGAGCCTGTTAACATAACTTATAATAACAACATAATTCCTATTGTGAATCATCACAAATTTTTAGGGGTTATAATAGACCATAAACTTAAATTTGATAAACACATAAATTACATATGTCAGAATGCCATGAAGAGCATAAATATAATGAGAAGTTTAGCAGGAACATTTTGGGGCTCTGACCCAAAAACCCTTAACTTGTTATACAAAAGCATAGTCAGAAGTCATTTTGATTATAGTTCGTTAGCTTACATGAATGCAAACACAACATTACTAAGAAAATTGGATGTTATACAGAATATGGGTTTGAGAATTATAAGTGGAGCCATGCGCACCACTCCTATTGTGTCCATGGAAGTTGAAAATTGCATACCTCCATACCTCCACTGTCCTTGCGCCGCCTACAACTGGCTGAGAGATTTTGTCTTAAGGAATTGTCTTGTGATGATAATTTTATTGTTGATAAAATTTTACATTCTACAGAAATTGTACAGTCAGCTGCAACATCCAACATCACACCTAATAACCTCATTTCTGCTTCCTTACCTGAAATATCAATATTAATGTTATCAACAAAAAATCTTACCAAAAATATGTATACTAGTAAAAAGTGGCCAATTTACCAATACCCATATGAAACTATTCTTAACTATATTGATGTTAAGTGTCATTTAAATTCTGTTACAAATTAGTTTGACTTTTTACAATTTTTACAACATAAAAGGGATTTTTACACATTATATACTGATGGTTCCAAAAGCGAGCATGTTAAAGCTGCCTACTATGACCCACAAATGAAAGTAAGTAAATGTTTTAAAATCCCGCATAATTGCAGTATTTTTACAGCAGAGGCTTGGGCAGTATTAGTTGCTTTAACTTATATACATACCAATGTAAATAATGTAAATATTTTAATTATAAGTGATTCTAAAAGTGTTCTATGTTCTATATGTAATAATACTTTTTCCTATAAACAAAATTATATTGTGTTTAGAATAAGATATATGTTATCAAAGCTGATAGAAAAGAAAATAGAATTTGTATGGGTTCCCACAGTGGCATACTGGGAAATGAAGTAGTAGACCAGGTCACCCATAGAGACCATGATGTGGATCTTCTAGACAGTTTTAAAGTGCCTTTTACCGACTTCTATCAACAATTTAAATCTTCAAAAAAAATGTTATGGACAGAATATTGGAAGACTGTCGCAGCTGAAAAGGGAAGATGGTACGCGGATATTCAAAGGGACTTACCAACAACACCATGGTACTATAGATTTGAGTACGTTAACAGGAAGTTCATAGTTTGCATCAACCGCTTGCGATCAGGCCATTGCCTAGTTGCGGCGCATCTCCACAGAATGAATATTTTGGACGATAGTAGATGTAGACATTGTTTTGGAGATGACGAGAACATTAATCATCTGATGTTTGAGTGTCCAACGTTTGCCATACAAAAGTTGTTGTTAGACAATGCGATTAGTGGCATAGCAGAAGAAAACTCACTAAGTGTCCCCGCCACATTGAAGGATTATTAAAAAATTCTGTTTATTTTGTTCCCATTTTTAAATATATTGTCAATACTGTTGGAAAGGTTTAGATCTTTGGTTTAGATAAACACATTGTGTAATTTATAGGTTATATTTAATGTCATTTTGTAAAATGTTATACTTCTCCTACTTCAGTTAATAATGTCTTATATGTCAAAACTCAAAATGTATCCGACTGAAGGACTTTGTATCCATGGTCATGAATAAATTAAAAAAAAAAAAATGTTTTAGTAACAAAGGGATTGAAATAAATGAAAATTCTGGAATAGGTATTGATTTAGAATACGCTTTATTACTCACTTTATTTATATCAAAAGTCGAAAACCTGTAATATTTATTATTAAACAAAATTTTTTAATAATAGGACATATTATGTGACACAATTTGTTACAAACAAATACACGTTTAAGTTGGCTGGTAGGGACTTTAAACCTTTGAAGATTAAGTAGAGAAATAGTTAAAACTTCAGCCTATTTAGAAAATAATTATTTAGAAAATAAGTTTTATTTCATTGGTACTTTTTTATGAATTTTTACTTTGGAAGTCGGTTTGATTTTTTGTTTAAAAATAATAACTTTTCCTTTTTTTTGTGATAATTATTAAATTATTATTAACACATTTTATGAACATTTAAAATAAACGATCGAATGTTTAATTGAATACGCGCTAAGCTTCCGTATTAGGTATCGTATATTAGATAATGATGATGATTACTGTTAGTTACATAATGGCATACGCTTGCAGTTTCTTGAACAATGCCGAAATTACCAAACGCGTATCTTTCAAGTCTGAGGAGTTCTGTTCAGTACTTTTGGATCCAGGGTATACCTTGATGCAGAATTTTACTTTTTGGTAGCATATGCTTGGGTTACTTCTGAAAAAGTCAAAATCACTATACAGGGTGTCAGAAGACCACTCCATTATCTTTGGGATATGATTATACTACTTTTACTCATTACAAAAATGTATTTTTATTTAAATTATCTTTTAAAAAAAAAAATTAAATATTTTTTTACATTTTATACCTTTTAATCATAAGAACAAGCTGTTTAGAAGAAGATTTTTTTTTAAATCTAAAATTTTATGATTTTTACATCTGAAACACCGGGCCGGGCGCCGCGCCGTGCTCCTCTCCCAGTACGTACACGCGTTCAGCGATGGTGCATGCGGTGACTTAGAAACGTACACACACAAAAGTGACGGTAAGATGTTAAAAGATAATATCCAAAAAACCAATTTTAGAACTCGGACCTCTGACCTTAAAGATCCTAATTTCATAATTTCTAATAATTTTGACGGAACCTAGATGACTATCCTACGGAACCCATCACTGCTCTACACCGCCTGCAGTGTGGTTGACAAATAACAAAACCAGTGTACAGTGCAACTAAAATCTTAATGTCCAACGGCAATCATCGCTTTTCTATCGAAATTACAGACGGTGTTTGAAAAACGACAATAACCGACGATGATGTAACGTAGTTGAACTGTAGGTAACAATGAAACTAAGTAGGTGTATAAAAGGGTGCCCGAAGTCGCATTGGTGAATTATTATTAATAATAATAAGTTACGTACATAAGTATGTACACCGATCATAAAAAGTAAAACTATGGGTAATAGCTATTTACTGACGTAAAAGAAGTATTGAGTACTGAATGACTGCTAGTAGGTACTAAGTCTACTCCTAGTACTAAGTTCGCGGAAGCCATCGACCATCAGGTGACCGCGGCGAGGTGTCGCGTTAAAAGTTAAAGTTGTTAGAAAGTGTTTTTGTTGCATTTTGAAAATCGTTGCTAGCACCATAAATCATTAGGCGTATCACTTACAACTTAACAACACAACACTATGTTTTTAAACACGACCTAATAGTGAAACTCAAATCAGATGACAATCTTTTACCTCGAGAGAAAAACCGCAACTAAAATCAAAAATCTATTTCAAAACAAAATAGGTAGTTCTTTTAGCGACTTTCGGCAAAATTCAAAAGATGCCGACGCTATGCGACGCAGGCGCGGGCGGCGGGGCGCCACGCGCGGCCTCAGGACGGCTTCTTCGCGGCAAATATCAAAAGCGTGCCGCTCGACTCTTTCAAAAACTACCTAGGCTAAGTGATGTGACCTATGAAAATTGAAACATTTACGTGTACGTGGTCGTAATTTAAATTAGTTAATTGTTTGATATGCTTTTTTTCCTTAGTTTTTTGTTATAAATAAGTTACTGTTTTTATATCAAGTCAGCTGGGTTTTTATGATTTATGATCGGCATTCGAGCAGATAGATCGCCTGATGGTATGCGATTATCGTCTTTCACGCGCCTCTCTCTTCGCTCTTTTACGCACCTTGAGCCTCCAGTAGATTTTGTATTATGTTCATATAAATCAATGCGTATGCAAAGTAATTTATCGATATGAAAAACTATCGATATAAAATGTATCGGGATTCTGGAATCCCGATACATTTTATATCGATAGTTTAGGCATGTGCATGTGTCCAGACACATGCCTATGTTTTTTTACATAAAATGATTTTCTCAGTTTGGTCAGTTGGCTGTAAGCACGGAATATAAAACACAGGAGGATGGGACATAGGTAGAATGATTATTGAAAACCGCTGTCGCCAAACTCACACAAAAATATTTTACGCACACTGAAAATGAACCAATTATAACTGTAACAATTTCTCGAAATCACAATGTAATAACGACTATTAAGAATGATACAAAAACGACCTTATCTCCTTGACAATAATGTAGAATTTAGCAATTACACATTGTGACTGTTATCGGCATTCCTTCGACATGCTTTCGGCCATCTTTGACTACTTAGTTCAACATTTGACGCTTTTGAAATTTGCATTTTATGCACGCAAATTTGCACTTTACATTCATAGATGCAAGGTTTTAATCAGTTTTAATTCAAATTCGTGTGATTGTTTCTTTCTATAATGTTCTGCTACTCAAATAGGGATGTATCATATGAATGTTTATGATCTCGATAAAATCGATAGATTCTGAAATCAATCAATATAAATAATATAGTTATATGTAAAAAGGGTTATAATTATTGATCGTGCGAACAAAAATAGTTTGCGACTGCAAATGAGCATACTGTTAATTTGGCAGATAATTAATATAATATATTATATCTATACAGATAAATAAAATTGAAGTGTCTGTTTGTAATTTCAAATTAACAGCTTTTATTTTCACTTAATGCATTTAAAAGTATGATCGTTACTTACAATAAAATATAAATTGTTAACATTTTTCTGTCCGTCTGTCAGTCTGTGTGTTTGTTCCGGCTAATCTCAGAAACGGCTAGACCGATTTTCACGGGACTTTCACTGGCATATATAGCTGATATTATAAGGTCTAGCATAGGCTACTTTAAGTTTAAAAAATAAGGTTCCGTTTCCTTTAGTTCTATGCAAACGAAGTTGCGGGCATCAGCTAGTCAGCTAATACTTAATATAATTGTATATTAAACTTTTATTCCTTGGATATATTTGTCTGATATTTCGTACGAATTGAGTACGGAAAAGATAATGAGAAAAAGGAGGCGGTTATACGTTCGGCTGTATATAATTTCAATGCAGGTTTTTTTGCTGCTGGCTCTGAACTGGGCCCTGGTTCATCTAGAATACTTTTTTCCAGGAGAGTTTGAAGTCATTGTTACGTTCTGTAACAACAAATATATATTATTATTATATTATTATAATTAAAATGTAGATGTCAAATAATAACAACAGACGAATGGTTTTTCCGGTCTCTCTCCATGATACAGAAATAAAAAGCGTATTTATAAAATTGTATGTACATATATTCTCCTGTTGAAAACCTGTAAAAGAAATATAGAAAAGAAAAGTTGTTTGTGTTTAATTTACACGAAGATTAACAACAGTAACTACTCTGACCCATGAAAGAAATGAATTACCGATAGGTTTATTAAAACTGTATCTGTGAAAGTATCTCCCCCCCCCTCAATAGGAAGTAAGACTTTAATACTGTATTTTCATACAATTTACGTACAAATAAAAATATTCAGCTTAATGTGCGGGATACCTCATACATACAACTTTTGCATTGACTAAACTGTTTAGTCGATGGAGGTACGCATACAATCGATTTAAGTCGATTTATCTCCTGAACAAATCTAACAGTCTTCTGTAGGAAACGCTCGAGTTAAGGAGCTAATTGCAATGCCATTTAACTATTAAGTTATAGCGTGGTTATAGCTTGTGCTTTGCTTTATATACGTTTTAAAAGAGAAAAGAAAAAGAGGTATTGTGTATATCCCATATTCAGTGACAAATTAATTTGTAGAATATTTCATACATTGCATTCTAAACTAAAAGGGCACCCAGATAAGTTTTTTAAATATTATAGAATGTGTGAAGAAACTTTTAATGAAATCTTATCATTACTGGGTCCTGAACAGTCGCGGATCGAGTGTTTAGTCGATGGTATGCGCACTTCAATACATTGCAATGCAAAATGAGCGCGTAATCGATAGTTGTCCAACTTTTTAGTCAAAAGCAGATCGATACAGCTTTTTGATTTTTATCGATCAACTATCGAGTTGATAGTATGCACACGTTCTATATTGATATAATCTTATGAAACACAACAAAACAGTAATTGTTCAACTAAAAGTTATATGTATGCGCTGGCCCTAAAACTGTATTTGTGGTTTAAGAAAAATGTATGAATACTTATGTACTTGATAACACATAATTTTTTTCGTGGGAACTACACGGTGATCTAAATATCTGTATCCCTTTTTTTGTTATAAGGATTGTATTTTCTGCAAAATGTTCTGAACAAATCAACTCGATTTCGTAGGCATCCAGTTGACCCTATCAGTCGCAGTAATCCACTTCTCTTTTGTATGAGGATCTTTAGGAAAACTAAAACGGAAATAATCAATACTTTAGATAACTATTTTGATTTTAGTTAAAATAACATTTACCTATATCTAAAATTAATAAATCGATGATATCGTAAGTCACAACCCTAATGTTCGTTCCACCTGCGTCTGTGCATAATTTCAGATTGTGCTTACACTCGACACCAGGTGGCGTATTAAGGCTCATATAATTTTAGACTCTATTTCAATAGAAATACGTGTCATTCTTAATTTTCACTAATATTTTAAATGGATAGAGGATTTTCTGAAAGATTATTATTTATTAGATTATTAATTATAAATTAAATAATGACTTACCGATGATAAGAAACACCTGATCGTAGTAAGTTCTTCGTACCACTATTGTTTTTGCACTCGAGGATGGAACATCGAGTCATTATAAGGAGTTTTTTTTATAAAACACGCGTATGATAATAACCAGCTGCACATGTCACAATACTTAAGCAACCACAAAGCAAGTGAGTTAAGTCTCGCTGTACTTAACTATGACAAGCGGGCCACGCCCACATGCCCTTTCCTCTTGTGTTTTATATTCCGTGGCTGTAGGCACGCTGTAGGTGTAAACCCGCGTTTTCGAGTGACGTCCCATGTTATTTTTGTAATTATCTACTTCTTATCTTCGTTTTAATTTTCGTTTGTTTATTTTGACTTTCGTTTCTTTTATTATCTGTTTTATTTGTAATAAGTATTAACTGTTTTGTTTGTTTTGACTTCTATTTCGTGTTTGTGATTTGTGTGTGATTTTTTATCCTATAAAGCCTTCGCCATACGCGTATACCACGCGTTACTATGATATGATGATGAGGTGCTTATGTGAAGCATTTGGGAATGTCACATGTCATGTCGCAGAGGCATTCAGGATTTACTGGAGGTGATTTCCTCATGCCCACCATCTTTCAGACTCCCGTACACAAGCATGCGAGTGTTAGAAAATAGGCCCATTGAGCCTCCAGCGGTGGGCGGCAACTGGACGTAAACACCGGCGCACCATGTAAAATTTGCTATGTTAGACGGTGCGCCGGGATCCTCGTCTTAGAGCCCGCAGTGCGGTTAAAATGCTTAGACGTCGGTACGGTACGGTACGGACAGTTGCTACTTGCTGTTCGATTTAACTGTATGAACCTCATCTTATTTTATTTTCATTTTTTTTAAGCAGATCAAACAATTTAAAGTAATTTAATGTTATTTTAACAAAAGATGGTAAATAGGTACTTGAATGATAATAGAACTTTAAATAAGATTGTTATTAATCTATGCAATTATCGTTGTTTTATTTATTACATACGGTACAGCTGCTAGAAAATGATCAGCTGATTTTCTCTATTCGCATATTAATATGTCCATATAAATATCGAAGAGTTCCCTCGATTCCTCATGGATGCCATCATCAGGTCACCGCTTTGGTGACAACGTGACCGATTTCGGATTATACCCAATACATCAAAAAAATAATTTTGAAAATCTGTCCATAAACGGCAGAGTAATGTTCAAAGATATCATTATTTCATGATTTATGGTGTGATGATGGTGGTGATGATGATGTTTACTTTAATTGACATAGTGGCTGATGCTTGCGGTTCTATAAGCAACGCCGAAATCCACAAACATGCATCTATAAGGAGTCAGTTCTGTTCAGTACTTTTGGATCCAGGGTATACCTTGGTACAAATTCTTACTTTTTGGTAGCATCTGCTTGGGTTACTTCAGGAAAAGGAGAAATCACTATATGTATCCATATAAATTTTGAGGAGTTTGCTCAATTCCTCATGGATCCATCCTTTCATCAGGTCACCACTTTTGTAAAATGGGGACTAATTTTGAAGTATACCCTTTACATCAAAAAAATAATTTTGAAAATCGGTCAACAGACAGTGGAGTTATCGTTGAACATACAAATAAATAAATACATACAGTCGAACGTAACCTCCTTTTTTTGGAAGTCGGTTAAAAACGGGACAAAACAATCCAAAAAGAGCCGAAAATGCAAAACGTTTTTTCTACCATATAACTCTATTCTATTAGCAAATGTGATATCTGTGTTATCGGGGTTTGAAATTAGTTTAAAATGCCAAAGGCAGGCATTACATTGTTTAAGAGTCCTAAAACCTAGGAAAAAAAAACAGCGGCGTACATTAAAGCTGTGGCATAATATTAGGTCATTAGCATTACATATGAAATTTGCGATTTGTAAAGGAGGAACATAAAGTCGATTTTTTTAAACATAATATATTTATTTAATCAAAGTAGTTCATTGATTCTTTTACTTAAAAAACAATAAAGGAAGCAATAAAATCTTTGAAGGCGCTTTAGACTGCCCCATCGGAGTTGAATTTTTTCCCTTGCAAGAAGTTATCCAAATTTCGAAAAAAATGGTAATCTGTTGGAGCAAAGTCCAGGGAGTATGGTGGATGTCTTAGACATTTCAATTGAGGCTCCTCAAATTTGGTAGCCGTCTGTTGTGCAGTGTGTGGTCTAGCGATGTCCTGAAGCAGCAGTGGCCAAGAGCGAATGACCAACCTCGGTTGTTGCTGGCAATAGACATCTGCCGTAATCATCTGGCCAGATTTAAGGAAGCTGTAGTGAACGACACCGGCACTAGTCCACCAAACGCTCACAAGTAACTTTTTTTTTATCAATTTTTGGGCAGGCTTTGGCTGGTTCGCCAGGGTTCAGCCATTGCGCTGAGCGTTTCCGATTATCGTACAGGATCCATTTTTCATCACAGGTAATGATTCGATTTAAAATCCCTTAATTATTGTGCCGGTTGAGTAATGTAACGCAGCAGTCGACGCGCGTTTGTCGCTTTGCTGCACTCAATTCATGAGGTACCCACCTTTGAAGCTCTTTCACCTTCCCGATTTGCTTCAAGTGGATTAAAACAGTTTTATCACTAACATCGCAGCCTGCAGCTAACTCGGTCGTGGTTTGCGATGGATCCGCTTCCACAATAGCCTTCAATTCTTCCTTATCAACTGTGGTCTCCGGCCGTCCACGGGGCTTGTTCTGCAGGTCGAAATTACCAGAACGAAAACGTTGGAACCAAAAACGCACACTGTTTTCTTTTGCGACACCGCTGCCATACAAATCATTAATCCTTCGAGCCGTTTCTGCAGCACTGGTGCCACGGTGGAACTCGTACTTGAAAATAATACGATATTTCAAGTTTTCCATTTTGTAAACAGAGTGACGCAAAGAGAAAACCAAAAGAAGAACAAATAAATGAGTTACGGTTTTCGAAACACAAGTACATGAGTAAATAGCGGTATAAATTTGAAATTCCTAACCAAAGAAGATATATTTGAGATCAAAGTGGCCAGTATGACAAAACGCCAATTTCATATGACACAATATTATATTTGTGCAATTTTTTACGTCAAGAAATAATTGAGAAAGTCTAAAAGTCTATAGGTAATGGTTTGAAAAAATTCATCACCGACTGTAGTTACTGTGAACTTAATTTATCTAAACATAATAATAGCATTTTGCCGTAGAGTATAAACTTGGCAAAAAAAAAGTCACGGAAACAATCCAGGATTCCAGACTAAAATTAGCCATATTAATTAATAAATATTTATATTAATATTTAGTATCTGTACAGGCCATTAAATAATAAAAAATAACCATCCGATTCGAAAAATATTAATTACCACCATTTTGAGTAAATATCCGGTAAAAATGGAAAAAAAATAGTATTTTTCTGAAATGGAAAAATACTCAAGTATTTATCCGCTGCCTATCACTTGAGTTAAGAACCGAATTAACACATTTTGGAGGAAATACAAAATCAACATCGCACATTGACATTATCGGCAAAACTACAAATACGGTATTTGGTAGAATATTATCCACTAGATATTTGTTGATGTGCATTTAAGTGTGGGCAACTACAAAAAGCATGCTATGTTTTGTTTCCTCCAAAACTATCTAGGAACTTTCAGTAAAGCTTCTACCACTTTATTGAATCGATTGACTTGAATCATTGACTGCAGTGACTATTTATTTGGACTTTGATTAGACTTTGGACTCGACGATTTAGAAATACAT
Source organism: Phengaris alcon alcon (assembly GCA_037179445.1). Taxonomy (NCBI): domain Eukaryota; kingdom Metazoa; phylum Arthropoda; class Insecta; order Lepidoptera; family Lycaenidae; genus Phengaris; species Phengaris alcon. Next base: position 582,357 of record JAYRCH010000369.1, on the reverse strand, counting down.
TGTTGAATAGCTTTTTTAAATTGACACTGGAAAATGGTTATAAGCCAACGCCATTTATTTAAATAAAGAAAATAAACACACAACACACAACAACACATAGAAATATACTGACATTTAAATTAATTTGTCAGGATTCTGTTCTGTTAAAAAGTCATTACACTTTTTAATTTTCATAAAAAATACAACAGTGATTCATTGCAAAAAGACACACGTTTCCGGAATATTCAAATTCTATTTGTCTATGGCTTTGCGACACCATTGGGTGTTGCAAGTTCGAGAGTATTGTGACGCGCTAAAACAAAGTTCTATATTGAAAACTAGACTAAGTTTATAATTATTATAATATATTAGTTATTTATTTATCAAATAAATTAAATTAAATTTTATATTTTTTCAATTCATAATTATTTTTGGCCATAAAGTGTTTCCCTCCAACATTTTCAAATTTTTAAACCGGAAATTCATATTTATGTGCGTATGTTTCCGAGTTTCACGAGTCAACAGCAACGTCTTTCGAGAAGTTCTAGGCGCAGTTTGCGACATTTTTCTTTCTTTTATCCGTCATCAAATGTTTTAAGTGATGAAATAACACGCTAGTTTATGAGTATTTTTGTTGTTAGTGTTCATAGTTGTAATTAAGTAACAGCTAGATTGCAATAAAAGCTAATATGGGTGACGAAAGCCATCCAAAAACTCTCTACGTCGGTAATTTAGACGCGAGTGTTACTGAAGAATTTCTATGTGCATTATTCGTGCAGATAGGTGAAGTTAAAGGTTGTAAAATTATACGTGAACCAGGCAACGATCCATATGCATTTTTGGAATTTACAAATCACACGGCCGCGGCTACGGCCCTGGCCGCCATGAACAAGCGAGTATTTCTTGACAAGGAAATGAAGGTTAACTGGGCTACAAGTCCTGGTAATCAGCCTAAGACGGATACAAGTAATCATCACCACATATTTGTAGGTGATTTATCACCAGAAATTGAAACTCATATACTGAGAGAAGCTTTCGCCCCCTTTGGTGAGATATCGAACTGTAGAATAGTACGTGATCCTCAAACGCTCAAATCTAAAGGATACGCTTTTGTATCGTTTGTAAAAAAGGCTGACGCTGAAGCTGCAATCACAGCTATGAATGGACAATGGTTGGGCTCTAGATCTATACGTACAAATTGGTCTACACGAAAACCCCCTGCTAAAGGAGCAAACGAAGGTGCGCCGAGCACCAAAAGGGCGAAACAGCCAACTTTTGACGAGGTTTACAACCAGAGTTCACCAACAAACACAACAGTTTACTGTGGTGGTTTCACAAGCAATATTATTACCGAGGACTTAATGCAAAACACTTTTTCTCAATTCGGCCAGATCCAAGACATAAGAGTTTTCAGGGATAAAGGATATGCTTTCATTAGGTTTACTACAAAAGAAGCAGCAGCACATGCTATAGAGGCCACACACAACACAGACATTAGTGGTCATACAGTCAAATGTTTCTGGGGAAAAGAAAATGGTGGATCAGAAAACCAGGTTTGTTTTATAATTTTAAATCCCTATACAACTTTAGTATCACAAATATGAAAAATATAAAGGGAGAAATTGTCAATATGACCATTATATTGAAGTGAAAGTCATCCAGTGCAATTAAATTAAGACAACAATAAATACTTGTTTTCATACACTTATAGCAAGAAGCAGCATTTCATGATTCATGGATCCTGTCTAAAGTGATTTATATTTTTCAGAGCACAAACAATCCACCAGCTCCTCCTCCGTCAATGGGAGCCCAAACACAATATCCGTATGGATATCAACAAGGCATGGGTTATTGGTATGCTCAGGTAAATATACAAGAATATTTTTACACAATTTTAAATATTGTATGGCCAGGAAATTTAGTTTTTGTAGTTGGACACACTTCTAAAATTAGCCATGCTACATTAGATAAATTACAAATGATGAGGCTGATATAACAGCTACATTAATTTTTCCTAATTTTAATACATTATGATGTGATGCAAAGACTTGTGATATTTGGCACAGTTAAAGTTATTATGTGGAGAAAGGTGTGCAGATAGCTAATATTTAAAAGAAAATGCTTAGAAATACGTAAAATTAATGAAAATACAATTTCTTTCATGTAGCAATCTGTCACAACATTTAATTTATATAAAAACTCTTGTAAAGTGAAAATCTTAAAAATTAAATAAATTATTATGAGTAAATTTCAACCACATAGCGACTTCTAGTTTTAATAAATGAACATAATGAGAATTCATCAGAAATATACTCAAACAAATGTATTATGACAACTTATATGAGATATTGTTATGATCTTATTAAAACACTTAGTGCAAGTTTAGCTTAACACTGGGTTTATTTATTTGTTAGCAATCAACAAACTTTAAAATAAATTGTATTCATTAGTACAAAATATTGTTAGCTGGACTCTATCCAACTAGTCTAATGGTCTTTGAGATTTAATTATTGTAACAATTTGTTACTATAAATATAATTATTCATAGAATAATAATAATTACTCATGTAGCATTGACAAGTTTAGTTTGTGTTTTTAATTCGGAAGGCTCTTTCTGTAAGTAGTTTTCTTAAATTGCAAATTCTATGGACCACTTCAACAATTTCAAAGAAACCCTATTTGTTGTGTTTATTCATGTTTTTCACTCTATTTAAATTTATTGGTTTTAATACATTTGTATTAACTTTAAATAAAGTCTATAAACTGTTGACCTCCATATTATTAAAAACTTATTTTTCTGTATTTTTAATTCAAAGCTTTGCTCAATGTTTTTAACTTAAATATGAAGTTAAAAGAATAATTAATATAGTATCTATTTTATTTCGCATATTAAATTTTTTTAGGTTATGTTCAGTACTTATTTGTATAAAAATATGAATAATGAGTATTAACTGTGTCACAGCAGCGAGGTGTGTATACAACTAGACAATATATTGGCTTTCCTTATCAATACCTTACTTATCTATAATATATAGTTTTTAAACTACAATACTAAAACAAAACAATAAGTTGCACCAAAAAAACATGTTTTAGATATATTTCCCGATAGATGGCACTAATTGCAATAAAAATAAAGTATCGTTGTTCTGTATTACAATAGATACTTACTTACCATTCCTCTGATCTTACGCTTCGCCACTGCTGTGTCATATCTTTAAATTGTGCTAAAACATATTTTAAGCCATGGTCAAAGCACAAACACTAACACAAGAAAAGCATAATCTTGTATGAGTTGTAGACAAACACATATGTACATATTATGGTAATTTCCAGGGCTACCCTGCGCTGCAAGGATACATGGCACCCGGCTACTATCAGCAATATGCTGCTGCCTATAGTAACCCCCAGGCTGCTGCAGCAGGTTAGAGTTTAAACACATTAAATAACAAACAAAATATGCTAAAATATGCAAATTTTCATAAACACTTGTGTTCATGACGCTGTTATTTTAAAAACTACTAGCATATTATAGACAATGGATGTTGGGCATTCTGGTCTACCAACTTAATACTTACAAGCTATTTGCCACGAAAAAGGTCTTTTTAGAGTTTTGTGTACTACAAGGAACCCTTGTAGTTTTGCTCTGTTTGTCAGTCTATCTTAGGAGTAGTGTTGCCAGGTGTAATTTCAATAAAGTCGGGACAGAAGTCAAAAGAAATCAGAATTTGAGTTACAAATCTGGACTGCTGCACCTTAGCGGCAAGCTATTTACCTTTACAAATCATCCTTATTAGTTCAAAACGGAATATATGTAAAATATTTTTTTTTATCGCTAGGTAGATCTTTACATGTTAAATATACCTGAGTTAAATGCAAGTAAGCAGAGAGAGCAAGAAATTTTTTTTTCAAATTTTTCCTACTGGTTAAATTTTGTTAAAAAAATTCATATCTGAATGACTGTATACTTGGAAAAATAATCAGTAGTGCAAAACAGGTAGGTACTAAATATATTGCAATATACTTTATATGTTAAAAGTGTCTTAGGTAGTGTGTGCATATCCTTCGCATGGATGATCACTTTCGCTTGTGTGAAGCCACATTTTTCTCTGAGTTGACAAAAGGCAAACATGAGCAACTTGGACAGTATCTGCATTATAAGTCATCATGGCGATTTACCATCTACAACATGAGTAAGACGTTTGAGGAAAATCGTCTTCAAACGCTAGACGCCAATGAGGAAGTTTACCTTCTTTTTTTTATAAACTATAAAAATTAGAAGAAAATAAAACAAACGTGAAAGAATTTGTAAATAAGCTCTAGAAATAAAAAAGTTATGGAACTTGGAAGTTGCGCTGCAAGGATAATCATGACCCAGCCTTGTTGCGCTGCAAGGATAATCATGACCCATGACCCACCAGACCCGAATGAAATAAAATGTCTTGCCTGACTTACTGACGGATCAACACACAGCCTAAGTCGCTGATCGTAGAAACCTGAAACATGGAGGGTGTGTTCTTTGTATGACGTAGGCATACGATAAGAAGGGATTTTCTGAAATTCTACCCCAATAGGGGTGAAAAAGGAGCGCCCACCTTAGTTTGTATGGAAAATCTGTAACAATTTCGATGAAAATTTTGATTCATGCTCTCGAATACATTTCATTACATACATCTTTCAGAGCTAATTAGAAATTACTCCCTAAAGGTGTAAAATAAGAGTCGGAAGTTTGCATTGTTAAAATTTAAAACTTTACTGATTTTCATGAATTTAAATATCCAGGCTAATAAATATGAATTATTGAATATGTATTTTGCCGTTTTTTAAACGTCGGCCCCTAAAAGGGTGAAATGATGGTACCAAAGTTTGTATGGAAAATCTGTAAATCTGTACCGATGTCGATGAAAATTGGGATTCATACTCTTGAATACATTTCATTACATTGGTATTTCAAGGTTTATTACAATTTACCCCCTGACGGTGTAAAACAAGGGTTGAAAGTTTGCTGAGGTGACGGGCATATTGTGGACACACGGCTACATTGTCAAACGTTCTAATAAATGCTAAAAGACGTATCAGATATATGTACATATTATGTATGTGTAATGTATTAATGTCAATTTTCATCGAAATCGGTACACAAATTTAAATTTTTTACATACAATCTTTGGACCCCTATTTCACCCCTTTATTATATTATTTATAAAAAGGGCCAAACACAATATGTTCAATCAAATGTATTTACTAGCCCGAATTTTAATTCATGGAAATCGGAAAATTTTTACTATGAAAGCTTCAGCCTTTTACATTATACCCTCAGGGAGTAAATTCTAATAAACCTTGAAAGACCAATCTAATGAAAAAAGAGTATGAATCTCAATTTTCATCGAAATCGATACAGGTTTAAAGATTTTCCATACAAACTAGGGGTGCAAAAGTAGTTTGACTTTTGCACCCCTTTAGGGGTAGAATTTCAGAAAATCCCTTATTATCGTATGCCTACGTCATTCGAAGAGAACATACCCTTCAAGTTGATCCGTCAGTAATTCAGGCCATACATTTTATCTCATTCGGGTCAGATGACGTCACAGGATAACAGACGTTCCGTCAACTTCAATGATCATATTTCTCAGTCATTTATTGGCGGATTCAAAAAAATATTTGCAGTGATTGATTAGTTTTGATCTATATTTGAATAAAATGACGTTGAAAATAATATCCCACCAAAAACATATTCATGTTGAATCGTATTGGCAATAGACGATACCACATGACTCGCACCGTCAAAAAGTTATCTGAGGGTCAATTTTGCTAAATAAAACTGGCAATAATAAAATTACAATCAAGTCCCGACACGCTAAAACTGTCAAACCGGTATTCTCGTAAACGTTAAAGGAGCGGCTAACGCTTCCTATTTGGTCCAAGTAGCTTCACTTATAATACAATCAAATTAAAATGAAAGTCTACTTTAAATACAAGAATGGAGGTTCAGGGTCTTTAGTCAAGAATCAAAATGCATTCGATAATTTCGTCGGCGAAGTTCGAAATAAAAAATGTATGGGATTTGACATAAATCATCGCTAAGTGACATGTCGCGAAATTATCAAATGCATTTTGACTAAAGGCCCAGATCTCATGTAAAACCAAGCTTCTGACTACAAGACTAAATTCACAAACTATCCTTAGTCTTAGATATTATGTAACTTCGACGTTTCGTTCCTACAAGAGCAGTATAACTGTTATACATTCGCTAAAAACTCACGGAGCGGTTTTCACCCGCGCCCTCCGCGGTCGTATTGCGGTTTTATTTCTAAACTCACGAGACCGCGGTTTTGCGCGGTCTCGCAGCCGCCGCGGTTGAGATTATCGCCCGCAAACGTGGCGTGCGGAGGACGCGCGGTTGCAAAAAGGCAAATACATATTTACAATAGAATTTCTTAATTTCGCCCGCAAACCGAACGCAGAGCGCGCGGGCGCTACCCGTCGAGCTGCGGGTGACCGCGGTCCGCGCGATTCTACTAGTTGCCCGCCGGTGCAGCGGGACACGCGAACAACCGCGCACACCGCGGGCGTAAAACGTGCCGTGAGTTGTGCTTTAATTTTTTACATGCATACCTGCATTCTACAGAAGTTGCTTGTCCGCAACCGCGGCGGGCGCGGGTGAAAACCGCTCCTTGAGTTCTTAGCCTCATATAAGAAAAACAGTCAGTGAATTTTTGATCTTACGCCAATGTAGCGAAATGGCCAGGCCACATCACATATCTTGACTAAGGTGTAGAGTTCGTGAAGTTAGTCTTGTAGAGTTGTAGAGATAAATATTATGTTATTGTTTTTCAGCGGGATATCGCATGAGCATGCCGGGAGGCGCTGCAGGCGCGGGCGGGGGCGGCGCGGGGTGGAGTGGCGGCGGGCCGCAGCCGGTCATGTACGCGTCTGCAATGCCGTCCGCGCAGTATCCCTCTCAGTAGCGCCGCACTCCGCCGCACTCCGCACGGCCCAGTGTTGCCGACCGTATGACACCACGTACCGCATCGTACGTCTGGCAACCCTGCCGCCAGGGCCCGCGTGACGAGCCGTGCAGTAACCGCGTGACCACAGAGCGTCCGCCCATTATCCGCGCGTGTGGTCGTCGGACGACAGAGACAGAATGCACCAGACTTTAGGTTGTAATCTGATAATTTTGTCTCTTTTGACTGGCTACTTTAAGACGCATGCATATAAATACAGTAATGGTTGGTTGCATGTTAATGTACGGGATTGTTTTGTTGCACGGGCAATATTAATGCTACTGCCTTTCTCTGTACACTGGACCAGACTCATGCTACATACATTGAAATGGATAATCTAGGACCAGAAGCTTGAAGCAAACTTTGGTTAGTTTTTGTGTTACTTCTCAAAAAGAAAATGCAGCAGTGTGCAATTCAAAGTTTTTGAGGTTGTATTTATTTTAACTCCTTGATATATATCATATCTCATAGTTGTAACATTTGATATACAATATTTTTTATTCTAACAAGCTCTTCTAAAACTTCGTTTACCATCTGAGACAATAATGTTTAGAAATTTTATACTTAATTGGATGCGTAATTATTGTTTACACAAGCTTGTATTGCATAACTTAATTTCCTAGATTTTGAACTTATGTCATAAATATATCTCTATTTAAGCCACCAAAAAGACCAAAGACCTTATGTTTATAAATATTTTTAACACCTTTCAAAATGTTTATAGAATTACCTTCTTCAGATATATTGGGCATGATTTTCATCCGTAAAAGTGAATATACAGATTTCCTTATACGAAAGAAAAGTATTATGTATAGTTTTTAATATGCTTTGTATATATAAAAGCATTTAACCAAAAGTCCAGTACAGAAGGCATGTAGCATTATATCATAACGTCAAAATTAGACAAAAATTTCGGAAATTGACTTGGCAGATTTGTCAAAAATCTACACAAAGTTTTGTATTGAACTGTGCTGCTAGTGAGTGACCAGATAGTGCAAGCTTTGGACGTTGGGCCCCGGATGTGGAAATCGAGTGGATGATAATTGGCGAGAATAACGCAAGGAATAGTCGGGGAGGGCATCGCCGGGCGCCGGCCAGTCGATCTACGCCCTGATTTCTGCACTAACTGCATAAGTGATGCAACCAACAAGACTGGGGATATTATTTATTCTTACGGAATGCTCACATATTTTGTTCGATTTATACCGCAATACTGATTAAGTGCTTCATATAAATATTAAAGCTAGACACCGTTGGGTTGCAGTGGCACGTCGCAATTAAGAAACAACAGTTGGAAAATAATTATTTAACCAGTTAGTGCAGAGCTCATCGGTGTTCATAGATAGGACAAAACGAAATAAATTATAAATTTTTTAAAAAAGTTATAATTATATGAGAGCGGCGTCGCCCGTGCTCGTCGCATAAGTTATATTTATTGGCGACGAGCGGCGCGCGACGCCCCACGCCAGACCGTTATATTTATGATTAAGTTCGGCACATGTTGTTTTTGTTTGACCTTGAATTGTTATGATTTATTGTATTGAAAACACTGGTGAGTCAATAAAGCAGTGGGTCTGGGATACCGGGTGTTTGATTTGCCGATCGATTATATATATTTAATATCTAATATTATTATTGTGTTTATTTCTGGGTCCAACACTGATCGTCGGTTACTGTGTTCGTCTGAGCGATACAGCTGGAATAAATATTGTAAATTCTTAAGGTCATTTTGTAAAAGAAATGAATAAATAGTTTTAAGTTTATTAAAAATTTTGAGTATTGTATTATTGCAGCGTCAATACCTGTTAGCTAAACATCACAACTCCACTATTATAATAAAAGCATGCAATACTATAAAAATAGGAATAATTAAAAATACTAACTACAATCGCAACTGTCTTGAAATTTGATAGCATTATTATTTAGTTATTACAGAAATAAAATAGCGTAAGTACCCTGCCTTTTAGACAAAAAAATTAGGTGATATAAATAATCTTGCGAACAAAAAATAAGTTGACGACTGCACATGAGCATACTGTATTACTGAATTTGGCAGCGAATTAATATGTTGGCGACTCAATTACTAAACTGGCGAAACCACTTAGGCGATAAAAAATACAAAAAATCGGCAGATAAAAGGTGGAGAAATTTAATCCAAACTGGCACCGAAATTTATAATTTGGTGACTTAGTTTCCGAGTTGCCGACCAATAAACGATGTAAACCTCTTTAAACCAGTTTGGGTTGATAAAGTAATGCTTTTGGGATGCTAAAAATTCAATTTACAGGCTACGGAATATGTCCGCCATCTTGGAATTTCAAAATGAATGTCATTTTCGTATATCCAGGACTCCCAAAAACCTGGTAAACGACACCCATATCAATTTTATGAAAAATAAATATCCGCCATTTTGAAATTTCAAAATGAATGATTTTTTTTGTAATGAATCCCTCGAAACCGAGAAAAATTAAATATAGTAATTTTGTACGCTCCGTTCCGGTTTTTTATGTGCGCTGGTTTTGCTGTTTATTATGTTTTTTGAATTACCAACCTAAAATATATGTGCCTATTTTTAAATTAAATGTGTACTCTCAGATTGTTGCCAAGATGGTTATTTGTTCGGCAAAATAATTTCTGTTTGCCAGTTTGGAATATTCAGTGAACAAAACTAGTATCAATTAGTCGCCAGATTTGGAATAATTTGTTCCTTACATTCTTTTACATTCTACAAGTAGGCACTTGGTAATTTAGCATTCCATATTCGGTTTTTTCACATCCAAAATTTGATTGTTTTGTCACAAGTATAAATACATTCCAAAATAAGTATACCTACATGAAAATGCAAGTGCAAGATAACTTTCAATGACATATAATTAGTGAAAGTGCAAACTATTTTGATTTATTTCAATGATAATGCTAAGACTGGTTCTTAATCTGATAAAAAATCAATTCATGTGTGTATAGGTCAACTTTTCTCACTAAAAGAATCAAATTACTCCTTTTTCAGCTTTTTGGAATGAAAGAGTGAATAGAACAAAAACGGCTTTATTGAAATGAAAATTTTACAATGCTAAAAAAGGAAAAAGTTTTTTTTTTGTTTTTAATAAGGTGTATTACCTCCTCTTGCCCTAATAACTGATTCAAGTCGGTTTCGCATCGACCTGATAAGTGTTTTTAAAAGATCTTGCGGAGAATTGTCCCATTCTTGTGACAATGTAACTCTGAGTTCCGCAACCGTTGTTAGGACCGGATTTCTTGTAAATTCAGCTTTTTTTAGGTTGTCCCACACGTGTTCTATCGGATTGAGGTCCGGGATACGCCAATCCATGGAACGAATCTCAACCTGAGTAAAGTATTGCTCAACTTGTCTCGCTGCGTGCGGACGAGCATTATCCTGCATCAGAATGAAGTTTTCGCCTAAAAATCCGCTAAAAGGTACCACATGAGGGTCCAATACCTCCCTTATATAGCGATGTGATGTTAAACCACGGTTACTACGGCCATGTGTGTCTGCGTCAATAAACACAAGTTCAGTTCGAGCATCCATTGATATGCCGCCCCAAACCATACAAGACCCGCCTCCAAATGGAACCCTCTCCTCAATGCAATTTTGAGCGTATCGCTTTCCTCGTCTACGGTAGACTAGTCGACGACCATCAGCATCGTACAAACAAGTCCTACACTCATCAGTGAATAATACGGAAGCCCATTGCTCTTCAGTCCAATTTAAGTGTTCACGAGCTAATCTTAGTCGAGCTTGCCTGTGAGCTGCAGACAACTTGGGTCCATTTGCGGGTCTGAAAGATGTGATATCATGCTCTTTTAGCCTTCTTCTTATGGTTCGTGCACGAACTGCTACGTCACGTTACCTGGTGGAGCTAATTTTTAATGCTTATAGACGTTAAACACCGATTTCGCAAGGAAGTTGTCACAATAAACCTGTCGTCACGAGACGTTGTCACCCAAATTCCTTCCCACGTCTTCTTTTGAATGAACCTGTCTCCATAAACCTTCTGTAAGCTCGGTAAACCGTAGGGCGTAGACTGGTTTACATTTAAATCTGCAGCAATTGTTCATTGACAAGATTTCTTCTATAGAATATTTTCTTTCTTTTGTGACAGTACCATATTTAAATTTGATTTTGTTTTTGTGTTTATAAACCAGCCTTTATTTTTCAATACGAATAAATCTAAAAAGTTTGTATATTTCGTAATAAAATTTGATTGAATTTGTTCTTGCACTATGATGCAGTTTATGTGTCCGCCAGTCTATTTAATGCTTACTCATACAGTTTTACAGTCGAATATATAGATAATAATAATTATTTAATAATATAGTATCTAATCAATAACATCACTGGTGATTGTTTAGTAGGTCCACAGATCGGTAATGCTTATTTGGAGAAATACCACTGCCTATCAGAAAACTGTCATAAAATAACGCTCGAGTTTGTTTTGCCGAGAGATTGAGAATAGTGGAGGCTTGTTTGTATTACGCCCATGACTCTATGACTACTAAAAATGTCGAAAATGTCGAAATGTAAAAATGAAAAACGGCAACTTTACAGGACAGCGATACAAAGTGTAAATTGTATGTAACTTTCTACTTATTTCAAGTAGGATCATGAAATTTAATGATGTATAAGTTACTTATGTTTAGGACAATATTATGAGTAGCCAGTATTTAATGTGTAAATATAAGAAAAGTCACATGTGATTTTTTTAATGGGGCATAAGTAATGCTGATTTGTCAGAAGTACCAGAACGGACATTGTTGCTTGTACGAAATTGATGATTGCTTATCGGAGATGGCATTTGCGTCATTGTTAAATTATTAGATACTATTTATTTTAAAAATATATCGTATGTAAAAAATACTTACAAAAACGCCAAAAATTTAAAGAAATTATATACTTATATTCATTGAATTTTAACAAAGAAACTTTAAAACAATCATTTAAATAAAGAACAAAAATTTTCTTACGCCTTAAATAATTCAGAAAATTAAATTTATATATAGGTAATTAGGTAATAATTACAACTCTTGATTTTATTGAAAACTTACATAATTAAATTCAGATTAACTGATTAAATTCAGTCTTTTAGTTCAAACATAGGTAATTTGTAATTTATTAATCGTGGTTTTTTAGTTTTTCGAGATTCTCCTATACGAGGGCGGCACTGAAAATTTCGGGAATCAAGGAAGTGACACAACATTACTATTTAAAAATGTATTTATTGCTTTTCGAAGTATTCTCCGCGAAATTTGACACATTTTTCCATACGATGGAACCAATCATTGAAGCAACCATTCCATTCGGAAGTTGGGGTCTCCAAAATGGCCGTTTTGTAGGCGTCCACAGCTTCTTCAGGTGATGAAAATCTCTGACCACGCAATTTATTCTTTATTTTAGGGAAAGTATAGAAATCATTAGGGCTTAGGTCGGGACTGTATGGCGGATGGTCTAATAATTCTATGATTTCTTGCTCTAAAAACTCTTTTGTTCTGTGCGCGGTGTGAGAACTCGCATTGTCGTGATGGAGGATGATGCGGCGGTTGCAGTTCTCTTTGCGGAGTTCAAAAACGACCTGTGGCAAACAAATGTTAGCATACCATTCTGCATTAACCGTTCTTTGTCCCTCAAGAGGAATAGTCGCAACATGGCCGGTTTTGGAGACAAACGTGGCCACCATTTTTTTTGTAACACTCCGTGAACGAACAATTTTTGTTGGCTTTAACTCATTTTCGAACACCCAAACTCGTGACTGGTTTTTTGTTTCGGGTTCGTACGCGTATATCCAGGATTCGTCACCTGATACCATGTTGTATACAGCATTTGAGGATCCTGCGTGGAATCTTTCGAGAGTTCTGACGCACCAAGTAACGCGAGCCGCTTTTTGTTCTTCACAGAGCAAATGCGGTATCCATCGGGAAAACAACTTTTTTACAATAATTGTTCATGCAAGATTATTTGTATTTGACTCATGCCAATGTCTAAAGTTGCCTGAATTTCGCGGTATGTCACATGTCGATCTTCCTCAAGCAGCTTACGCACAGCATCAACGTTTTCTTGGGTGACTGCAGTTTTTGGACGACCTTGACGGGGATCATCACTGAGCTTGACACGTCCACGTTGAAATTCAGCAAACCAGCGATAAATTGTGGTTTTGGATGGGGCTTCATCACCAAATACAGAAATCATCCGCTCAACACACTGTTTTTGTGTTAAACCACTTCGAAAGTCATAATAAATCATCGCTCTAGAATTTTCTCGAGTCAATTCCATTTTCTCAACGACTAAACAAGTTTGACAAGACCTTGTGACAAGACCGAGAATCTTTTTTTAAATAAATAAACGGTATTCGATTTTTAAAACCAAGGAGTTTTAAATTAAAAAGATTTTAATATGACAGAAACAGTGGAAATATTCCATTCCCGATACTTTTAGTGCAGCCCTTGTACCAGCAAGTTTTCAAGGTGAGCTAATTCAAATGCAAGTTTATTCGGCGATATATTCAACGATGATGAGATATCAGCAAATGTAGCGAATGTTACTGGGCCGTAACAACACCGGCACCATCACCGCTTCCACCATCACCACTTCCACCATGACCACTTCCACCATCACCTCTTCTACAATCACCACTTCCACCACCTTCTCCGATGCCTTCACAATCTTTTCTACACGAATGTGATATCGAATTTTGTGCCTGTTTTGAAAACGAGAACCCTCCAATGTATAATATTTTTTCTCTTTTTAGTTAAGTATATTATTATACCACATTTTAAGAAAGACAATTGTACAAAGTGTTCCAAGTAAGCGCAATATACAAGTAAGGTCTCTACAACTCCTGAACTAACAAAGGTATATAAGCCGTTATAGTTTTCCTTGAAAGTTGTAGTGTCCGATCGAAACTGGTTTTTACGACCGAAACCGAAAACTAATTTTGGCAACGGTCTCAGTTTCGGCCGAATCCGAAACCGAAACTTCTTTACAAGGTTTATGTTTTGAGGGGAAAAACATCTTTATTTTTAACCGACTTTCAAAAAAAGGAGGCCTCCTTTTTTCTAAGCGAATATATAAAGCGTATATATATACACACACTGGCATATTTAGCGGAACATAAAATAAAGGTTTGATATCCGTATCATATAAGGTTGCTGGCTGGTTTATACGTCATTTAATTTAAAAAGAAATATTTTCAAATTAAGAAAACAACTGAACATCACATTTTATGCAATTGTTTTAATTTTATTCAAATACACCTTATCTGGAGCGAACTTCGAGTATTTCTTCCTTCTGAGTTTGATTTAAAATTTCATTGAAATACTGTTTTCTGTTAGTTTTTTTTTAATCGCGTATCTTTTTGGAGTTGAGGACTGAATTATGCCTGACTTAGCCCCAACGGAGATTGCCAGGGCACTGAAAATGCGAAGAAATGGTCAAACCTACAGAGTGATATCCAGAGATCTTCGTCGACCAGTTTCAACGATCCATCGCAGTATCCAACGGTTCAGGGAGATCGGTACTTATGTGAGAAGAGCAGGACAAGGCAGAAAAAGACGCACTTCGAGTAGGGATGATCGTTTCATTCGGCTTCGTGTACGTAGGAACCCCCGTTTGACGGCCGTCCAAGCCCGACATGAGTTAAAAGCAGTGCGGGGTGTAACCGTAAGTGAGCGTACGGTTCGAAGAAGCTGGTTTGGGTTCATTTGTGCCCGCCAAGGCTCCAAGGCTCGAGGTAAATCATCGTAGAAACAGGTTAACTTTTGCTCAGGAACATCGACTTTGGAACGCGGACCAATGGAGTAAGGTATTGTTTAGTGATGAGTGCAGAATTCTCTTAAATCAAATTGACGGCAGGCAAAAAAAAAATATACAGACGCAAAGGAGAACGGTACATTCAGACAAATTTTGAAACTACAGTTGCATACGGTGGTGGATCAATAATGGTTTGGGCGGGCATTTTTTAGGGAGCTCGCACAGACTTGGTAGTGATTGACAGAGGGAGTCTGACTGCAGACCGCTATATCAGAGAAGTTTTAGAAGAAAATGTCGTACCGTTTGCCCCATATATCGGTGACGATTTTGTTTTTATGCAGGATAATGCTCGGCCGCATACCGCTCGGGTAACTCAAGCTTATCTTAATGATATGAATATCACTGTTATGGAGTGGCCGGCGAGATCACCGGATATGAACCCAATAGAGCACGTTTGGGACTTGCTGAAAAGAAAAGTTAAGTCCAGAATTCCAGCTTCTGCCAACGTGGGTGAACTGCGAATCGCCGTAGTTGAGGAATGGCGCAGACTATCCCAGGAGACCATCGATAACATCATTCTCAGTATGCCTAGACGGGTAGAAACTTTAATAAGAGCACGTGGAGGAAATACGCGATATTAATTTCTAATTAACCATTTTTCTAATTTAATTAATTGTTATTTTAATATTAATTTTCACTTTTCTCGGTTACATGAAAAGTTCAAAAATGTACAATTTTTCACAAATAGCCTTTACTCGCAAAATCTGTTCTTAATGTGATCTTATTTTAAGTAAAACAAATGAAACTTTAAATAACAAAAGAAGTGTAGTAAGTAGATTTTAAAATAAAACCATATTTTTTTAATTATGGACCTTTTTTTTGTGTTCCGCTAAATATGCCGGTGTGTTTATATATACAGGTGTGGCGTAATTAATGGATAATCATTCACCTGCAGCTGGAGAATATCATAACGGATCAGAAAAATACAATTCATGTTTAGTAAAAGTATCATGGTTTTTTAGTAATCGGCCATTTTTTTAAAATTAAAAATGACACTCACTAATTTTGTTGTCACAGTCGCAAAAACATGAATTATCGCTATCAGATTTTTATTTATTATACTTGAATAGTTGTATTATCAAATGTATCATGTCACTTTTGTGCTGTTGCCTAATTTTTTTTTACAAATGCAAGCGAAAATATTTTTTTTCTTTCAAATCATTTTTTCTTCTTGTTTGATCGCTCATATCGTAAGAAAAATGTAGGGGGACTTGACTGACCAACTTACAAATAATTAGCCTATTCAATTGAGATTGTAAAAAGGTATAACAGATGGTATTTGATCCTTCGGTTTCAAAGAATTTTCATAATTTATAAAAAAAGAGCCCATTTATTGTCTTAATGACAGGTTTCATTAAAATTTTATTTTAAAATTGTTTTATTCATTTATGAATTAAATTTAAAGGAGTTGAAAGAAAAGAAGGTTATCTTTGCACAGTTTATTATTCACTTTTATAACAAGTGTCCAAAATGACCACCCCGAGCTCTAATGCAGGCCCTGCACCTTCTAATAATTTCTCGAGCAGCGGCAAATATTCTTTCGCGTAAATCTTCCACTGATGTGACTGGTTTTTTGTACACCTTCTCCTTTATACAACCCCAATAAAAAAAATCCAGAGGGTTAAGGTCTGGTGATCTTGGAGGCCAAAGAAAATATCCCAAACGCCAATCCATCTTTGGATTTTCGCGAACGTTACGGGCATAATGTGCACATGTCCCTTCTATTCTCCAAGGTCACGTCCTCCAAAAGTCCAGGGAGATCATTTTGTAAAAAATTTAGATATCTCTCGGCGATTAACGTGTCTGGCAGCTCGAACGTGCCGATGACTTCACCATTAAGGATACCAGACCACAGATTTATTTTAAATTGGTACTGGGATCTATCTTCTCTAACTAAATGTGGGTTAGTCAGCTGCCAACTGTGCAAATTATGCATATTAAAATATTCTTTTTTACAAGAAGATTCGTCACTCCATAGTATTTTGTCAAAAAAATTTGGTTCGTTTCTTATTTTTCGTAACATTCTTTGACAAAATGCTAATCTTAAAGGGTAGTCCCTTGGCAGAAGACTTTGTACACGTTTATAATGAAAGGGATTAAGCTTCTCGCGTTTTAAAATCCTGTTTACAGTTCTTGTTGATATGCCTATACGGCTTAATATTTCTTATCGCACGGAGGTGGTTGGATCAGCTTCAACCTCAGCAAGGACTATGTCGTCATCATGTTGGCGTGGCCTCCCGCCGCTAGTACCACCGACACCAGTTCCAGGAATTCTGCCTTCCTTGTACGCATTATGCACTCTTGGAAATACCCGGTAATCAGGATGACGGGCATTAGGAAACCTTGCTCGATAGAATTCTGCGGCTTGACTTGCATTACCACCACACTGACCGTAAATAAAATGCATTTCTGAATATTCCGCGGGTGTGTATACAAATCTAGGCATTGCACTCGATGCGCGGTATGTCCAGGTGTTAACGCACAGAATCTGTATGATGCATCTTATTGGTCAAATATCGCGTCATAACGCACGCTGCGTTACGATTGGCCGTCGATGACGTGATATTTCTACTACCAGTGACAGGGGTTCTCACGAAACTGTTAGAAATATATATCGCAACGCCATTTTTGTTATACGCATTTTTAGTAACTAAAATTAGAAATACTTGTAAAATTGGGTTTAGATTTGGAACAATATACGCAATATCAGTCAATCTACTGTTTCTCTTCACTCCTCAAATAATAAGCAAGAATCACGCAGCCAAACCAGCGCAAACGCATCAAATTTGGTCCATCGTTCCTGGATATTGGAGAAGTTTATTCTTTGAGAGACGCTATTTGGTGGAGAAGATATATACAGTGCATCATCGGTAAGACGTGCCAGCAAAAATTACCCAAACCTTTACCTATTCGCCTAAGTGATACCGTATTTTTATCAATTTCAGTGCTTTCGATTGTACCTGCCTGCTGACTTGCTATCATTCGCAGTAGTAGTACCTGCTTACAGTTTATCGTTTATGCTTCATTTCAAAACCGTAAGTAGTTACAGCCTTTTACTACAGTGCAATGACTAGTTCTGAACAAAAAGTCGAAGATATGTTAAGAGATTTGAGGAAAAAACGAGGTTTGATAAAGTGTAGGTTAACAAACTTTAAAAAATATGTTTCCTCCTTTCAAAACGTTGATTTAACTGTTCATCAGCGAGCAGAGTTAAAATTACGTATACCAGGAGCTCAAAATTTAATGAATGATTTCAATCAGGTACAAAGTAAGATTGAAGATCTCGTGCCGGAATCGGAATCCGATAAGTTGATCGAATCACGCGCAGAATTCGAAAAAGAATATTATGTAGTTATTGCTATGTTGGACTGCATGGTAAATCCCGACAGTTCCGATGAAAGGTCGGTTAATAAGTCTTTTGAGTGCTCCTTAGTGGGTAAGGCCGACTATGATTGTACCATAACACAACCGGCATAGTAACACACTCTGCTCTGGGTAACACAACAGACAAGATGTAACACAACCGAATTATAAGGCTTAGGTCACATAGTGAAAGAAAGAAAGCACGTGTTTGTGGCCCCATTACTGTCAATTTTGTTTGTACCTATATTACCTATTGATTGTGTAGGTTTATTTTTCATTATATTTCGTAGGCCAACTAAGTGATCGGTCTAATGACCATAAGCAGTTGAAAAAGGAAGAAATAATAGCCTCATAGGTACTAGATAGGTACTATATTACTATACTAGGTACTATATTAAATCAAACAAAATTAAAATCAATATTTCTTTATGTATCACTGAAAAGTGTCTTTCTCTAAAAAATCTAATTCAGGTACCGAAAATAATCCTCTTTTTGACACACGTTTTGGTGGTTCTATGCAGCCTATATATAATCCCAAGAATAAAGCAATTCATCTTTACTTTCCGGCCATTTCCACGACTTCAAAGATTGTTTCATTGAACTAATTAAACCACCTTCCTCATTTACTGAGACTATAACACCGGGATATAATTTTTCATCGTATTTAAATATTACATACGAATCCTGGGTCTTTTTAATAGGTTTTAACTTAGGTAGTCTTGTTTCAATTGTAGTGCTGTTGCTCTCTTTAACATTATTTACCTTCCAATGTTCGTATGATTCGTCATCTGATGTATCACGTACAGAGTAATCAGTCTCACAATTGCTTTCATCTTCTAATTCTTTTTGATTTTTCCTTGTCTTTTTCGTTTTTTTTTTGCAGAATCTACAGCAGGAGCTTTCCTTTTAAATGTTCTCTGAAGGTTATGATTTTTCACACATAAACATTGGCAGTATCCCTTCGGAGAACTAGACTCGCAATTTAAGCAACTCAAATCGCGATATGCTATAGTATTTTTCATTGCAGTGTTTCTAATCTGGTGTAAATTTATTGTCCCTGGTATTGGCGTAAGTTCTATAGACTTTTCTATGACATCACTTTCCGGATTAATGGCGGTTTCGGGAATATAAAATATTTTAATTTTAGTATCAGACTGACTGAGCACTGTGAACGCCGTTTCCGCGTCAGGTATGTTTTCACCGTAGGCCACTTTTGCGTCTAAAATTCTTTTTATAGCTCCGCCTATGCCATCGGCAGCCCCTTTACCGTGGGCTGCCTCAAAAAAGTTCCATGTGGAATTAGGGAATCCGAGTTTTTTTGTGATTTGCTCAAAAAGGTAAAATTTTTTTTTGTCTATATTGAGACGTCGGCCCGTCTGAGAAAAAATGAATTGCAGTAACATTTGGAAACTCTTGTTTAATAAGTTTGAGGATGGGATCCAAATGAGCCCATATGGCTTCCGGCCCGTGAAAGTTGCATGGTGAAAGCGTACAGAATGAAATCGGTTCCTTTCCTTTAGAATATAATAGCCCAGTATGTAATGTCACTTGCACCTTTGAGGCTCCGAAATGCATTGCCTGAACTTCGGTTGAATGCTTACATCCATAATTCTCTGAAAAGTCTATATGAACAATAACAGAGTTATCATCCAATGTCTCCAGGCATTTTCGATACATTAGGTACTGATGCAATATATTGTAACAGTGCTTTTTAAACGCAATTATTTCTTTTTTGAAATTTGTGACTAATTCAGTCAGTGACCCTGTAGTTTCTTTTCTTATCATTCTCTTCGTCCTTATTTTCTTAGACTCTTTATTTGTATATTCTAGATTTTGTAAAGTCCATTCATCCCAACAAACGTCATCATCCATATTAATATCGCATTTTTAAATTCAATAGATTTATTTTTACACGTAACACAGTCATTGTAGGCGCAGTCTTTAGCCTTTACATCACACATTATTTCAACTAACAGATCTTCTGTGTTCTTAATTTCAGTCAATCCCAGAAAATTCAGTTTTGTCAGTCTCATTGCCATATTATCATGTTTTATACAAGCACATGTTTCGCGATTGCTCAATTTCGGTTTCAAAATATAAAAAGGCCTGTACTTTTTAAAAGTTGAAAACGAAAGTCGTCCATTTTCTGATTTATATTTTTTATATAATTGTCTTAAAGGCTGTAATAGATATCTTCTCTGTCGCTTTTCTTTCTTAAGCGTTTTCACTTCTTTCTTCCCAGCTGTCGCCCTACTTACGTCGTCTCTCTCGTAGAAATCTTTTAACGACTTTATTATAGCACTTTTTTTTTTCTTCTCTTTTTAATGTCATGGTTATGACGTATTTTTCCTTTTAGTCCTAAGTAGCTCGCCATCTTACTTTTTAATTTATTTTTCTTCACTACGTCATTTTCAACAATACTTTTAAGAACGTCTTTTTCGTTATTCGAGCAATTGTTGTATTTTTGTTTAAGTGAATGTACTAAAACATTATGTTCGAAAACTTGTTTCTTAATTTTTTGTTTCTCTGCATCAGGTACATTTGAAAAATTGTCTTGCACATATATGTCTGTTTTTTTACATGGCGTTAGTTCATGTTCAATTTGATTCGTTTGTTTCTGAAGTTCATGTTTTTGTTTGAGTTGTTCTTCGACAAGCGCAGTAATACTCTTAGTTAAACGCTCACACTTTGCTTTGTATCTGTTAAGCTGTTTTTGTAATTTTTTTATGTGTTTTTTCTGCAAATCTATGGTGTTTTGCAATTTGATATTTTTACGATACACTTTTTGGTATGACCGTTTTTCCTTCCGTTTATTTTCTTGTTTTTCGTCATCTTTTACATTTTCTTTTACTCGATTTTTTCTTTTTTCGGCTACCCATCTCTCACGCTTTGCCTTTTTTTCTTCTTCGGTACAGTCCGAGATCTTCTTCTTTTTACTCTTGGTCCTTTCAGCATTCTTTTTTTTCATAGCTTCATATTTTTCTGGGTCCGTCATCTTCAGTCTCTCCCTATACTTACGTTGCTTTTCTGCAGCGGTTAGAGGCATCTATAACAATAACATGTTTTATTAAGTTTGACATTCTTCCTGTATTTAACTATAACTAGGGGCATATTTAAATTCATTATAACACTGGACATAGACATCTTTTAAATGCAGAATGTTGTAGGTATATAGTCTCAGACGAATTGCTGGAATTCATTAGTTTAGTTTTGTTGCCCATCCCCTGACTGACTTAAGTAGTCATGAGTCGCTTCTTGTCATTTGTTCCAACACCTATAAACGGTTAAAAATTGATTCCCGGAAATAAATAAGCAGACCGAAATTACTTTTTGTGTCTGCACTAAGCTTTAGGTAACACATCCGAAATATTGTGTTACTGTGAAAAACACAACCGAAGTTTTTTTCGGTTGTGTTACCTGCGTCACGAGGTACAATAACCTAAAAATCATACATTTAAATACTAGCCAAACACAAGTTTTAATCAATAACCACTAGATATATGAACGTCTTATTAAATAATATAAAGAGACTTAAAAAATTATCTACTTACCTTGACGAAAAAGCTTCTGTAAATTCAGTTATTTAAAATTTACACTCAGACCTGTGATAAACAACACGATGTGTCAAGCTGCAAAATGGCGGAGCCGCTATTGCATTTATGACATATTGAACAGTGGTACCAACCTTACAAAAACGAGGAATGTTGCCAGCTTAGAAAGATAAAATACTACCAAATATCGGTAACATCATTCATCGTAACACAACCGATTGAAAAATGGAGACACAAAGTTTTAAAAAATTTTTGAATAGCTTAAGCTTAGTAAACGAAATGAATATATGTTTTTATTGTTCATTAATATTATTGTAAGTTTTAAAATATACAAACAAACATCTCAATTGAATACTTTTTAAAATAAAGCTCAAATCGCAAGGGGGTGCGTACTGGAGACACGTGACTTGAGTATGAAGCCAAAATTTATTGAATCAGAAAAATATACATTTTCTAAATAAAATTATTGTTATTTCAATTAAATTACTTAAAGATTGTTAAAACAAGATTAAAGACTGAATCTGAATCCAATTTCAATCCCTTCATTAAGTCCGATGTAACACAATTAACAACAAAACTTAGGAGACATAATATTTTGATAAAAAGTACATCTATTCTCGGCCTTACCCTAGTACATGAATGTAATAATCATAGTGGTGAGTCCGTTAAATTACCTACTATATCTATTCCTAGCTTTGACGGTTCAAATGAACACTGGGTTGAATTTCGTGACACATTCATGTCTCTTATTCATAACTCGAAAACAATACCAGCGATTCAAAAGTTTCATTATTTAAAAGCGAGTTTAAAAGGCGACGCTAAGGTGGTTATCGAAAATGTGGAGTTTTCGTCAAGCAATTATCAAGTAGCATGGGAACTTTTGATACACAGATTTAATAATACTAGATTAATTATTCAAAGTCACATTAAAGCTATTTTTTCTATTCAACCTGTAACAGAGGAGTCATCTGTTCTATTAAATAAACTCATTGATACTATCTTAAAAAATATACGATCTCTAAAGATTTTAGGTGAGCCGACTGAGTATTGGGATACACTGATTATTTATATTGTTGTGTCAAAGCTGGACCCCGCCTCAGAACGCGAGTGGGAACAGTATAAAAATACATTTTATAAATTAAACACAGATGCTAAAATACATTTAAGCGACTTATTGGACTTTCTTAAAGAAAAGGCAGACTTATTAACCACACTTACCGTTAGCCACTCGAGTAAAGTTATTCATAGTAACGTAAATAAAAAATCAATTTTTAATAATAACGCATCTCGAGTTCATTGCAATTTAATAGCGGAAAATAATAATACAAATAGTAAATCGCAGAATAAAAGACTACGTCCGCAGTTTATTAAGCTATGTTTAATGTGTAACAGTCATCATCCGTTATACTCGTGTCAAAAATTTATCGATTGTAATCCACAAGATAAATTAAAATTTGTGAAAGATAAAAGATTATGTATTAATTGTCTGCGTTCCGGCCATTCTGTGGAGGCTTGTCTTTTCGGTCCATGTAGAAAATGCGATCAAAAACATAACAGTTTGATTTGTGATGCTATTAAGTTAAAAAATAATACTGTAACTTTAGCTTTGTATGGGCACGGTTCAAGTAAATTTCCTCCTCCCGTATCAGTTAGTGATACGAGCGCGCGCAGCTGTTATGAATTGCAGTCACACCATATGTACGCGCACAGCGATTTAGATAACGAAGGAGATAAATTATTTTGTTCAGATCAACTCGTCATGTTATCGACGGCTATTGTCGAAGTATGTGGACAATCGGGTATTACAGCGCGCGTGCAGTTCTTGATAGCGGAAGCGAGCGTTCTTTTATCTCACAATTGTTATGTAATAAATTGAGTATACGCATTTTACAGTCCACTCAGCATATTCACGGCGTAGGTAATTCTATTACGCTATGTTCGCAATCATGTAACATTGAGCTAAAATCGCGTGACGGGAGCTTCAATGCCCGTATTCAATGTTTAGTGTTGCCTCAAATAACCTCTAAGTTGCCTACCACTACGTTAAATTTAAAATATTTTAATGTTCCTCATAACTTATATCTGGCAGACCCCATTTTCTATAAATCTCAAAATATTGATTTATTGTTAGGTGCGGATTTATTTTGGGATTTATTGATCGATGGAAAAATTCGTCTTAAAAATGGTTCTTTCATTCAAAATACGAAATTAGGTTGGATAGTTTCCGGTGTCGTTCATTATATTCCCTGTAAACAAAAGGTGAAACAAGTTCATTGTAATTTTTTAACACAGTCAACAGATATGGTTTCGCTCGATCAATTAGTTAGGAGTTTCTGGAAGTTGGAGGAATTGCCTGTGACTTCTACTAAATAATATTCAACTGAGGAGTCTGCATGTGAGGAACATTTTTTAAAAACAACAAAAAGGCTTTCGGACGGACGTTATTGTGTTCGTTTGCCACTAAAACAATCTCCTAAAACTTTAGGTGATACAATCAGTCTTGAATATAATTCTAATTATAAAGCCATGTACCGTGATTTTATTCATGAGTATATCAATTTAGGTCATGAGTCTTGTTAATACTTATAGTGATACGCATTATTTTTTACCGCTTCATGGAGTGTTTAGACAACACGCTACAACGACTAAGTTACGAGTAGTGTTTGATGCTAGTATGCCATCTAGCACTGGCGTATCACTAAACGACCTGCAAATGATCGGACCTGCAATACAGGGCGATTTAATTTCAATATTATTACGGTTTCGTGAACAGAGGTATGTCGCTTGTGCTGATATCGAGAAATTCTATCGTCAAGTGCATCTAGCTGAAGAACAGCGTGACCTTCAACTTATCGTGTGGCGCGATAATCCCTCAGAACAGCTGAGAGTATACCGCTTAAATACCGTAACGTACGGAACTGCGGCAGCACCCTATCTTAGTTGTAGGTGTTTGAAAGATTTAGGGCAAAACTGTGGCATTCCGCACATAGCACACACTATAGACAACTGCTTCTATGTGGATGACTTGGTGGTTACTTCTAATAGCATAAATGAATTAGAGAGCATCTGTGAGGGCACTAGTAACATTTTAAGTGCAGCATGTATTAAACTGCGCAAATGGATATTTAATTATGACCGCTCTAACCTAAACACAACAGCTTGCACTGACAATAATGCACAGCAGTTATCGTTGTTCGATAAAATTATACAAAATAAAACTTTAGGCATCGGTTGGAATAGTATAATTGATGAAATTTACTATCTGTCCCAGATTCAAAACGATAATGCCAATTGTACTTTTAATAAACTAACTAAACGTCTTATATTATCATCCGCGTCTCAGATATATGATCCATTAGGACTGCTGAGCCCGGTGATAACGGTTGCCAAAACTTTATTACAAAAATGTTGGTTGCTAAAACTAGAATGGGACGAACCGGTTCCCGATGATATTTCACAAATATGGAATAAATTTATCGACGGATTATCTTATTTAAAGTGTTTACGTATTCCGCGTTATGTGATGTGTATTGAACCTATTCGAATCGAGTTACATATTTATACAGACGCGTCGCAAATTGCTTATGGTGCCTGCGCGTTCGTTCGCACTATCAATGCGTCAGCTGATGTTACGGAGCGCTTGCTATGTTCCAAGGGCAAGGTCGCGCCTACGAAACCCACGACTATACCACGTTTAGAGTTGTGTGGTGCTTTGTTAGGGGCGCGTTTATATCACAAATTAAATGGATCACTACGTTCAAATTTTGATAAAGTAGTGTTTTGGACGGATTCTACCATCGTTTTGGGTTGGTTAGGTATGCCTATTAATTTGTTAAAACCTTACGTTCAAAACAGGACGACGGAGATCCATGAGTTGACAAAGGAACATTCGTGGCGTCACGTGGCAGGCAGAGATAATCCAGCCGATTTGGTATCGCGAGGCCAAAATTTAAGCGCGCTTATTTCTTCATCTTTATGGTGGAATGGACCACCATTTTTACAAGATATAAATTTTGAAGTACCAGATTTAAAGAAGTGTAATTTAATATTGGAGAATTTACCAGAAACTAAATCATCTAATGTCTGTTGTCATAGCTTAAATCAGTTAAAAGATAACAATTTATTTGACTTTTCTCGGTTTTCGCAGTATATGCGATTGAAACGAGCCGCTGCTTATGTTTTACGTTTTATCTATAACGCTCGCAACGTAAACAACAAGCGATCTGGTTCACTTTCTATCGAAGAACTAAAATGTGCGGAGATGACGTTAGCAATGTTTAGTCAACGGGAATCGTTTGTTGATATTTTAGACTCGATTAAAAATAATCAACCTATAAAGGGTTGTAGTCAACTTTCAAAATTAAATTTATTTATTGATTCGTATAATTTAATTAGAGTAGGTGGACGTATTCAAAACTCGCCTCATTTTGAATTTGATAAAAAATTTCCTATTCTTATTTCCACTAAACACTATTTTTCTAGTTTACTTTTCCGATTTGAGCACCAGCGTTTGCTTCACGCGGGACCGCAGCTACTTCTATTTTCATTAAGGGAGATGTGGTGGCCCGTCGGAGGCCGGAACCTTGCTCGGAAGGTGGCGCGTTGTTGTGTGCGGTGCACACGATTGCGACCGACG
Organism: Phengaris alcon alcon; assembly: GCA_037179445.1. Classification (NCBI taxonomy): domain Eukaryota; kingdom Metazoa; phylum Arthropoda; class Insecta; order Lepidoptera; family Lycaenidae; genus Phengaris; species Phengaris alcon. Next base: position 556,002 of record JAYRCH010000369.1, on the reverse strand, counting down.
ACGGTTACTCCTATCATGGGAAACTTGCCCAAAGAACGTTTAGACCCAGGTTTTCCGTTCTTGCGTTGTGGCGTCGATTACGCTGGCCCAGTGTTCACGTTGAATCGTAAAGGTAGAGGTGCTAAATTACAAAAATCATATATATGCCTATTTGTATGTTTAGTAACGCGCGCAGTCCATTTAGAGTTGGTGAGCGACCTTTCGTCGGATGGGTACCTTTTGGCTTTGAAGCGTTTTATTGCTCGACGTGGTAAACCAAGCGAGATATTCTCGGACAATGGGAAAAACTTTGTTGGCCTGATGAATGATTTCAAAAAATTTTTAGCTTCTTGTTCTGAGGAAATAAGAGAATACGCAATTTCTCAAAATATTAACTTTAAGATGATTCCTTATTACGCTAGTCATTTCGGGGGTTTATGGGAGGCTGGAGTAAAAAGCTGTAAGCATAATTTGCGACGTGTGGTAGGAAACGCACATCTAACATTCGAAGAATTCAGCACGGTACTGGTTCAAATTGAAGCTATTCTCAACTACCGTCCATTGACTCCTCTCTCCACAGATCCCAACGATTTTCTCCCACTTTCTCCAGCTCATTTTTTGATTGGCCGTCCGCTGACTGCACCTGTAACGACCGAGGTATACGACGTTCCTGCTCATCGCCTCACACGGTACCAGCGAATAGAACAAATACGCCAGCACTTTTGGAAGCGATGGTCTCAGGAGTATGTGTCTGAACTTCAGGCCAGGAGTAAGTGGCACCAGAACAGGGGAGAACTTAAAGATGACATGTTGGTATTGATAAAAGATGACAACTTACCGCCGATGAAGTGGAACCTAGGCCGTATCGTAAAAACATATCCAGGCAAAGACGGGGTGTCAAGAGTTGCCGATATTCGCAAGGCAGATGGCGTAGTACGGCGAGCATTTTCTAAGATTTGCCCACTTCTTCCATGTGAAGTCTGAGTTCGGAGATTTTTTGGAACCGTCTCCAGATTCCAAGGCCGAGGAGTATGTTAACGCACAGAATCTGTATGATGCATCTTATTGGTCAAATATCGCGTCATAACGCACGCTGCGTTACGATTGGCCGTCGATGACGTGATATTTCTACTACCAGTGACAGGGGTTCTCACGAAACTGTTAGAAATATATATCGCAACGCCATTTTTGTTATACGCATTTTTAGTAACTAAAATTAGAAATACTTGTAAAATTGGGTTTAGATTTGGAACAATATACGCAATATCAGTCAATCTACTGTTTCTCTTCACTCCTCAAATAATAAGCAAGAATCACGCAGCCAAACCAGAGCAAACGCATCAAATACAAAACACCAGGTTAAAAGTCCAAATCACTAGCAATAAACAAGTCCGGGGTTAGAGCACAAGATCAATATTTGTATCAAGGGGATTACCAAGTCCATGTCACTGAGCAAAATCAAGTCTGAGGTCACAGCACTTTATCAATAATAATAAATTCTTTCTTACTAACAAAACGTATCTCTTGGAAGTAGTATGGTAGCACACTGACTCTAGCAACCCTCTAAAACTAGTATCACTACGACAAACAATTATGTTAGTCTTCTGTGTGTCTCTTTCACCCATTGCATGAAAGAGTGGGACAACTTTTCCGTCTTTTGTTTTTCGTCGTCGGAGCAGGTAATAAAGCAGGTACAAAAAGTTGGGTCTGGGTCTTTCGGTGGGAATTTTTCTACGAGTTGAATAGCTTTGCTTTGCCCTTATTATAAAATGTATAATGTGATAGTGAAAAAGATATTATAAATATAAAAAAAAGAAATAATTAAAATATTTTCTGAGACGTATGTTTTCAGGAAAATAGGCCTTCATCAAAGTCATTAGGTAATCACTTTGAAATCTAAGGGTTAAATACCATGTGTTATACCTTTTTACAATCTCAATTAAATATTCTAATTATTTGTAAGCTGTTCAGTCAAGTCTCCATACATTTTTTTTATGATATGTGCAATCAAACACAAAGAAAAAAAGATTTGAAAGAAAAAATCTTATTTTCAGTAGCATTTGTAAAAATAAAATAGGCAACAGCACAAAAATGACATGATACATTTGATTTGATTCAAGTATAATAAATAAAAACCTGATAGAGATAATTCATGTTTTTGCGACTGTGACAAAAAAATTAGTGAGCAAGGGTAAAATTTTCATAATTTTTAAAAAATGGCCGATAACTAAAAAACCATGATACTTTTACTAAACATGAATTGTATTTTTCTGATCCGTTATGATATTCTCCAGCTGCAGGTGAAGGATTATCCATCAATTACGCCACACCCTGTATGTACCTTAACATAGTTATACGCAAGCGATTCATTACTATCTTACGGTCGCAATCTATTAATATGTTTATCTGACTAAACTAATCTGGTTAAATAGTTATAAATCTACCAAAGAGTGAAATAAAACAATATATTGGTTTTTATTTTTATTACCACTTTTTGTAACCTGCAATTAGTTACAATACTTTTTAGCAATAATACCTCTTAAAGTAAATTAATTAGTGGTAAAAACGATCGTATTTTGTATTTAAGCATTATTTATTTTTATTTATTTTATTCTTCATGTAGACATTAACAAAGATAAATTTGAAAGTTATAACAATACATTGGCGTACTTATCTCTTTAAGAGATCTCTTCTAGCAAACCTATAATTGTGGATGCAAGTAGAGTAGATAGGGCAATGTACACAAAGACACAACATAATATAACTAAAACTTTAACATTCAGACATAAACTAATGCTTATACAATACCTAAAAATAAATTAAGATACTAATAATATAAATATAATTAAACATACTTATATTATTACTTATATACTCGTATTACAGATCGCATATCACACATACATACAAATGACAAAATTTTATGAACCGAATGACTATTAAACTGCTCCTGAAATTTACTACAAAACTAAACTAATTATAATATAAACTAATGATAGAAAGTGCCGTTTTAAACGCAATTTAAATGCATTGAGAGTTGGGGCCTCCCGAATGTATTCCGGCAGATCATTCCAAAGACGCGCCATTTCAAGTGGCTTCTTCACTATGCATGAGCGAACGTCTCTCACTAGGTGGTGTGTAGCTAAACCTTTCGTACAAGTAAGATGGAGAACGGGAACGAAGAAGTTTAATGAGGAGCGTGAGAGTGAGTGTATTCCACCGCAGTCGTATCGGGAGCCACTTAAGAAGTTTACGAAACTCTTGAGATATGGTCGTACTTGCGCAAACCATACACAAACCTAATGCATATATTTTGCAGGCGTTCAAATTTGTTTAGTGAGGCTTTCGTTGCGTCCAACTAATCTAAACGTCGCGTAATCTAGCAGTGGTAGTATGAGAGACTGCACCAGTAGCAACTTAGTTGGGAAAGAAGGGAAATTCTGTAATCGTTTAAGCGCATGTATCGCATCATTTACGCGTCTACTGACATCACAAATATGCTCCGACCAAGAAAGGTTAGAATCAAAGATTACACCTAAGTTTTTCGCAGAGTCCGATATCTTTATAATATTCCCATTATAGGTAATGTCAGCCAAGGTATTAAAGTTAATTTTACTGAGCAATTATTTATAACCTATTATGACAGCCTTTGATTTTTTAGGATTAACAAGTAACCCAAAGGTATTCGCAAAATCTTTTATGCACTCAAGGTCCTCGTCCAGCTGGTGCACCGCATTATCAATATCAGAAAGCATGGTGTATATTTGCAAATCGTCTGCATATAGGTGGAAAAATGAGGTTATGGCTGATGAAATACTATAAATATTGAGAAAAGCAAGGGTGATAAGACTCCGCCCTGGGTAACGCCAGCAACGAGATTGGACCAGTCAGCGATAAATTCAGGTGTAAAAATACGCTGCTGTCGATTTCTCAGATAGGAGTCAAACCACTGCAAAGCCGAATCTGATACACCAACTAAACGAAACAATTGCGAAAAGTTATTAACTATGAAAAAAAACTTGGTACTTGTAAAATACTTAAAAGTAATCAACTTTTGAGACAATCTTCTTTATTCCCATATTTCTCAGTATTTTTTAATTTTTGTTCTGACAAGACGCGGAATCATGATATCTAGAATTAGCACAGAATGCTTTTTACAGGCGCACCTTTTAGTAGAACACTGTGTATTCGATTTTTTAAAGGAACATTTTGAATAAACCACTACACTCCTGCAATTATTTCACTAAACTTATTCAAGGAATATAATTATATCACTACACTTGGACCGTATTATAATTATATTCCTAGGGATATAACTATATTACGGCGTTTTGTCGTACTGGCCACTTTGATCTCAAATATATCTTCTTTGGTTAGGAATTTCAAATTTATACCGCTATTTACTCATGCATTTGTGTTTCAAAAACCGTAATTCATTAGTTTTTTCCTCTTGGTTTTTTCTTTGCGTCACTCTGTTTACAAAATGGAAAACTTGAAATATCGTATTATTTTCGAGTACGAGTTCCACCGTGGCACCAGTGCTGCAGAAACGGCTCGAAGGATTGATGATGTGTATGGCGGCGATGTCGTAAAATAAAACACAGTGCGTTTTTGATTCTCGGGTCGGAATCGTAATTGGAAAATTGACTCAAAAAAAGTTACTTGTGAGCGTTTGGTGGCCAGTGCCGGTGTCGTTCACTACAGCTTTCTTAAATCTAGCCAGACGATTACGGCAGATGTCTATTGCCAGCAACTGCAAATCATGTTGGAAAAGCTAGCTGGTAAACAACTGAGGTTTTCCTCTTTACAAAACACCAATTTCATATTATGTAATGACCTGTTCATCGATTCGAACATTTATCAAATTCTTTTTTTTCATGTAAATGGTATAATCCTAAGTTGGTCCCGTTTTCACCAAAGTGGTGACCAAAAAGTAAGATTTTGCACCAAGGTATACCCTGGACCCAAAAGTACTGACCAGAACTCCTGACTCCTTATACCTAGATACATATTTGGAGATTTCGACGTTGTTTAAAGAACTGCAAACATATGCCACTATACGTCAATATAGTAATCATCATCGATTACTGCCTTCATCACACCATACTAAACCATCACATTATGATGATAATTCACTTCTCATAGTCTTTTACACCGACACTTATATCTTTGAACATTACTCTGCCGTTTATCGAAGCATTTTCAAAATTCTTTTGTAAAGAATATTATTAGCGGAATATATTGGCAACACATGGAACTGTCATAATCATCTGGCAAATCGTCGTCTAAAAGTGTTAACACAAACAAATAAAACACTCCTATTTTAACAGTAGGCAGTAAAATGAAAAACTGAAAATACCGTTGGCGGGGAATAATTTTTATTAATTATTCTAATTACAAACAACATGCTGACTTGTATTTTGATAAGGTTATCGATAAAATAAGGAGTTATAACAATTTATTTTTATAATAATACCATGGAGAGCAACCCAGATACGGAGTTATCATTTTTTATTTTTTACAACAGTCAAATTAAATTACTTTGGTATAACAAATTTTACTTAAAAACAATATTTTTATAACTTATCTTACGAAATAAATTTCCTGAAAAACTTTTTTTTTCTGATTAACTTATAATATTATAACCAAAGCCTAATGTGGCAGACTAGCATAAAATTCATGGTAATCTATTGGAAGAACTAATTTGATCTGTTGTAAGTCCTGGAACTTGCGATCTTTTATGGGTAATCGATTTTTGTGTAGATTTTCCAATTCATGATAGTATTTAGGATTGACAGTGGTTTTTCTTTGTGGCAGCTCTGACCACAGTTCAACAAATCTCAATTTGTAAGAAATAATACCGGTAGGGCTGTACTGGAGTGCACGAATATCATTTACTTTTGTATCCCAACTGACCTTCCTGGTCATATAGTTTTGTAGGATTGGACAGTATCAAACTTTTTGAAAAAGTTGTGACTCAAGTACTGGACATAGTATGGCTCCTTTCAAGCACTTTTGATGACGTCAATGTAATCTGCAGGGACGTTAATCACCTTGTTTTTCAGACGTCTTTCAATAGCAGAATGCATAGAATCCACTTCCATTTGGGTGTGACCCACTTCTAAATATTTTTGTTCTATCCATAGATTATGTTTTGCGGCTGTATTAAGCAACGCGTTTGACGTCACTGCATTTCGGTTCTGGTACCCACAGCCATCAGAATAAAATATAATTCGATTACATCCAGCTGGCAAATTTGGTATAACGTTTTTTTCTAAAAAATCCACCCAAATGGAAGCAAATTCTTCAGCATTCATGCCACCCTCACACTCATTCCACAAATAGGAGTAGGCGTCCTTGTTTTTTAAATTTTTAAAGCACAAATTGTGGACCTGTAACTTTGTCTTATAGTACAAAACGCTTACTTTTGACACAGGACAAAGCAAAACTGCCTGTGTATCGACGGCAAAGGCAACACAATTGTCCGAATCTTTGTCATTAGCTTTTTCTTTTCTAGCATCATCTTTTCTCTCCATGTGTAAGCGGTACTCGGTTTCTTCGACATTTCCTTTCTTGTATTAGCACATTTTTCACATTCGTACTTTTTCGGACGAAATAAAGAAATTTTTCTTTCTTCCATAATTTTATAGAACGCTGTGCTTGATAATAGTTCTGAGTTACGCGTACGACACCAGTCTGATTCATAAAAATCATAAAGAGACTTTTTGGTCTGCCACTCAGGTAATAGATAAAATCTCGACGTAGATGAACGGCAATAGTGTGATTCCATAACTGGAAGAGCATCAAAGAATGCTGTTACGTTTTTTTGCTTCTCTTCATGAGGACTAACGTTCTGCAATGCGACACGTTGTTGTTGGGGTTTCCTGTCAGTTTTCATGTTATTCTTCCAACCATGCACTGTCATTCTTCCAATGTTAAGTGTGTTAAGAAACATGATTTGACAAACTCTTAACTTGACATCTTCATCTCCTGTTAAATAATATACCAAAGACTGAGTTCTTCTTGACTCTTCGGAATTCTTCCGGCCTCTTGGTCTTTTTATTTGAACACTTTGCACATGCTCGTTAACGTATACCTTCTTTTCTCCCCACGTTAAGGTCTTCCAAAACTTTGTAAAAATTTCTCTTGTGGTTTTTTCTTGTATCTCTTTGCACTTTAGACTTTTTGACTCTTTGCATTTGCATCGCTCTTTCATATTTCGTGGTTCTTTTTCTTTTTCATAAGTCCATTTCGAATCAATTTTTACTCTTCCATAATATTTCTGACCATTTTCCCTTAGGCTCCTGTTTTTACTTTTTATAGGAAACTCTCCATCAGAATCTGTGCTTGAATATGGCACCAACGGCTCGTTATTAGTGATGTCCTGTAAACAGTCAGTGTCGATCATTTCTATATCGACGTTCTCAACTTCAGTGAGACCCATCTCTTCCAGGTTTGACGTCTGGAGAGTTTGAATATTATCCACTGTAGAAAACTGTAAAATATCCTCGTCATGCCGGTTTGTATTGAACTGAAACACTTCGTCACCGGGGTTAATAGGCATTAAAAGGAAGTCGGAAGAAGTAGCAGATACGGCGTCACTTGGGAAACAATAGGTATTTGCAACTGAAGAAGATGGTTTAGATGAGCTTTGAGGTGGATGTAATGGGAGATTGTCAGTGTTACTTTTACTTAGGGTATGACCATGTCCTATTGCTTGAACGTCACTGTATTTGGTAGGTGTTAAAACCACTTTATCTTTTCATCTTAAAAGTTATGAAACTTATAACTGGCTGTGTGGTTGTGTACACACGATTAAATTATATTGTTTTCCTTGCATATTATTTAGTAATTTACACCTGGATATAGTAATCTCAAGTAACCGGAACCATGAATATGTGATAATTGAAGCTGACTGACTGGTGATTAGTTATAATATTTTAAAATATGCTTATTATTTTACTTATTAGAATTTCTTCCGCCGCGACGATCGATCGCTGTTTTGTCTGCGTTGCCGTAGAAGATGTACCTACATAAATAGTAGTACATCTAAGACTTGTTGGCATGGTTTCGACTTAGAGATCCGTCGCTTGGCTGTAGCTATGCTAAAAATCTATAAACGAAAAAGTGTTTTGTGACCGAGTACTTCGCCGCATACCCAGTGTCATAATCCTGTGCACGCCACTGATACAATTTAATTAATATCTAGCAATATCCCGTCAAAACTACCCACAACCTGCAAGCAAATGTGTGAGTGCACGCATAAGCATACGTAAAGCACCTCTCTCCTCCCACACTGCCTATGCATACACTCAGAAACAAGATCGTGCAAACACTACCACCACACAAGCAACAATGTAAGTAATGCGTGCACTCACACATTTGCTTGCAGGTTGTGGGTAGTTTTGACGGGATATTGCTAGATATTAATTAAATTGTATCAGTGGCGTGCACAGGATTATGACACTGGGTATGCGGCGAAGTACTCGGTCACAAAAACTTTTTCGTTTATAGATTTTTAGCATAGCTACAGCCAAGCGACGGATCTCTAAGTCGAAACCATTAGGCGTTTTAAAGTTATTATATTTTTTAAATTAATTTATTTACTATTAATTAAAGTCATCTAAAACGTACGAACGTTTTATTAAAATATCTGTGAATGACAAGTAAAGCACTGCATTTCTGCCTACAAGGAGCGCACGCCCCTGAATTGTATAATAATTTTGCAATCAGAACAACTCTTTTCTTTCAACAGAAGTGAAATGATAACTCCATAATTTAAAGCAATTACAAACATTATCATAAAGGAAAATCTGTTAACTCCAGTAAACAAATGGAGCAATTTACAAATAGGTTATTAAAGTTATTACTTATCATAAACCGTATTGTATAACTGATTGATGTGTAAATAACACTTTTTATGGTACTTACCTTTCATAAATAGAACGAAAACAGACGTATTAACCTTGTTTTGTATTTCTTTTCCAATAAGATTGTGCGGACAACTTGTCCTAGCAAGCGCGTTCGAACAAAATGGCGGAGTTGTCATCTTTTACGCGCGAAAAGTTGACACAGTGGAGTTATCAGATATGATTGGGCTTGTTTTTTGTTGTTTTGTATTAGTCTGATGGATTTAGCATTTTCTACAATTGCAGGACTTTTTTTTCTCTTTCCAACGATACCAAAAACTTAAAACTGATAAAAATGGAGTTAACAGCTTAACACTTTTAGACGACGAAATTCGCCCTATAAAAGACATTACATTGTGTCATTCGATCTTTTTGCTCGTTCATCCGACATTCAGGTGATATCGAAAACCGGTAGTGCGTATTAGATAGGACTTGTGAGCCATTGTGCTTATTTTATTTCGGTGTAATAATTATATCTCACAGGTACATTTTATAACCCTTGTAAATAAGTAAATATTTGGTGTTGTATAATTTTGATTCTAAGTTTCGTGTAGTTAAATAAAATAATTTTCCTTCTTATTCTTTTTTTAACAAACCATTACTTTAAGGCTTATAATATATTATTCGAAATTGGTCCCTTAGTCACCAAGGTGGAGACCTGATGATGGTATCAATGAGGAATCGAGAGAAGTCCACAAAATGATAAGGACATTTATAGTGATTTCGACTTTTATAGTTAGTAAGATTTTGTGCCAAGGTGTACCTAGATACAAAAGCACTGAACAGAACTCCTCAGTCTTTAAAGATACACGTTTAGAAATTTCGGCATTGCATAAAGAACAGCAAGCATATGCCACTTACAGTAATCATCATCACCACCACCATCTTACGTTACACCAACATATTATGTTCATGATCATCATCATCACTATCTATATATATAAAAGAAAGTCGTGTTAGTTACACTATTTATAACTCAAGAACGGCTGAACCAATTTGGCTGAAAATTGGTTCAGCTTCATTGGTTCAAATTGGAATTGGGAAGGTAGCTCCGAACCAGGAGATGGACAAAGGATACTTAAGTACCCCGCCGAGTCTGTCTATATGTTCGCGATAATCTCAAAAACTACTGAAAGGATTTTCATGCCGTTTACATTTACCGACAGAGTGGTGGTTCCTTAGGAAGGTTTAGGTCAATAATAATTTGTTAAGGTTTTGTGGAAATCGTTTGATTTATGACGATGATTGTTAAAGGTGGAAAAAATCAAGCCGTCTGGGAACTTTTATCGAAAACGCTGCCTAACTTAACCCGTTCGAGATAAATAACAAAACAAGGTATGTTGGTATGTTGGGATTGTTTCTCTTTTATAGGTCAACAAAAAAGTCCGCGATGGCATAGATATGTCTATCTTTTAAGAAATAATGTGCTATTTTCAGAAGCTATTTAGCCGTCTAAAGATACAATTTAAATATCCTTATCTAGGAGATTACATCTATGAGATATCTTAAAATTAAAAAGTTCGTGTGGACATTTATTATAAAGTATATATTTTTACTCTGTGCTATTACTATATTGCAGGTAAGAAGTTTTCTGCCACGAACACTCTCTCACGCGGATGAAACTGTGGGCAAAAGCTAGTAATATTATATAAATTAATGCTGACTGCTACATTTTTTCCGCCGACTACAATAGCTAATAATAATTAAGTATTTAATAATATAGTGTCTAATCATTATCATCATTGGTGATTGTTTATTTGGTCCACAGATCGGTAATGCTTATTTGGGGAAATACCACGGCCTCTCAGAAAACCGGCATAAAAACGCTTGAGTTTGTTTTGCCGAGTTTTTTTTTTAATATTAAATAAGGGGGCAAGCGAGCAAACGGGTTACCTGATGGTAAGCAACTACCGTCGCCCATGGACACTCGCAACATCAGAAGAGCTGCAGGTGCGTTGCCGGCCTTTTAAGAGGGAATACGCTCTCTTCTTGAAGGTTTGCAGGTCGTATAGGTCCGGAAATACTGCTGGTGACAGTTCGTTCCAGAGTTTTACAGCGCGCGGCAGAAAGTTACGCGAAAAGCGCACGGTGGAAGACTGCCACTCATCAAGGTGATGAGGATGGTATGTTTTTCGCGTGGGACGATGGCGAAAAGTTGCAGGTGGTATGATTCCGAACAATTCCTCAGAGCACTCCCCGTGATACAACCGATAGAGGATGTAGAGTGAAGCTACATCTCGGCGTAATTCCAAGGGGTCCAAGCTGTTTGAAACACTATGGCAGTCAACAATTCGAGCGGCCCTTCGTTGGATACGATCCAGAGGGAGCAGTTGGTATTTTGGCGCCCCTGCCAAGAGATGAGAACAATATTCCATATGAGGCCGAACCTGCGCCTTGTAGAGTTGTAGGCGTTGGTCCGGACTGAAGTACTGTCTCGATCTGTTAAGAACACCAAGCTATAAGAGTGAGAATATCGAAGGCTTTTTTTGTATTAATAACTTTCTTAAAATGTGTTAATAATAATAAATATAACTAAAAAGGGCAAAATTATTATTTTTAAACAAAAAATGAAAACCAACTTTCAAAGTAAAAATGCACAAAAAAGTATGAAATAAAACTGCTTTTCTTAGTAATTTCTCTGTTAAATTCGGCTACAATTTTAACTATTTCTCTACCTAATCTTCATATTTTTGGAGTCGGTACCACGGTGTCTATAAAAAAGTCCGCGATGGCATAGATATGTCTATCTTTTAAGGATAGGTTACTATACCTATTCTAAGTTTAAAAAAATTACTTATCACATTATTGTGGTATTTTCAGAAGCTATTAAGACGGATACCTAATCCTTATCTAGAAGATATATTAAAATTAAAAAAGTACGGGTGAAAATTTATTATGAGTAGGTATATATATTTTAACTCTTGTGATATTACTATATTGCAGTAGGTATATTTGCTAAAGAAGTTTTTCGCCACGAACACTCCCACGCGGGCGAAGCTGCGGGCAAAAGCTAGTGGAATAAGTGAGAAGCTCAATGGCTATTGGCTTTGTGGACGTAGGGTGAACTTATGTTTAAGCCCCTATGTCGTGGTTCCAACTAGGATGGGTGACCACAACATACGCCTAATGCCTACTAACGTCGTTTCCTATCCAAAAGATTTCGAAATAATTAACAAACTCATATTCGACGACGAAGAAATCCTTATTAATACTTACCTATTATAAACGCGAAACTATGTAGGTATAATATTATATTTATGGATGTATGATGTATGGATGTTTGTTACTCTTTCACGCAATAACTACTGAACGGATTTTGATGGGTACTTAAGTATGGTAGGAGTTATTAAATAGGCTTATTTTATATCCTAGCACAATGTACGTTTCCCGCGGGATTTCTTTTTGCGCGTATGAAGTCGCGGGAAACATCTAAATTCTAGTATACATGAATGAAAAGAATGCTAAGTAGGAATTGAAGATCAATAAAAACATGAATTTAGGTAAATAACGTTTGTGTATATTCTATTTAAATCTATTCGGACTTGGTTATTTTAAGACGCATTTCTCAATTTTGTAAGAATTTCATGACTCAGCGTATTAATAAATGCATACCAACTTTATCCCGCGGTCTTGAATACTTCATGATGTATGTCATGTATGGATATCCTTAACCCATTTGATGACTTCGGACCTGCAATGCGGAGGCGTCTCGTAAGACTTTACTAAAGCCAAGCTAGAGTGACGTAAAAATTGCAATGACAGTGATCTAAAAATAAGGTCGCAAGCGTGGCAGGGCTTCGGAAAGCGAGCGCTCCGCAGTCGAGGATCAATCGCCGCGAGTTACAGCCGACCTATAACGAACAGCAACCATGGTTTACGAAAGTGATTTTTACACGACGCGCCGTCCCTACCGCTCCAATTACAGCGTGTCGGTGAGTGGACTGCCATATCTAACACCCAATGAGCGTGCACCTCGCTCCAAACTACTCCCGGGAGCCGGACGCCCTCGCACCAATTCGACCCTCGTCTCTTTCATGTTTCTAGCATAAGCTAAAGTGGTGGTCGTAAATTACAGTGACATCTTTAGTGCTTTTATTTTGTTTAATCTATTATGATGAAGTGCATAACATAGGCAGGTAATCGAATCTTTTAGTGCTTATACAAACAACATTGCTTTGTAAGTTTTAGATTAAGCAATAGGCAATTCCTTTAGTAAAATGAATATCTTTAGAATTTTGCGGTAGCAATCCGCAAGTGGGTCATATCGATTTGAGACGAGAATCGTAAAGCGGAGCTACCGAGCGCGCCAAATATAGCCGTGGCTGGAGTCGTCCGCCCGACTAACGGCGACTTCTCCGCTTGCAGCGGGCGGGCGATTGGGAGAAGGTGCCGTTTGTGCCGCGACCGAGTCTCGTGCCCGATCCGATAACAGCTTTCGGCCGACGCAGCAGGCCGGGTACCCGAGCGTCCATCCTGGATCCGGTGACAAGGCAGAACATCCTACCGAAAGCGGAAGCCAAGTTGGCGCCGCTGGCGCCGTACGTTTCGCCGCGCGAGCTGACTCGGGCACGGGTGCTGGCGACGGTGGGACAACACGAGCGCGCCTTTCAGGCGGACCCTCTCGGTACCCCGCGCGATCACATGGACGTGGTCCTGGCACAGGCACACGGGCGCCCGCAACACGCTCCCCACCGCCACGTGTTCTACAGCAATTATGCCACATACTGAACACAGTCGCGTTATAGTCGTGTGTCGCTTTCGCTAGTCGGGTCGGTCGGGTCGGTGCGAGGTGCGCGGACGCGGTGCTAAGGGCGCAGTTGTTGCAGACGCCGCGTCACTACGTGGTGGTGGACCGTGACCCGCTGCCGCGCCGCGCCGAGGAACAGTATTCGTATTCGTACTCGAGTACGTCGGAGCGCTCGAACGGCAGCGGGCTGCCGCAGCGCAGCTCGTACAGCAACACGACTGAGCGGCGCTCGGCCAACGGGCCCGGCGGCTACTCGTACACGAGCGACCGCAGCAGCAGCATCGGCGGGCCGGGCGGGTACTCCTACTCCTCGACCACTAGCGGCCGCCTGCCCTACGGCACCACCTACCGCCACTACTCTTACCGCGTGTAGCGCCCCGGCTCCCGACCTCCCGACCCCCACCCGTCCCGTGTCTAACCTAGCCTAGCTTCACCGACCTAATCAGTATTCGCTAACGCAATGTGATCACTCTACTTTATTTAAAACATAAGTGGATGTGTATCTAATTTTTTATGTAAAATTTAGTAAAAGTAAAGTAATATTTAAAATGAATATTAATTAGATTGAATAAAGCTTGCATTTTTAATATATTTTTTATTCTTCCAAATTCCTCTTAATATCGATGACGAGCTCGATATGATTGACTCACTAACTGATGTGTGAGGAAATGCTGGTTGTACCCTGTAAGACTTTATTGTTGTTTGATACTTATAATCTACTAGCCATATTCACTAGTAGACATTATAATACTAAGTAGGGATGTTATTATGTTTTGTTTGAATTCAAACATAGTTTAGTAGGTGTAGCTTTTTACAGGACATATTTGAAGCTAGTCAAACACCACGATGCAATGTACAAATACCTAAATCTAGAGAATGAGATCTTTTCCAGTTGTATAGCTATTTCTTTTGATAATATTATAATTGTACCTATATACATTAAAAGTGATCCCTGTTTCCATTGTCGCGGTCGTCGGCCGTACAGCCCCTGACGTCGGTGTACTACCTTTCGTCCTATGTACCGTATTACCTTAACCCGTACGTGACGTACATACCCAAGCTGTCTCAGGTGAGTGTGCAGCCGTGAGTGCCCAATGCCCATACAGCATCCGATGTAAATACTCAAACCATCGAGCGCACCGCTTTCAACGACACGGTTTGTCACCAGCGCATTTGTTATTTAACGTACAGCGCTTTGACGATTGTTATGCGATATGTCCATATAAATGTTTTAAAATAAAGAACATTTTGATTTTTAAGTATCATGATATCCATGGCATCCTTCACCCACAAATTCAACACCATCAAAATAATTTAATCGTTGGTACTGTAAGAGGAGGATTAGTCAGGCCAGTGTGCAAAATTAAGGGACGTATCCTCCTAATTTAAGGGTTTTTAACCGACTTTCAAAAAAGGAGGCGGTTATTTATTTTTTCCTTTTAAATATTATATTCTGTCAGTTTTTACATTCCTTTACGCTAGTGTATACCTACAACTTGCGAATTGCGCATCAATTTTAAGAGTCTAAAAGTTAAATTTTACTACCTACACAAAAAATAATAAATCCCTACTAAGTAATATTATCAATGTGAAGGTAATTTTTCTTTGTTACGCTTTCACGCAAAAACTACTGAACGGATTTTGATGAAATTTGGTATGGTAGTAGTTTATACCCTGGATTAAAACATAGGCTACTTTTTATCCCGGAAAAATACAGTTTTTCCGCGGGATACTCGATAGTATATTTACGCGGGCGGAGCCGCAGGAAACAGCTAGTAAGTTATACAAATGAAGTGCGTATCCTTTATTTGTTGATAGAGACGCTGAAATATAACAATTTGGCCGACATCGCATGAATTCAATCATCAAATGCATAGCTTGGCGCACAGCATTGCATCGCTTCTACTACCGGTGTGACACATACATGCCTGCGGCTTTGTGGGCCAAAACAAGTTTCGTTTTTCATTTTGTACATTCTTATCTATGAGCTA
Source organism: Phengaris alcon alcon (assembly GCA_037179445.1). Lineage (NCBI taxonomy): Eukaryota > Metazoa > Arthropoda > Insecta > Lepidoptera > Lycaenidae > Phengaris > Phengaris alcon. The sequence goes on along the minus strand of JAYRCH010000369.1, from coordinate 540,376 downwards.
CTTACGTCATATGACCTATACAATATAGGTACATATTGGAAATACATTTTACAACTAATTAACACTTGCGAGGGGACGTTTCTATTTTCCCGATTTGAGGGGGTTAGTAATTAGGAACCTAGGCTGTTCTCTGGCTCGTAATTAGAATAAGTACCGGGCTTCATTGTTGTCGGACTACTAGTTCCTAAACTATAGTCAACTCACGTTTTGGACGGTAAGTCGAAGACGTACAGACGCGACGGACGGACGGACATGACGAAACCATGAGGGTTCCGAGACGTGTACTATGGAACCCTAAAACACGACTCCCACTCTTGGGAGTTCGCGCACGGCTTTGGTCTGCTGTGGTGACGAAAAGGATGACGTTTTGAGTTAGATTGTTTTTGGAAAAAAAAATTGAGTTGATCATTTTAAACTTGAGTCAAAACAAGACTCGGTTGTATAAGAAGAGCTCTGCACCCCAAACGTTTAAGGCTCAGTTCATGAAGATCTTTTGAGTCTCAAATCGAATTTTGCAGATATCAAATAACTGCAAAATAATGCGGGAAATATAGTCAAAAAAAACGTCAATAAAAAAGTACCTATTTGAAAATTAACGAAAGTTTTGATGCTCTTCCACAAAAACGTTCTCCGTTCACTGCCATGGTAATATGATATTACTAATACCCTAAGTATTCTTTTTACTAAGTTACAATTTAAGTAGTAGGTATAATACCGCGTAATATACTTATGCCTAATTATAAATTTGGATTTATCCAGCGGGAATGTAAACACCATGGCAGTCTGCCAAGCACGGATTATGATTCGCCAAACAATTTCTCCTTCACATTATTTACACAGTACTAAATAGTTAGATATTACCTATACATAGTTTTATTCATTATGGCATTAAAATAATTATATTTATTTATTTAAATACGCGTAATAAACATTTTGACTCTACTTCTTTGAAGGTGCCGAGTATTTTAGATTTTACTGTTTTATAATATGAAATGCGAGTTAAATTGTAACCGGACATCCTTGAACGAAATAAAAACAATAGCCAACGCCGAGAATCAAGGGAAATAGATTTTGGCTGTGGACCAAAGGCCACGGAAAAACATCTGGGCGTTTAGAGAACTAAACAAAAATGCTAATTTTACAAGCGAAATCTTCGCTGGGCTACGCGACGTTAAATAGTTTTTACTTAGTAAATACAAACTCATTAATGAAAACACGTAATCTAAACATAATTTGCGTTTAGATTTTGGATGGAACAAGAATCACGATGCTAGAGTCTGGACTCTGGAGTCTAGAGTTTAAAACTTTAGCATAAGACATGTGTCTAAAGTGTGTTGGGAATCAATTATGTTTCTATAATATGATCCGGGCTGCGTATGTATTTTCATCTAATTTTACTCACATTCGTCGTATAAAACGTGACTCATGCGACTTTAATATCTGACCGTGGTTTTATTTTGAATCATTAACCGACTTCAAAAAAAAGGTGGCGTTTCCAAAAAAACGTTCTAAGCCAACATAAATATTATTTTATCTTACCTGCTGAATTTCTTAGATTTTGCTAGAGAAGTAATAGGACAATGATTGAATAATTAAATAGGTACCAATATGGTACTTACCCACTTAATTAAAAATAAAATAAGTACTTATGCCCCGAGAAAAGTGCGGTTCCCGTGGGATGGAGTGATTCTTGTAGTAATATATCCAGATAAACATAAAATGTAAATTGCCTTTAATTACATACAGGTCTCGAAATTGCACACAGACGATACGATTTTGCATCCGTTCAGAACTGAAGGAAAACCAGACCGTATACCTATGGGGCCGCTTAGGGGATTTCAGTTCGGCCTGAACGGATACAAAATCATTTCGTCTGTGTCACTGTGTGCAATTTCGAGATCGCATCAGTCGGCCGGATAGACTGAAGTAATTCCTTCCAGTGTTGCCAGCTCTGTTTTTCCGAAACTACTAAACTCGCGTCGATTTCTACTAAAAAACTACTAAAAGAATACTGAAAACTATAAAAAAAGCTATCGAACTTAGGAATCCCTAAAGCCCCCAAGAAACCACTGCATTTTAGGTTTTGTTATAATAAAAATGTATTATTTATTGAATTTTATTATAAATTTTACCGTTAAATTAAAATATACTAGGAAATATTACATAATATATAGTAATTAAACGGGTAGTTTTAAGCAAATTACAGACGAATGCTACGATGATTATTATGATAAGGTGTCAATTTTTTTTGTGCCTAACCTAGGCCATTTTGCATGAGATTACTTCCTAGGCTCTTTCCTACTAAAACACTACTAACAACTAAATTCCCATTAAGGAACAAATACTTAATGTAGTAGTAAAACTTTGTAAATTAACTAAGTTGGCAACATTAATTCTGGACTGAACGGAACATGCGTGACAAATCGCTTCAGTTCTCTCCACTTCTCCATAGATCTGAATAAAAATACTTACATAAGTATGAAAAATGAAATTTGAATGAAAATTGACGACCTCTGACCTCTGTGGCGTCAATTTTGCTTTTCGAGCGCCGTTCGCTGAAGCGCGTTGGTGATCAAGCCGGAGGTCGCGGGTTCGAATCCCGCCGTAGGAACATAAACTTTTTCTGTGTTCCTGGGTCATGGATGTGTATTAAATATGTGTATAATATAATAAAAATCTTAAATATATGTATAGTATAAAAGTATTAAATATACTTCCTGTATTCTGGTACCTGTAACACAAGTTATTTGGATATTTAGCACGGGGCCAGATTGACGTGGTGTGAAGCTTCCATGGATATTTATTTATTTATTTATTTAATTGTACAATCTAAGTATATTGGTTTGTAGTCATGACTTTTTAAAATGCGGATAAAAACTGCCAATATCTTTTCCACCGTCTGCGTTATATCTTAAACTTTAAACGAGATAACCTTGTATATATATATAATCGTAATTTCGGAAACGGCTGCAAGTATTTCCATTAAATTTAGTATACAGGGTGTTCTGAGTCAGAAGTAATGATTCAGCTAGGTTATATCCCTGGGAAACTGCGAATTTTGTAAGTTATATATTATGTTTTTTCTTTCGTCGTGCAACAATATGTATTAGGTCATTACATATGAAATTGGCGTTTTGTAAAGTAGGAACATAAAGTCGATTTTTTTTAAACAATATATTTATTTAATCAAAGTATATACCATTGCTATCTATGCACTTTTGCCATCTCATAGGTAGTTCATTGATTCCTTTACTAAAAAAACCATTCGGACAGGAATCAATAAAATCTTTAAAGGCGCTTTGGACTGCCCCATCGGAGTTGAATTTTTTCCCTTGCAAGAAGTTATCCAAATTTCGAAAAAAATGGTAATCTGTTGGAGCAAGGTCCGGGGAGTACGGTGGATGTCTTATACATTCCTATTGAAGCTCCTCTAATTTGGTAGCCGTCTGTTGTGTAGTGTGTGGTCTAGCGTTCTCCTGAAGCAGCAGTGGCCTAGAGCGAATGACCAACCTCGGTTGTTAAGCAGCTAGCTTTTTCATCATCATTTGCAGTTTTGCTGGCAATAGACATCTGCCGTAATCGTCTGGCCAGATTTAAGAAAGCTGTAGTGAACGACACCAGCACTAGTCCACAAAACGCTCACAAGTAACTTTTTTTGAGTCAATTTTCGCTTGGGGCAGGCTTTGGCTGGTTTGCCAGGGTTCAGCCATTGCGATGAGCATTTCCAATCATCGTACTGGAAGTGACTTTTCATTACTTTAATTTAAAAACATCATTCGATTTAAAATCTCTTCATTATTATGCCGGTTGAGTAATGTAACGCAGCAGTCGACACGCGTTTGTCGGTTTCCTGCACTTAATTCATGAGGTACCCACCTTTCAAGCTTTTTCACCTTCCCAATTTGCTTCAAGTAGATTAAAACAGTTTTATCACTAACACCGCAGCTTGCAGCTAACACGGACGTGGTATGCGATAGATCCGCTTCCACAATAGCCTTCAATTCTTCATTATTAACTTTGGTCTCCGGCCGTCCACGGGGCATGTTCTGCAGGTCAAAATTTCCAGAACGAAAACGTTGGAACCAAAAACGCACTGTTTTCTTTTGCGACACCGCCGCCATACACATAATTAATCCTTCGAGCCGTTTCTGCAGCACTGGTGCTAGGGTGAAACTCGTACTCGAAAATGATACGATATTTCAAGTTTTCCATTTTGTAAAGAGAGTGACGCAAAGAAAAGGTACTATAGGTTAACGAGAGATAGCATCTTCAATTTCATTTAAAGTTTTAACAGTGGAGGTCATATAATTATTTTTTTTTAATGGGAGAGTTCCCTTTTTAGTAGTCACTAATATGCTACTTATCTACTAATTAGGTGATCCTATTAGATCCTGTTTATTGTCACCTCACGTAACAAGTTGCCGACAAGCATCTGGGAATAAATTTGTGGATTGCAGACGCCATAAATTATGTACATTTTCATTTTCAAAATTGCTAAGTAGTTACCTACTTTAATAAGATGCAAGACGCCATACATTAATAGAGAAGACAAAATTTACATTAATAGAAAAAAGTCGAGGCCCAAAAAGGTAGAGACTAGAGACCCATCTTTAACCGGCTTCCAAAAAGGAGACAGTTATTAAGTTTATTTTATTTCAAGCTTATTAGCTAAGAGATACGACCTAAGAGTAGGTACGTCAGACTAAAAAGCCTCGCGCGTTTTTCAAAAGCTGTTCACTAGTTTTGAAGGAATTCTGTGCTTATCTACGCATGGCATGATGCTCTAAAAGGTAATGCGTATTTTCGTACTTAATCTTAAATTTAAGCCTAGAAAAGAGGTTGTCCAACTAACATCAAGCATTGTACCGATATTTGTCTTACTAGTTATTTACCTAGTACAAAATGAACTACAAATATTTACTTAACAATTTAACTCTATTTATAGAAGAAACCTAACAATGTGATTGGAATTCTGAATTAAAACTTATGTTCCATAGATATATCTAAGATTAACGCTCAAGGTCAGATGTAGTGGGACTTTAGACTTGAAAGTAAGATTTCCTTCAACTTACATGTACCAAGAGTCAGACCCTTCCATCGCTTCTAGAATCGCCGCTTACTCCCTCATTTTTAGGTTTAATAGAATATCAAGTTTGTATGGTTGTAGGCTGAGTTAATATACCGGCCAACGACTCGCACTGTGACCCGACTCGCTACCTACCCCGACGTGCCGCACCACTTGGTGCGCGTGCGCGTGCGGCCGTCCGTTGTTCTGCGGGAGCTGGACCGCATCGCCTACCGCCATCGACCCACACTCGCCGTCTCCGGACTCGACGACTACTACAAATCCGAAGCCACTAGGGTAAGTTACACATTAGGCACCATAACCATGGTGCCTTGCTCATTAGTATACTGTATACCGTACCGGCGTCGCTAGCACTTAGCAGCGAATTTGGTAGATTAATTTGTGGTAAATATGTAGCTATTAATATTATTATATTTTTCTGTTTTACGGAATAAGTACACAGTACTTTTTTGTTTAATATTTTTTTTTTATTTCGAAGTTTTTTTTTACGTACGTTGTTGTAATGTATAAATACTTACTTATAGAAGAAAAGCATGGTAGGTACTCCATGTTTTCCAAATCTATTACTGTCTGGCAACACGCCAGTGCCCATTTATTTGTGCGAAAATTATTCTCTTTGTTTGCGTTAACATTAAAGTCGTTGCAATAGATTATAATATACACTAAAAATAAAGGACCATGCAACAAATCGTCCCCACCCACCAACAGATTTAAAACCTATCTCAGTTAATAGCTCTTGCCACGGTGATTATTATTTAGTATGGAGATATCCACTTCAGGAGTGGGGTTTTGACAGAAATGTTTTTTTTTAATTGCTTTATATTAGCAACCCACTCCAGCTTTGCACGGGTGCGATGTATTATACATATAAAGGTTTTTCTTGAATCACTATATCCATTGCTAAAAACTGCATTATAATCCGTTGCTTAGTTTAAAAGATCTATGCGAACATGAAACTGAGCGACTTCATTTTATACTGTGTCTACTAGTCTTCTTTTTCTTTTTTTTAGCATTTTTTTACCAACAGTAAACTTACTTTAGCAGTATATCACTGTAAATCTTTACACAGTATAAAATGAAGTCTCACGAGTTTCCTGTTCAATTAGATCTTTTGAATTGAATGCAGTTTTAGCAATGAATAGAGAGATTCAAGAGAAAGCTTTATAATTATGTATAACTAGCTTTTGCACGCGGCTTCCTCCGCGTGGAATGTGTTCTTGGAGAAAAAACTTCTTCAGCAAATAACTCTACTCACTGTAATATACTTCTGTATACAATATTGAAAAAGTTTTTAGGGTTTCGTATCCAATAGGTAAAAACGGGATCATCTTGACGCGAGCCCGCTTGATTTATATTTTTCGCGCTTGAATATAAATTTTACAATGTTCTCTAAATATAAGATATTAATTAAAACTGTATGGTTTATAGGACTAGGTTGAGCATGGCGATCCGTGTTTAAGTTTGTATTAGTGAAATATATCAACTATCAACAACTGGTCAGATTGCGCTGAATTCTGGCACGCAGATAGTTATTATGACGTAGAAATCAGCTAATAAAGGATTTTTCGAAATATATACCTAATATGTGGGTGTAATATACACAACACGAACGAAATCCTACAAAAGCTAGCTAGCTATTTATATGGCTACTTAATAATGTTTCAGGCATTCGAGGATGAGACACGTCGGATCCGCGCGGACACCGCGTCGCTGCTGCAGCGGGCTCGCTCCGTCGTGCCCCGTGCCAAGACAGTTGCTCCTCTCGACACAATTTACTCGTAAGTGTTAGATAGCTCATTATTCATGTATGTAGACGACTTAATTAAAATCCTTATTATCTAACATCAGGTTATTGAATCTTCTCATTCTACTCGACATCCAAGCCTCCATGTATGTGACACAATCTTCACTTTGATTGTGGGCTCGATACAAATCGTTAGCGCTAGTATATTTTGTCGGAGCAATGCCGAGACGAATGTCAGGAGCAATGAAGACCCACCTGCGCATTTAGGTACAGGTCAAGTTTTTCTTGGCACACGCTGATGAATAACGCTTTAAAAATAGTCAACCCATTGATGCGTTTATCAGACGTAGCGGCACTGACATTGACGACGCCTCCGTTCATAATTTGGCAATGTAAAGCTAGTAGCGTAAAACGATCACAGGTGTAAAACAAAAGATGTAGTCATAGAAAGGACGTAGCGTCTGCACTCTTTAATTCGTTCTTATTTCCAGTGTGGGTGTTCATTTCCCGGCCAAAAGTATCCATGCGTCTGAAGTACAACTTGTGACCAAACATTTAAATATAGATCGCACTAAATGCCAGCCAATGTTTGTCGGCTACAAATCTTAATGTTGTTGCGGTTTGTTTTGATATCTGATTTATTAATACATTACTAATTAGAACTGCTGATAACTAACGCTGCTTCATACACGATGTAACATTTACCATCTATCTACAACCACTCGGCGTTATCCAATAAGTATATGTATATTATCAACATTTACCGATTTCTGGATATTCACGATTCAAAATTATACTCATATACTTCGTGATACGGTTTAGAAACGATAGCTTTTGTTACTAAACATAAAATAGGTAATTACTTAGGACCCCTAGAAAGTAGAAGTTTTAATTTTAGCTTTTCGTTAACATTCTAATTTTGGAACAAATACTTAAATAACTTACAGATACTCCTATGGAGAACCAGTACCTTACCGCTTCAGCAACGACGCTTATGTAGCGAAACTCCTGGTGCCCTTGGGCAGTGTCGCTGACCACATTCGCCAAATGGCCTTCTACAGTGCTCCAGCCCGAGAGAGGTTCACAGGTAATAATTAACAGTTATAAAAAATAAGAAAATGATAATACAATAACTTTTGAAGTGGTGCCATGAACCCGAGTGGTCTCCTGTTGGCCTTCTAACAATGTATCCTAGTGTGTCCCCGTGGTAACCTCAAGCTGTTGCTCTTTAGGACGCGGCAACCTAGCGTGCGTGCACTATTCCGGTAAAAAGGCCTTCTCCAACCGCAGACCTCTGTACAAGGAACTAAGCATCAGGGACGACGTCAATCTTCTATCGTTTTACGCGAAAAATAGGCTTGCTGCTGCCGGTTTAGCTGGCGAAAAAGCGACAGGTATCTAATTATTGACGCATCGCAAGCACTGGCTTCTCCTTCGTAGATTTTTATATTAAATAAATTAAAATGTCGCTCGATGAGAAATCTCGTAACCATTACTTAGATCATAATAACTATAATGATCATAAAATTATGCACCACCATAGTGCATGAGTAGGAAGTTCTTTGAATGTTGAAGGCTGAAGCCTACAAAATGTAGCACATTTTGGTATATTTTTTACCCTTACCTTACGCTTTTGTATTTTTAACCGACTTCATGTTTGAATTTATTTTTAAATATTTTCAATTTTGCAAAATCACGAGTCATCTTAGCAACACTATTTTACTTTTACTCAAATCAAGTGATCCATGCTAAACCAATTAGATACACGCTTCTTCTACATAATTTTGATTACTTCTTCTTCACTGGGATTTTAAAACATTTCACGAGATATGCTGTTGTACATTAGCCAGTGCGGCAAATAAAGAAGGGGCGTAACTTCCCCACCACTGTAGCACAAGACAAATTAAATTAAATGAAAGGGTTTGAAAAGTGTATTATTTTATTATATGACGAAAAATCTCTAAACCGTGGGACAAAAAACTTAATGAAGGTTTAGTAAATATATTAAACCCGCGTCTCGTACCACTGTAGCACTGCCATACATCATTATGTATATATACGGGCTCCATACAAAATGCCCTTTGTTATTTGCCAATCATTTTAGTTTGTTATGCATATCAGTACTTAGGTAACTCAGTCAGAAGGTTTTATTTGAAGAAATATTTTAGCAGTAGTAGCCAACATTTTAAATAGGTTACGAGATCTCATTAGTGCGCTAATAAATAAATTACGCTTTATAGCTTTATCTTAGTTGCGAATAAAAACAAAATAAATGGAATTATTAAAATGACTTTCTAACACTGGTTGTGGTGTCTCTTGCAGCGGGCGATGCGCCAGAAGAGCCGACAGCGGCGCAGTGCGCGTAGCACCGCTCTCCCTCTCCTCCGCTGCTCTGAGACGCGGCGCGGGCGCACGATTGTCGCAATCTGCGCCCGCGTCGCATCTACCTTCGCATCCTTGATCTCGGTATAACATTTGACTAACCGAAATCGATTATTTTTATAAATTTTACACTAAATCTAATCCTATTTTGTTAATCATTTACAAAAAAAAATACATGTGAGACATGTTTTTCTAACTGTCGTATCGTAATTATTAAGCTACCGAATTTATGATCGAGACGATTCGGTATCACTTAGCAGGACTGATTTTGTTTAACAATAAAATTATATTTTTTCCACATTTTTGTTTTACTTAGTATGCATGTTAGATATCCTATCACGCTTATTATTTCCGGGCTTTCTAACGCTTAGCTTTTGATTTTTAAATTTACACACATTAATATTTAATTGTAGGCTTTTTAGACATATATTTTACTTATATTTGTTATGATAATGTTTTATGAAACACTAAAAATTACTTAATTCTATATTTATTCAATATTTACTCAAAATCAGATAGCCACATAGACAAAAGTGCATCACTGCTATATCCAAGATTGGTGTATCCTCCAACACTGGTGTATCATACAAAATATGCACTAAGCATGTCATTAATAAAGTAAGTCCAGCTAATGGCTAACAACATTCATGACCAACATTTAAAATTGGCCGGCTACGCTTTTCACTACGTAGCACTTATAAAATTACTAGCTTGTGCAGTTAACTGCTGAAGCAAGCGAAAATCATTTCATCAATAATTACTGGTCCATCCGACTGTTTGACTCGCTTGGGATGCAGTGAAACTCCTACCCTGGAGACCGAGCCGCAAGTTCCAGGCTCCCAAGACGATGGAAGATCCCGATGTGGAGTTAAAAGCGACGAGAGCTGAGCGCGAACAAAGATTCAGAGCGACTACTGCGGAACCTGTACTGGCTCCGGCAGCTGATTTAGCTGAAATCAAGCGCAAGAGACAAGAGGAAGCGCGTGCTGCTGAAGAAAAGTAAGTATTTAGAATTAAAATAAAAGTATTCATGAATCATTTTAAACAACTAGTATCTCCATTGTAAACAAAAAAAGGAGTATATTTTAGTGGATCAATAGGTTTAAAACGCATCTTACTAAAACTTTCTTTCTCTTTGTCTTAGAGCACTCAAAGAGGAAGCGAAACGAGAGGCTGAGCGTAAATTACAGGTAAATAAGCAATTTTTAATTATATGTAATTTTGGAAGCTGAGTACCTCGTAAACTTGGCTATTTAAGAATTGTACTACAATTTCATCATATATTTTTAGGCTGAAAGAGAACTTGCTGAAAAAAAGCGCGCTGAGGAAGAAGCAGAAGAAGCAAAAAGGCAGGCCGAAGAAGAAGCAAGAGCAGCTGAGGAGGAAGCTAGGTTGGCTGAAGAAGCCAGATTAGCTGAAGAAGCCAGGTTAGCTGAGGAAGCCAGAATGGCTGAAGAAGCTAAATTAACCGAAGAGGCCAGGTTAGCTGAAGAGGCTAGATTAGCTGATGAAGCTAAGTTAGCAGAAGAAGCCAGGTTAGTAGAAGAGGCTAAGTTGGCTGAAGAGGCAAGGTTAGCAGAAGCTAGGTTAGAGGAAGAAGCAAGATTAGCCGATGAAGCGCGACTATCAGAAGAGGCAAGAATTGAAGAAGAAAGGCTAGCAGAACAAATGAGACAAGAGGAACTAGCAAAATTAGAGGAACTAGAAAGACAAGCACAAGAAGAAAGAGAAGCAGAACTTGCACGCCAGGTAATGATAATGTTGTGTGCGAAGAAATATTTTTAACAAAATTCGTTTTAACTAGTACCTTTAAGGTAAATCTATATCTATAAATATAGATTTTGTTATGTTTATATTTTAGATTAAATAAGAAATTTGAAAAAGAGAACTAAGAGAGTGTTTAAAAAATATCATTCTTTCTTTTTAGGCTGATTATAAATATAGATTTTGTTATGTTTATATTTTAGATTAAAGAAGAAATTTGAAAAAGAGAACTAAGAGGGTGTTTAAAAAATATCATTCTTTCTTTTCAGGCTGCTGAGTTAGCTGAAATTGCCAGACAGGAATCTGAACTAGCTGCTGCTCGCTTAGAGGAGCTGTCCCACAGTGCCTCAGCCGGTGACAATGTTGCAGAAACCGATTCAAGGTACCGACATGATAAATGCTTCCTCTTTTAACTTATTTCATCTTTGTTCATGAAAAGTTAAATCAACTAGAATGTAATCAATTTAAAATATTATCTGTTATAGTGATGTTCAAGGGGATAGTGTTGAACCCCTTATTGAAGAACCCGAAAGTCCAGAAGCAATTCCTGACGAAGAACCAAGAAATGAAGCTGAGATTGTTGAAGAAAGTGAAGACGAAAGAGCTGAACCAGATTTGACAGACGAAGAATAAAATTGATCAACTAATTCTCGAATATTGCTGTTGTACAATTTTTTGTGTTAATTTATACCTTTGTTAATAACTATCTGAACTAGAATTTATGCATTTCTTCTGTATGGGCAATAATTATTCAATATTCATGCTAATAAATATATATAAGGGGAGGCATGAATATAGTATTAGTGATGATACCCAGATCTTATAAAGAAAACTTTGTTTACTCTATTGTTATATTTCATTTACGTAAATATATTTTTACGTCTAAAATGAGAATAGCATTTTAGTGTTGCTGTGAATAATAAAATTGTTAACAATATTCTTTTCTTAATGAATAAGAATTTGTTTTATAATGTTATATTTTGTATAATTTAACAATAAAAGACATTAACAATAATTGTTGTTTCCAAAAAAAAACCCCTTAGGTCACATAATGCATTTGATTTTTTATGCAATAATAAATAAAGTAAATAATAATAAAGTAAAATTGAAAATAAAGAGCATTGCCATAATATAGTTGCCAATGAAAACATTTCCCTACGGTTTTACGAACATACCAATTACGATGGAAGGATAATAAAAAAAAATCAATACGTTTACCACCCAGGAATAAAAAGGATAAAACTAAAATACTAAGTAACAAAAAACAATGAAATTAATAAAAATGATGACATTGGCAAATCGATTCTCTTACCATCCAGGGACTAAAAATCATAAAATAATTTAAATACTTATATGCGATATCTTACCCAAGCAAGTAATGCAGACTTTTTAATAGTATTTTATTTTTATGTAGGTATTAAATTAAATAATCATATTAAAATAATGTTGAATATGACCCTGAGTTTCGGATTTGTCCACGCATTAGCACACCTGAATCGGCCGGTAGTAAAAATACCGGCCACAACTATGTACATACATGTCAGAGAATGCACACGTATGATCAATAAACGGCGTTACTTTATCTGTACACTTTTCATGCGTATTTATTAGTAATTATATAAATAATTTTCATTATAAAACATTAGGTCTATAATATTAAACTAATAATGCACTTTTTTTTTATTTTAATCACATTTTGAAGTCGGTGCCTCCTACAAACACGATACATCATAACCAACTGATTACTCGCTAGATTCTTCTAAAGCAAATATATCATAAACAACCAATATTCTGGCGTTTTCGTCATCTAAACTACACCGGTGCAGGGCAACCCGAATGAGTACAGAAAATAGAAATAGCCGAAGTTTGAATCCATAAATAAAGAAAAAATATTTTAATAAACAAATAAAATTTACAAAGTTAATTATAGCTGACTAATAGTTTTCCTAATTCTAAAGATAAGCAAAATTTTTTTGCCAATTTAATCACTAAATAAAAATGTCAATATGTTTACTAAAATTTTACATTTAACTTATTTAAATAACGCAATATTTTTTTTAGATTATATACCATCAATACTACACTAGTCACAAAATACTAAGTCACACTTTATTTTAATTAATTATATTATGCATTCTCTGACACGTAGTACATCGTTGTGGCCGGTATTTTTACTTCGGGCGATTCAAGTGTGCTAATACGTGGACAAGTCCGAAACTCAACATAAACGAAACAAACATACTCAACATTATTTTAACATAATTATTTTGTTTAATACGTACCTAAAAATAAAATAGTAGTAAAAAGTCTGAATTACTGCTTGGGTAAGATATCGCATGTATTTAAATTATACAAATTCGGATCTCAGAGTCATATTCAACATTATTTTACATACCTATAGTGTAAACAATGTTTAAGGGACTAAGTATTTTTCAACGTTATAAAGAATGAACGTTATGTAGAGAGATATAATTAGGTATATTAATTTTATCATTCTTTAATGTGATAACTGACATACAGATAGAGATAACACATTTTATTCACAATCATACCTAAATGTAACAACACTTATAGAATTTTTACAATAACCTCCTCCTTTTTTAAAAATCGGTTAAAAACACTTATAAGTCTGTTTGTTCTCTCTGTCAGATGTTTTTTGCTACTCCAATAAATATTCGAATTGTATTTTCTTTGAAATTACCGTGTAACAACTTGTTAATTGTCGGATAAAGAACAAAACCACTTATAATAATGAAACTAAACACGTGCTAGGTAATAAAACAACCAAATAGCAAACAAAAAACGTTAACGTTAAACGTCCGTTTTACGTTAAACGTAAAACGGTAAACGTCTTTATAAGGCGCATCAACAGTTAATCATATCTACTACAATATTTTTTTATTAAAAAAAATGCAACTTTATTTATGTGCCACGAATAAGACGACTATAATAATTTTCTAAACAGCGCTAAAAGATCTCTATGGGCATGAATTTAGTAATACTAAACACACGGGATGTTAGAATGATGTTATTTGTATTTACATCGAATAGTTATATAAGTAATAATAATAATTAATGATAATACATAATAACTTATATTTTACAATAAAAATATATAAAAATATAAATACATACCTAAACATACATACATAAACCTACATATACTAATAATTATATATTAATATTCATAGATATGACATAATATAGTGTCTCTTCATCCTTGTTTTGAACGTGCCCACTGTTGGGCTCTGCTGCACGTCTTCAGGCAGAACATTCCACAGCAGGGCTGCTCTAACGGTGTAAGAGTTACCGTAAAAAATGGTGTTATACCACGGAGTATCTAGCACCTTCCTTGGATTGCATGTGCGAGTAGGCCTTTCACTCGGAGCCGTATAAGTAAAACGGTCAGATAAATAAGAAGGAGAAGAAGCGAATTTTAGTATTTTAAAGAGTGAAGTTAAAACGTGCATATTCCGACGATGGCGGATAGGCAGCCATTGTAATTTGTAACGGGCCTCAGATATATGGTCGAATTTGCGTAATGAATTTATAAAACGAATGCACGAATTTTGTAGACGTTCTAGTTTATTCAGTAGCTCTTCCGTTACATCCAAATAACAGGCATCAGCATAATCTAAAAGAGGTAATAGTAAAGATTGTGCCAATAGGACTTTCGCAGGAATAGGAAGAAAATTTTGCAACCTCTTCAAAGCATGCAATGAGTGATAAAGTTTTTTGCTCACTTCATTAATATGTGCAGACCAAGAAAGGTGACAGTCAAAAGTTAAACCTAGGTTTTTGGCGCTGTTTCTAAACTCTATCCACATTGCCGCTATAGATTATCTTACCTAGAGATTTGAAATCAATCCTGGAACGTAGCTGCCTGCTGCCAATCAAAAGTGCTTGCGACTTTTTTGAGTTAACAACAACAAGCCCAAAAGTGTTAGCCCAATTATTTATATTTATAAGATCACTGTTGATCGAATTAATCGCGAACTCGATGTCATCAACACTGGAGTGCCTGTAAATTTGCAGGTCGTCCGCATAAAGGTGGTAGGCAGAGGATATGAACTTTGTTATCTCGTTTATAAAAATTGCGAAAAGTAACGGAGACAAAACCCATGTCCCTCCCTGAGGGACCCCAACGCATGTATTGCTCCATTCAGAGCAACCGTCTGGAATGAATATTCGTTGTTTTCGTCCTCTCAGGTAAGAGTCAAACCATTTGAGTGCAGTTGGAGAAACACCTATGGATTTAATGATGGCTAACAAAATATCATGATCTACCGAATTGAAGGCGCAGCTGAAATCTAGTAAGATCAAAACAGTGAGCATTCTGTTGTCCATATCATCCGTAACTTTCAGCAAAGCGGTGGTAGTACTATGACCTGGTCTAAATCCTGATTGATTTGGACTTAAAATCTGGTTGTGGTTTAAAAAGTCAGATAATTGCTTAGATACCGCTTGCTCAAGAACTTTGGATAAGATAGGTAAGATAGAGATCGGCCGGTAATCGGAATTTGAAGTAGGATTGGAAATTTTAGGAAGCGGTATTATGTGACCATATTTCCACGTCGACGGAAAGGTACAAGAGGTAATAGAAAAATTAAGAACATGGGCTATGACAGGGGACAGTAGATCGGCGATAGGCAATAACATGTCCTTACTAAGGCCATCGCAGCCAAAAGCTTTAGAAGAGATAGAGAGAAGGCTTGTAAGCACCTAATGTTCAGAGATGTTAGTAAGAGGAAAGGAATCATGTGAAGGACGTATCTTATTAGAGAGAAAGTTCAAGCAAGCTGATTTGTTGCCGTCGGATAAAAGAAGAGGTGGTTCAGCAAAGTGTTTATTAAGTTCGTCCATATTTACTGAAATAGCAGGAGCCATGACTGATTTACCCACCCCAAGCCGTCCAAGAAATTTCCACAATTGTGCTTGACATAAGTTCTCTGCCGATGTAAAAATATAGTGACGTTTAGCATCCCTACACAGCCTGTTGCACTTATTGCGTAGTTTTTTGTAGGCTATTACATTCGGTTCTGTAGGGAAATGTTTGCACCTTGTCTTGGCTTTATTACGCTTGGACATGAAATTCTTTATTTCTGTGGTCAGCCAGGGCGCTGGTAATCGCTTAACACGAACAGGTTTAAGGGGGGGCATGTATGTCATAAATGTTTGTTACAACTGAGTTAAGAATGTCTACTTCAGTGTATCGGGTTGATGCCTCAAAGAGAGGATTCCAGTTGACTGAACTGAAGTCTTGTCTCAGGACGTTGAGATCAATGCTAGAAAGGCTACGCTGCGTGATTGTTTTGGCTCTTAGTTTTGGGTTACGCAGTTTATATGACAAGTAAAGAAGATCATGAAAGGAGAAAGGAGGATTCATACTTACCATTTATTATGGTAAGTATGAACTTAAACGCACAAATATCGGAGATATTTATAAATATGTTCCTGCGGCTATAAACTTCATACACTTAAACCTGGGCGTGACATCACTTTAATATGGTGCGTTTTCACGAGACTTGCGAAATTTTGTCTACAAATCGTTGTACCTTTGAAAATATTGACTTTTGTTATACTATAATATAATAAGTAGTTAAAATAATCAATAATTTAGACCCAAACACTAGTGCCGGTATTGACAATGTAAGTACTAAATGTATCAAAAGTGTTAAAAGGCTCATTGCTCCAGAGTTAACTCGATGCATAAATAACTGTTTTGAACAAGGTGTAATTCCAGCTAATCTTAAAATCGCTAAAGTCACACCTATCTTTAAATCAGGAAAGAAAACCGACCCCAGTAACTACCGACCGATATCTGTATTACCTGTAGTGTCTAAAATCTTTGAAAGAATTATTTATAGTAGACTTGAGGCTTACCTGAACACCATTGAATTCCTTTATAACAAACAATATGGCTTTAGGCCCAAATCGAATACACTGTCAGCAACCGTAGATATTATAACAAAAACAAAAAATAATATTGATACAAAAAAGTGTGCCCTAGGGATCTTCATTGATCAAAAAAAGACGTTCGACACAGTTAGTCACAAAATCTTATTGAATAAACTGGTCGACATTGGTATAACTGGAAGTAATTTTGAACTTCTAAAATCTTTTTTTTTTTAAAAAGCATGGAACTTATTCTGCAAATCATTTAAAAAACTTCTACGTCTCTTTAGCTATTCAAAAAAGTATAACACGTCGTAGGTATGATTATAAAATCTTAAAATAATATTTTTTGAAAAGGCCCAAATAGTAGGACTTCGATACAAAGAATCCGGTTTACTACCTGGCACCTTTAAACAATGAAAAATAAAGGGTTGGGTACGCATTTTTTGTGCGCAATGTTGTTATGAAGTCAAATCGCGGCGTTTAGTCTGCTCATGCGATTATTCCGTGGTAGATGTGCTTTCCGTGTTCTCCGATAATTTTGTATAAAACCGCGACTTGGCTTGTTTTTTTGACTGTTTCTGTTCGCGCCAACACTAGCGCGACGTTTAGAATAAACACAAAGGACATCACTACGTGATGTATGGCCGACCGAAAGGGGCGCTGTCAGAGAGTGACGACCACTTGCATTTAGACCCCCTTCCGCGCCGGATGCATTTTTAGCTCATCCCGAAACCTAGTGAACGCGAACGCGTGTGCGCATATTTATTTGTGCTCGTTAATATAATACCAAATTCGCCGGCGAACCGCGATAAATCTATCGATAATCTGCTCAACAGCTGTGTAGTGTAGTGAGAAGAAACCTCCGCCCAGATACAGAACCAACTCAACAATAAGGTCAGTCCCAGATTTCTCCAGCCCTCACATTAACCTATACACCTACTTCCCTCAGCTCAAAGTCGTATGTGTAAGTTCCTAGCTTACACATTTCTTGGTCCATCGAGCCTTCGTGAAGCCCTTCTCCCTATTACCGGCGTTGGGCCTGATTAGAACCAGCACCTACAGTTCCACTCCGCCCAATTCTGCACATAAAATCAGCTCGATTATTTATATTTTGTCCAATTAATTCTGGCCAGGCCGCCCCGCCATTTTAAAACCAAGTTACAGTCCATTCCCATTATCAATTCGGCACATTTAACATTAAACCCCTATCTGTACTTTGATATTAACCTATATGTTAATTATTTAAATTATTTTGTGCATATTTCGGCCCATAAATTCATAGGAAAAACCCAAAAAAAATAAATAAAAAAAAATAGTGGGTAGGTTGTCGGCTTATTGTCGAACAAAGAACTCGAACATTCCAGAACTTCCCTAACGTACCTAATACATAATTTGTGCCAATAATATCTCATATAATTTTCTCAGCTCTTAATTACATACAAAATATTTTAATGTTTGATTCGCATATAAAATAAGTAATAACTAGTGCGTATTGTGAATTACGTTCGGCTCATAACAGAATTGTGAATCGTCGTTGCATTACTAAGTATTTTATCTATATATAACGTTTATATCTTCATATTCTCAATTTTTAAAACACAATATTAATTAACTTAGCATTATTTTAATAGTTACGGGTTGCATAACATCCCAAGTGCCCATACTAACATCGTCGGCTCGCTTCGATACAGAAAACTTGATTAATGTGCATTCTGTAGGTAATAGGTACCTACACGGCGCCCGTGCGAACAACAGCTGTTACATTCATTCTCAATTAGGTATTCTTCATAGAATAAATAGTGACCTTCACATTGAATTCATATCTTATCTACGTTCTGTGTCTATACAAAAATATTATTAGGTATTACGTTACAGCTGTTTTAAATAAGAATTCTTATCGACGTTCTGTGTTTATACAAATATATTATAGGTGTTACGTTACAGCTGTTTTGAATAAGTCGGCACACTATTGAGATTGAACCTGCTCATACCTACTTACATTGTTTTCATTACGTTATTTTGTTTCTAACGCGCCCGCTAAGATTTGTTTATATTCAAACTTCAGGACATTAATATAATATTACAGACGACTTCTAACGCATTAATCTCCGCTCATCAAACATACACTAATACTATATTAGCATCAGGCGATCGGTCAGCTCATTTGTTAATTAACTCGTACACATTTTATGATAAAATTGTATACATTGTCGGCACATTATTAAAATATATTTTCTGCGTTTTAATTAATTGCGCGCGTATTTTCCGCTCATTACTTTTAAATATTTAACTTAGTTACACGCATATATTTTTAAACATGCCTACAAAATCACAAGCGGCCATATTTAGGCAAACTATAAAATCTATTAGTCGGCTCAGAGAGATCGCATTGGCATTACACATAGGTGACTCAAAGTCCAACAAAACGGAGTTTAATGCGCGTTTTAAAGACCTACAAAATTTGAAACAAAAATTAGAAAATTTATACTGCGAAATTTTAGACGACGGCAGTGTTACAGAAGAAATTTGAAAGTTTTATACAGCCGGTTACGAGAACGCGCTATCCGAATATTATGATATTTTAACTGCAGCGGAAAATATAAGTTCCACTTCAGAGTCAAGTCAGCTCACTTCTGCCGTTCTGCCCAAAATTGAACTGCCAAAATTCAGCTCACGCGTTGAGGACTGGCCATCGTTTATTACGATTTTTAGGAGTCTTACAGACGACATGACGTCACTTACAGATGCAGTTAAGCTGCACTATCTTTTGTCTTGCCTATCGGGGGAGGCGCTCAGCATGATTGCGCATTTAAAAATCACAAATGATAATTACAGCGTCGCGCTCGATATACTCACACGTAGGTATGAAAACCGCCGTGTTCTGATAGATGGGTTTGTTGATATAATACTCGGCCTACCTAATATTCATATTCGATCAAGCATACGCGCGACGTTTTTAACTCCGCTCATTTCCGCACAAAGCGCATTAAATAATCTGCGTTTACCTATGGATAGTAATTACGTATTTGTGTCTATTGTAGTTAGAAAATTACGAGGCGAGCTCCGCACCCTGTTCGAAAGAAGATACGGCATCTCGGACACTCTGCCCACCTTAGGTGATTTGATTTCTTTTTTAGAGGAGCACGCGCGCTGTATCGAAACCGAATATTCTAATGCAACGCGCGGTGTTACCTACTCACCACAAACTGGGCCCTCTCGTCAACACACACCCCCCGCAAACTCTCCGCGCAGTCCACGCTTTAGACCAATTAGTCCCGCGTATCCTCGTAATGCTCAGCGCACGCCATCGGCTCACACTTTAAGTAGCTATCACGTCAGCCCAGTTCCTCATTACCCTCAACGCTACTGGCCCCCCTCCCCCCGAACAGAGCGGCGCGAGTACTCAGCCCGGAATACAGATAAACGCAAGCGTACTGCCCCTATTGTAGGAATACAGAACACAAACTTATAGCGTGTCCGAAATATAATCATCAGCCCACTCAAGGTCGTTGGGATTTCATAGAAGCCAACGACAGATGTCGTAAATGTCTAGGTCCGCATTTTGAAAATGAATGTCGTTCGACAAACTCATGCAAAGAGTGTGGAAGTGCAAATCACCACACCTCGCTTCATCGTCACGGAACTCCAAATTCTCCGGTGTCGTCAGCGCATTTGCTTCCTCCTCATTTACGTGCACAGCCCCGCCGGCGTGCTCAAGACAAGCCACATACCTACATGGCCTACACACAACATACGCGTGCACATCAATCATCATCATCAGACCCCAACCAATCGTCTGATCATGCACCGTCTACAACTCATCAATCTCAAAACAAAAAACAATGACTACCTACAATCACGGAGCACATAGAATTAGAAGATCAACCCAATAATTTAAAATGTCATTCAGCTCATAGTACACCTGCATCACATTCAGCTCATAAAATATCTAAATCTAGTTCAGCCCAATATTCTGTAGAATCAGCCCAAGTAAATTCAACTCAGCACATAGAAAACCCATTAAAAACTCCAGTGTTACTTCCCACAGTCGTTTTAAATATATCTGATAAATGCGGAGAATATCACAAGGCTCGGGCTTTATTGGACTGTGGTAGCATGATAACGCTCATAACTCAGCGCATGACTAGAAATCTTAATTTGCAACCAAAACAATGTTCATTAAAAATTACAGGTGTAGGTGATCAGCACATACAAAATTCTAAAGGTTGGGTCACAATAACATTTAGGCCCACACACCATGACACGCCATCTATTACTACTACCGCTCATATTCTCAAAGACGTTACAGGTTATTTACCTTTGCAAAAAATACCAGATTTTATACAA
The DNA here is from genome assembly GCA_037179445.1 of Phengaris alcon alcon. Taxonomy (NCBI): domain Eukaryota; kingdom Metazoa; phylum Arthropoda; class Insecta; order Lepidoptera; family Lycaenidae; genus Phengaris; species Phengaris alcon. The sequence goes on along the minus strand of JAYRCH010000369.1, from coordinate 519,155 downwards.
GACTCAGCTCATCAGCTCATTCCATTGGCGGATCAAGCTTATCATACTCCTGCGCCCATTGATCTCATTTTAGGCTCAGACGTTTTGGGTCACGTTTTGGATGGTACTAAGATTGCTTTGGGCCCGGGGAAGCCCATAGCCTTCGGCACGATTTTTGATTTTGCACTCATAGGACTCGTTGAACACTCATGCGATTCACCTGTAGCTCAAGTTAACTCTGCTCATATTACTCATACTCATTATACTCAGTCGGCTCACTCTACACATTCTGCTCATTCTATTCATGATATTTGCAAAAGCCTGGAAAGATTCTGGGAGTCGGAAGAACCCCAGCCTCGTTCTGCTCATTCAAACCCGCTACACGAGCAATGTGAACACATATTCAGCTCAACCACCATTCGTGACGATTCAGGCCGTTACATGGTGACTCTTCCCTTCTTATCAGATGCACCCGTATTAGGTAGTACTCATGCTATTGCTCTACGTAGATTTCTCAATCTAGAAAAACGGTTGCAATCCGATCACACACTGCGAGAAAAATATATAGAATTCATGAACGAATACATAAACTTAGGACACATGACACCGTGTCATCCGTCTACATTTACTCATGGACCTCATTATTATATTCCTCATCATGGCGTGTTCAAATCAGGTACTGACAAACTCCGCACAGTATTTGATGGCAGTTGTAAGTCATCCAATGGAGTCAGTTTAAACGATTGCCTGCACACAGGTCCAGCACTTCAACGAGACATTGTAGATATTATTATATCATTCCGCGCACATCGTATAGTATTCAGCACTGACATAAAAATGATGTTTAGAAATATTCTCTTAAGACCAGACCAAAGACACTATCAGCTCATACTCTGGCGATCGTCTCCAGATCGACCTCTGCTCACATATGCACTCAACACTGTTACATACGGATTGCGCTCAAGTCCATATCATGCTATCCGCACATTATTACAATTAGCTGAAGATGAAGGTCATCGCTATCCTCAGGCTGCCGAAATTTTGCGTAAATTTGTTTTCGTGGATGATGTACTTTGCGGCCATGACACCATAGAAGAAGCATCAGCACTCCAAACTCAGCTCATTGATTTGTTATCACTCGGTGGATTTAAACTTAGTAAATGGACATCAAACACACCTCAGCTCTTGCAAAGATTTCCAGACGATCAATGCGAAATGCCTAAAGACTTTGACATCAGCGCAGAGTCTCCGTCAATTAAGGTTTTGGGTATTAGATGGATTCCCCGGTCTGATGAATTTACATATCACATCTCATTACCACCAGTTACCCACATTACAAAACGTTCAATTCTTAGCACAGTAGCTTCTCTCTATGACCCAAACGGTTGGGTTACACCCGTCATATTCCGCGCAAAAATACTTCTTCAAAGGTTATGGTTAACTAAATTGGACTGGGACGATCCCACTCCAAATAATATTACAGAGGATTGGCAGCGCATCTATCATGATCTTCCGCACATCTCAGATATACATTTTCCCAGACATATCGCTCCACACAAATTCAAATCAACATACTCACTTCACGGATTCGCAGATGCTTCGGAAAGCGGTTTTGCTGCAGTGATATATTTACAAGAATCAGCTCACAACGGATCTGTTAACGTTCACCTCATAATTGCTAAATCTAAAGTCGCACCGATTAAAAATAAACTCACAATTCCCAAATTAGAGTTGTCTGCTGCAACTCTATTATCTCAGCTCATGTTGCGTGTCTCCCAAAAATTGTCTGCTCATCTCACAATTACACATCACATTTGTTGGTCAGATAGTACCATAGTGCTTGCATGGATAAAAACTCCGCCCCATCGTTTACAAACATTTGAATCAAATAGAGTAACAAAAATTAACTCAAATTCACTCACACTTAAGTGGCGTCATGTACCTTCCCAATTAAATCCTGCTGACTGTGCAAGCAGAGGATTATCAGCTCAAGCTCTCTCCGCTCATGATTTATGGTGGTCTCCTCCATGGCTCAAATTGCCAGAGGATACCTGGCCCAAGATGCCTTCAGCTCATACTCGACAAGACTTGCCAGGGCTCAAACCAAAATACGTACCATGCAATTTCTCGATACCCGGTGTCGATAGTGATCTGCTCACTCGCTTCAGCTCTTTAGAAAAACTAACTGGTGTCACTGCCTACATGAGGCGATTCATTCGTAACTGTAAACTAAATTCAAACTCGCGACAACTAGGCCCTCTAACTGTAAGTGAACGTAGAGAAGCATTACTTCTGGATCCGCTCTGTACAGCAGAATGCATTCGCAGAAGATATTCACCGCCTGCAAACCGATAGAATCTGCACAGTACGACTACAACGTCTGTCGCCTTTTACGCAGGACGGTCTCCTCAGAGTAGGAGGTAGACTCACTCGTTCGGAACTCACATACGATGCTCAACACCCATTCATTTTGCCTAGTTCTAGTCCGCTCGTAGACCTCATAATAGATCACTATCATCGCATACACTGCCACCCTGGCACGGACACGCTACATGCTATTTTACGTCAGCAATTTTGGATATTATCTGCCCGCCGCATTATAAGGCACAGAACGTTTAAATGCATAAGATGTTTCCGTTGCCGCGCTCAGCCCGAAGTACCTATCATGGCTGATCTGCCAGCTGATAGAGTCATACCTCAGCCCGTATTTAGTCACGTATCAACAGATTTCGCCGGACCGTTTCTGCTCAAATCAAGTCAATTACGCAATGCTAAGTTAATTAAGGGATATTTTTGCATATTTGTTTGCCTCACTACAAAGGCGGTTCACTTAGAACCAGTCCCATCGCTCACTGCCGAAGCGTTTATTGCAACATTACAAAGGTTCTGCTCACGTCGCGGACTTCCGGTATTGATACGTTCGGATTGTGGCACAAATTATGTAGGAGCTAGGAATCATCTACTAGAGGTACAACAATTTCTCAATGACAATAACGACGCCATTTCTCATAAACTCTCAACTCAAAATATAACTTGGTTACTCAATCCGCCTAAAGCCCCATGGATGGGAGGTATCCATGAGATTAATGTTAAATCCACAAAGCAACTTCTATACCGTGTTATCGGTGAGCAACACCTCACTTTCGAGGAATTCTTAACTCTGCTCACTAGAATCGAAGCTGTGTTAAACTCTCGGCCCATCAGTCCACTTTCGTCCGATCCCACGGACTATCAGCCCCTTACTGCTGGCCACTTTCTCATTGGCCGTCCGCTCACAGCTCTCCCCGAGCTGACTCTAGATGAAAGAGTAATATCTCCGCTCAAACGCTTTCAGCTCATTCAATCACTCTCTCAGCGCTTTTGGAACCTTTGGACCAAGTCCTACCTCCATACCCTTCAAATCCGCTCCAAATGGCTTTCCTCTTCCTCTCCACCCAAAATTGGAGAACTGGTTCTGCTCAAGGAGGACAATTTGCCTCCTCTACAATGGAAGATGGGAAGAATCTCACGTCTGCTACCTGGGAAGGATGGAGTCATCAGGGTTGTGGACTTGGACACGACTCAAGGCCAGCTGCGGAGGCCTGTCGGCAAGATTGCCCGGCTCCCACTGGATTCTGCTCAGGATGGGGCTCAGCTCGCCGCCTGTGCGGGCCCCCCAGGATGTTCGCGCCAACACTAGCGCGACGTTTAGAATAAACACAAAGGACATCACTACGTGATGTATGGCCGACCGAAAGGGGCGCTGTCAGAGAGTGACGAACACTTGCATTTAGACCCCCTTCCGCGCCGGATGCATTTTCAGCTCATCCCGAAACCTAGTGAACGCGAACGCGTGTGCGCATATTTATTTGTGCTCGTTAATATAATACCAAATTCGCCGGCGAACCGCGATAAATCTATCGATAATCCGCTCAACAGCTGTGTAGTGTAGTGAGAAGAAACCTCCGCCCAGATACAGAACCACCAGCTCAACAATAAGGTCAGTCCCAGATTTCTCCAGCCCTCACATTAACCTATATACCTACTTCCCTCAGCTCAAAGTCGTATGTGTAAGTTCCTAGCTTACACAGTTTCATCTTCATCTTCTGTGTGACCTGCCTTATTAACTTATTTGATTTGTGTTGTGAACATGGCGGCATTCACCAATGAAGAATATGCTGATATCCTAATGTGTTACGGATTTTGCGAAGGAGTTTCGTTACGTGCACGCTCATTGCGTGCTGCGGTATCCTACTCGCCGAGTACCTGATATTGGCGTATTCGACAGAGCTTATCGAAGACTACGAGAAACTGGTTCTGTTCTAGTACGACGTACTGACATGGGGCGACCTCGTATTCTTGATGACGACGACGAAAATGAAATATGAAGACTCTTTCAATCCGATCCCACCACATCAACAAATGTTGTGGCTAAGCGTCTTGGCATTTCCCAGTGGAAAGTATGGTTCGTTATGCACAGTGCTGGACAATACCCGTACCATTATACTCCTGTGCATGTTACCGAAGAGGGGGATCCAGTGAGATGACAAGACTTCTGCAGATTTATGCTCAATGCAGACATCGAAGATCTATTTTTTTTACGGATATCCTGTGGACAGATGAGTCGAAGTTTGATAGAGATGGCATCACTAACTACCACAACTCCCATTATTGGGCTCTTAAATCCGAAGGAAACCCTAATAAAAAAAGAATAAAAGAGTCACAAAGGAGATTTAGCTTAAATGTATGGATGGGTATAATATAAAATTACTTGGTAGGGCCATACTTCCCGCCTGATAATTTGAATGGCGAAACATAGGTTTCGCCATTCAAATTATCAGGCAATATATCAAACTTTTTAAGAGAGGAGTTACCCCTCTTGATGATGGACTTGCCAAATTCATTAAGAAGAAACATTTTCTTTCAACATGATGGTTGCCCAGCACACTACCGAAGAAGTGTGCGATGCATGGTTGGACGACAATTATCCAAATCGATGGATTGGAAGAGGCGGACCCATCGCATGGCCAGCGAGGAGCCCAGACTTAACGCCGATGGATTTTTATGTATGGGGCCACATGAAAAGCCTTGTATATGACGAAATGACACCGATCGCAAATATCGATAGTCTGAGAGAAAAAATTATTAATGCGGCTGACGAAATGGGGAGGAACCTGCGAACTTCTGTCGTAAAGAGCAATTTAAGAAAAAGAATGAGAATGTGTATAAGAAATAGGGATTAGGCCATAGATTAGAAATAGGCCATTTTGAAAACGAGTTACATAATTGAATACTTAATACAGATTTTTTGTTTTATTTACAAATGCCCCCTCTGGTACCTTAACTCTAGTAGGTCAATGTTTCTCCTTTTTAATAGTAAGTGTTATACCTTTTTGAATAGCTAAAGAGACGTAGAAGTTTTTAAATGATTTGCAGAATAAGTTCCATACTCTTTTTTTTTTTAAAAGCGCTTCCAAGTTAACAACACTTAATTTTCTTTTTTCAATTCTAACCATTGTCGGGCAGTTTTTTTTAAGCTGTTAGTAGTAGGGTTAGTCTTTATTAATCGCTTTTATTGACTTATTTTCTAACTAAATTCATTAAAAAAATGGACTTCAGGTGCTGTAGTCTCAAAAAAATCGGCATAAAAGCCAAAAAATTGAGAATTTTGAAAAAATAATCAAAATTCAATATCTCCATAACGGTTAGGTTTCGGATACCTAACTATATGACCAAATCAATCAGAAATGACCTGAGTAATAACGTCCTTTAATATTCAGCACGACTTTCCATGTATCCCTGTATAATAAACTACCTACAGCTATTAAGGAAACTTAAAGCATTATGACATTTAAAAAATTACTTAAACATAGTCTACAAGAGCAAAAAATGTAAAATATATTATTATAAAATTAGCTATCCCTAAAATCATAGTTATCGTATTATAAATAATAAAAAAAAATAAAAAAACTTCTTTATAATACTCATTACAATAATTACTGTGGTCGTGTCGTATCTAGTTATAGAAACAACTTTAGATCGGTGTACATTACTTGTATTCACCCAGCCTGTTGTTAGTGTCCGATCGTGTCGTAATGACAACTACCCTCACGTAGATTAATATTTTTTTGTCTTTTTGAAATATTTAAACTAATATGAACTTATCCGTGTACCGTGTACCTACTTAGCGAGCTCGATAAATAATTTAGTACCTATATCTTGTTAAATCCTGTTCCTTACTTTTATGTATATCTCATGTAAATGAATTTATGTAAATTCTTATGAGAATAAATGTCTTAAACCATATTTCTTCTGAGAAGTTACTCATATTTAAGAGTGGGTACTATTCATTTATGCAATAAATTTTTTTTTTCATCAAGCCTATTACCGTGCCATATAGTAGTTTCGTGCAGTAAAATTTTCTCTCCCCTAGTGCAATATAAAATTTATAATATTCATTTAATATATTTTGTGTTTAGGTATTGCTATAATTTCATAACATTAGAAAAGCCGTGTGGTATCGTGGGACACCGGATGGGTACGAAGTTCCTTATTATAAAAATATTAATTTTAAGTTCTATTCGAGGTATAAAGAAAATAATAAAAACTATACATAAAAATCTTACGTTACGGACGTTTTTTTCCGGCTAGGGTACCCCTCCGCATCGCCCCATAAGGAACTTCGTTCCAACAACATAAGAGTGATACATAATTCATGTATTATATGTTACAACATAATGTTACATGTTATAGAAATGAAATTGAAATGAAAATTGTACAAGCTAATAGTATTTTGGTTTGTGGTCGACACTTTATTAATCAGCGGGTCAAAACACCCAACGTCACGGAAGGCGTCAACGCCAAACGCCTTCCGTGAATGATATAGAAATAGGAAAATAACCATTATATATTTGTTTCATGAAAAAACATCAACGTCTACTCTTGGACGAATGTTCTAAGAACGCGCGGCGTCTTATCGTCGAATCACTCACGTATTAAATATACCTACTCTCACTCTATAAAAGGACAAACTCGTTATAACGTTAGAATTGCTTAACTTTGGTTGGTTTACTTTTATTTTCTATATGATAACACACTTTAGCATCACACTCACTCCACGCTACTACTGTTTTTCCTTCTTCTTTTTTTTACCAAATAATATTAATCTTGTATATAAAAAATGGATTGCAAGATGAATGTCTTGCTAAAACTCTAGAACGGCTGGACCGAGTTCGCGAATTTTGGTCTTAAAATAATCGTATCAGTTTAGGGAATGTTTAAACACTGAGAAATTTTGGAAAAATTACGGGGAACATATTAACACTATATTTATAGGTGCGACAGAACAACGTGTGTCGGGATAGCTAGTAATAAATAAAACAAAACACTTTGCTGACAAAATAATAATATTATATATATGTTGAGGTAGCGTAAGTCGGGGTATTACTGTATATATATATACAGTAATACCCCGACTTACGCTACCTTGACATACGCAAATTCTGAGTTACACGATTTTTTAATTTTCTTGTCTATTCGTCTTTTGTGTGAGACTGAGACTCAGGCGGAATCAGTGCTAGGGCCTGATGAAATTGGTAATGTGATTGAAGATGTTCTTGAACTTGATAGACAAATAAATTTGGAAGTGGATAGTGATGATGTTCAAGAACTGCTGGACTTACACAATCAGGATCAGCTTACAATTGATGATGAGCTAATAAAAATGCGTAAACAAGAGGAAGACATTGAGAATCTTGATTATTTGGACCCAGTTCAATTAGAAGATCAAATGACAGTTGGAAACTTGATAGAAGCCCTCAATTCAATTGAAAAAGGGTTAACAATTTTGGAAAACAGACTCTAACGAAGAGCTCATTTCTATTACAAAACAAGGAATGAAAAAATTACTAGCATGCTACGAGGAGATATTACGGGAGAGGAAAAAATCATTGACTCTTCAGATGATTTAGTTAGATTTTATGAAACCTTCTACATTAAAAAAACTCCGGATTGTGTTTATACAGTTTATAATAATATAATTTGTCATATTATCTACAATTAGTTACACATTTATTTCTTAAATTATTGTTTCATTTAGTCTCCGGTCCCAATTAAACATACTTTATATGTCTTTATATGCAAAATTGTACCCCGACTTATGCGAATAGCGCTCGGATAGCCCACCTATAGCGTAAGTTCGGGCTGTTACTGTATGTACTAGCTTTTGCCCACAGCTGCGCCCGCGTGGGAGTGTTGGGGGCAAAAAATTTCTTTAGCAAATATACCTGCAATATAGTAATAGCACGGAAGAAAAATATATATACTTTATAATAAATTTTCACAAACTTATCCTTAAAAGATAGACATATATATATGCCATTCCAAAGTAAAAATGCACAAAAAAGTATGAAATAAAACTTATTTTCTAAATAATTCCCCTTATAAATTTGGCTGAAATTTTAACTATTTCTCTACTCAATCTTCATAATTTTGAAGTCAGTTTAATTTTTTGCTTTTAAAAATAGAAATAATTTTTACTTTTTTAGTGATATTTGTTAAATTATTATAATATACTTAGCACATTTTAAAAACGTTTAAAATAAACGATCAAATGTATAATTGAATACTCGCCAAGCTTCCATTGGGGATGATGATTACTGTAAGTTACATAATGGCATATGCTTGCAGTTCTTTATACAATGTCGAAATTTCCAAACGCGTCTGACATCAGATAGTTGCGGGAGGAGGGGGGGGGGGGGGGGGGGGGGGCATGGGGGGTGTTGAGTTTGGACATCGCTTGGACATAGTTTGTCGTAACTGTATGTTAATGTCATTTTTTATTTTGTTTTTTGGAAACAAAATGCCGTAACTGTATTTTAAGTCATTGTTGCACCAGTTCACCGCAAAAGTGCTTTATCACATCTATTTTTATAGTTCTGTAGTAACTACAAGAAACCCTTATAGTTTCGCTCTGTCCATCCGTCCTTCTGGCTCCCTTGATAACTTCGGTAATTATGAATCTAAATAGACGAAATTTTGTATATTTAAAGATTTCAGTCATAATATAGATTTTATTTTTACCATCATATTATTAAGTACAGTAACTGGGCGACATACATGCTCCGTTTTACCTGTACAACTCAAATGTACGGGCAAACCTGTATTTTATAATATTATATAATATTATATTACATCTGTATAACGGTATACCTATACAGATATAATATTATATAGGATAGGTTTGCCTGTACAGATGAGTTTGTACGGTATACCGGAGCTTATATGTTGCACAACTGTGTAGGTTTCCATACTACTCAGCTCCAGCTTACCTGACAGTGTTTGGCTAGCTTTAGATATTAGACTGTTCTAAGTTTTAGCGATGGTCAAACTATGCATCAAAAACAATTTAATTCGATGTTAATTTAATTTCAGTAGCCCTAACAATATTAAAAATGAATAGTCGAGGTCAGATAATGGTACATCTGGCTCAAATAATTGAAGAGGGAATTAAGGAAAACGATTTATACCGAAAGGAATCGCCATCTAAAACGTCTATTTTAGTAAAAACGTGTACAATTGCGGCACCTAAGTAGTGTGGATTCGTGCGTTCTGGCTCACTATTCTGGATCCCCCGCCCTCTCCCCTCGCCCTCTCCGACGTGCTCTATCAACGGTTCGAGCGGTGACTCCGGCTAAAAAAGAAAAAAAAGTTTGGTGTCAAAATGGGGGTTTTCGACCATGCCCGATCGATTGCGCTAATCCGTTTTTCAATATCTCTAACGGTTACAAAGATAGACTTTTGCAATTACTTGGCTCATTAGGCTATATTCATTAGTAATTACCTCATGCAGTGGTAGATAATTGACGGTGATAAGCTAAGGGTCATTAGTGGTTCAGTGAAACAACAATGGTATTATAAGTGAGTCATTTTATTGATAAAATAACACAATTTCAAATCGGTGTTTTGTTATGAAACGAACCAGGAAACGAGCAGATGGATCGTCTAATGTTAAGCGATTTCCGTCGCTCATGGACACTCGCGACACCCTACTCTGGTGTTGTAACCTGCGTTCCCAGTCATAAAAATCCCCAACCCCTCTTGGACCTACGGTAAATCCGCTAAAATTAAAAAAATTGAGTAGAGAAATAGTTAAAATTTCAGCCAAATTTATAAGGGGAATTATTTAGAAAATAAGTTTTATTTCATACTTTTTTGTGCATTTTTACTTTGGAATGGCATATATATATGTCTATCTTTTAAGGATAAGTTTGTGAAAATTTATTATAAAGTATATATATTTTTCTTCCGTGCTATTACTATATTGCAGGTATATTTGCTAAAGAAATTTTTTGCCCCCAACACTCCCACGCGGGCGCAGCTGTGGGCAAAAGCTAGTACATACAGTAACAGCCCGAACTTACGCTATAGGTGGGCTATCCGAGCGCTATTCGCATAAGTCGGGGATTTTGCATATAAAGACATATAAAGTATGTTTAATTGGGACCGGAGACTAAATGAAACAATAATTTAAGAAATAAATGTGTAACTAATTGTAGATAATATGACAAATTATATTATTATAAACTGTATAAACACAATCCGGAGTTTTTTTAATGTAGAAGGTTTCATAAAATCTAACTAAATCATCTGAAGAGTCAATGATTTTTTCCTCTCCCGTAATATCTCCTCGTAGCATGCTAGTAATTTTTTCATTCCTTGTTTTGTAACAGAAATGAGCTCTTCGTTAGAGTCTGTTTTCCAAAATTGTTAACCCTTTTTCAATTGAATTGAGGGCTTTTATCAAGTTTCCAACTGTCATTTGATCTTCTAATTGAACTGGGTCCAAATAATCAAGATTCTCAATGTCTTCCTCTTGTTTACGCATTTTTATTAGCTCATCATCAATTGTAAGCTGATCCTGATTGTGTAAGTCCAGCAGTTCTTGAACATCATCACTATCCACTTCCAAATTTATTTGTCTATCAAGTTCAAGAACATCTTCAATCACATTACCAATTTCATCAGGCCCTAGCACTGATTCCGCCTGAGTCTCAGTCTCACACAAAAGACGAATAGACAAGAAAATTAAAAAATCGTGTAACTCAGAATTTGCGTATGTCAAGGTAGCGTAAGTCGGGGTATTACTGTATATATATATATATAGTACTACCCCGACTTAAGCTACCTCAACATATATATATATATATAATATTATCTTCATTAAATACAGCTGTAGCAGTCCTTTAAATATTATAAATCCATTTTATCAATTTGTGTCGATGTTGAAATCACTTCTTCCTTTGTTACATTTTTTGTTTGTTTCTTTTCTGGGCCCTCAATTTTTTGATTCAGTGTAGATTTTTTGGGATCATTTTGTATTTCCAAAAATTGTTTATCAATATCCATAACTTTTTGCTTTATCTGTAATAAGAAAACGTCGTAAGCTGAGCTACTGCTAGAAACTTACTGTAGAGTGAGATTTAGCTGTTAAAGTTTGTTATTAACTTATTACGCACGTGACAATTTTTAACACCTCAAAACCATACCTACTGTAAAAATATAAACAAGCATACTGCAGTGCTGCGCAGTCCCGTTTTGGTCGGAATAAAAAGGTTCCGAATTAAGTCTTTTATATGCATTTATGCTATCACAGACTTCAATCTATCTCTGTGCTAGCATTCTTACAAACCCTTACTGGGTAAAAAATATGTACTTACATTTTTTAAACCTAAATTCACTGCCTTTGCTTTAGTCTTTTTTAAGCTTTTAGCTCCTGCAACTTTAAAGACATTGGCTTTACCACCTTTTTTCTTTTCCTTTCCCATTGTTATGAAGATTTGCAACTGAAAACAACATTCAGAAAATTAATTATATAGACGCAACTAGGGGCCCCAACCTTGTGAAAATCTTAATAAAATGTCCAAGGTACAGGGTAATTTCATGAACAAAACGTTTTAATAGAATCAATGATTAGGTATATTGTTACAGCTTATCTATATACGGAAACGCTTTATCACAATGTTATTTATTTAACTTACAACTTCTTTACATTAAAGGTTGGGATAAAAATTCATGTTAAAATTAAATTTAAATCCTCTTCTTCTATTTAATAGTCTCCCTTTATCCTCAACGTAACCTCAGAGAAAAAAAAATCATTTTTTTTTTAATTTACTGATGGCGTTACGGGATAAAGTTGTTTGCCAGTGTCAAATTAAAAAGGCGGGTAAATAGAATAGTCTATTCTACATTTTTTTAATTTATTTTAAAATGTTAGCATCGATTCAATAGTCAACTAGTATTTTTATTTCCTGGAAATAATACCCTTTATGCAAAAAAATTATTAAAATTTAAACGCTTATTGTTTGCGCCAAAACGACAGCCACCATTAACGTAACGCCTTATGAACAAGAAACAAACAAATGTCATATGTGCGTGTGTAGTGCATGAACTTTAGATTTAATTTTCGCTGTTGTTTCGATTTGAATAAAAGTTCTTATGACGTCACTTACAAGAAAAATATGGCGGCTGGCGTTTTCGGTCCCATGACATACAGATCTATAAATCGTCAAGTCTAAAGTTTAGTCAATATCCAAATAAATAGTTAGTGACTCGATACACACTTCATCTAGTTCTAGCACCAAAGACAAAATACGATTATACGCAACCCGAGACACGAAGGTTTACGACGTATGTAAAATTGAATTTTTTTCTGAGCAAAAATTTACAGGAGAAGTTTATAACAATCATGAACTAAGCAACAACCAAGAAATGAATTTGAGATCTTACCGGGGTTTTGTGAACTGACAAGTCCCCTGAAAAGTAATATCCTTTACCCTCAAAGGATATTTACTTTTCAGGGGACTTCCAAACCGAGAATTTTTGATATCCAAGGGTACACTAATGACTCGATCTTCAGCAAATGTTTCATTAAAAGTGAATTCAGTATCAGCGAAAAATGGTGATGATGTCAAAGGTGAAATTACTATAGATGATATTTCATTAGATAAAGATTATCAAAATCAAAATTAATAATATTGCTCAGTAATTATAGAGATTGTTTCGCGTTTTTGACCAAAGAAATTGGATGCACCAATGTAACTAAAATGGAAATTCATCTCAATGGGATCATTGAGATAAGTTTCCAACCCCGGTTGTCTATCGGCCTTACAGAATATCCCACACAGGGAGAAACACAGTTTGAGAAATGGTGAGTGATTTAGAATCTTGTGGTATAATCTGAGAATCGTTATCCGAATATGCATCACCTATAGTTTTAGTGCAAAAGAAGACCGGTGAAAATCGTATATGTGTAGATTATATAGAGCCCTCAACAAAAATACTGTAAAAGAGCGCTATCCTCTTCCAAGAATCGAAGGCAATCGCACTGCTTCTATTTGAGTTAAGTGTCAATTTCGGCCTAATTTGCTTAATGAATAAAAATTTATCTGAAATGTATTGTTTTACACTACGTTTGACCTGAATCGCACAAATGAGCGCTATAAGAGTTTAACAGTTGTAATACCACACGAGGAGACCAAAGTAAATCAACCTGTTATTAAAAGACCTAGCTAACAATATCGTCTACCTAGGTTACGTAATCAATTAATGATAATTTATATAATAGGTCTCAACCTATAAAATTGCCGTTATGCAGTACTGGCCATTTCAAATCAAAATAATTTGTGTTTGGCTAAGAATTCTAATTTCAAATTAATTTTATTTTAAAAACATGGAATTCTTTTTCCAAAAGTAGTCATTTGTTTATTGATTAGTGTTATATTTTCATCGCATTTCAATCTTTTTCGTCATCATGGATACGTTAAAACTTCGAGTAATTATGGAATATGAGTACCGTCGTGGCAGCAACGCGGCACAAGCACGCAACATCAACAACGTTTAAGGAGCTAACACTACAAACCAACGCACCACCTGTTATTGGTTTGCTCGCTTCCGTTCTGGAAATTTCGACCTGAAAAATGTACCTCGCGGTCGTCCGAAGACTTTGGTCGACAATGACGAATTAAAAGCGATTGTGGAAGCTGATGATACACAATCTACGGCTGAATTAGCAACAGCTATCGACTTTAGCGTCAAAACAATATTGGTCCATTTGCGTCAAATTGGCAAGGTAAAAAAGCTTGACAAATGGGTGCCCCACGAACTCAATGATCGCCAGCGCGAAGTACGTGTCGAGACGTGCCTTACACTGCTCAAAAGACACACAAATGAAGGAATTTTGAACCGCATTGTTAGCTGCGATGAAAAATTGATTCTGTTTAGTAACCGCAAGCGCTCAGCAAGTTGGTTGGATCCTGGTTCAGCACCTAAACAATGCCCTAAACGAAAACTTACCCCTAGAAAAGTGATGGTCACTGTTTGGTGGTCTAGCGCCGGTGTGATTCATCACAGCTTCTTACCAAACGGGGTGAGCATTACTGCAGATGTGTACTGTGAAGAACTGAACACAATGATGGAGAAGCTGGCACATCTCCAACCAGCATTGGTCAATCGCTCGTCTCCGCTGCTCCTGGACGACAACGCGCGACCTCATACTGCACAGCAGACGGTCTCCAACTTGCAAGAACTGGGGTTGGAAGCTCTCCGTCATCCGCCCTACTCACCAGACCTTGCGCCTACAGACTACAACTTTTTCCAGAATTTGGATAACTTCTTGGCGGGAAAAAAATTCAATACCCAAGAGGCAGTACAAAATGCCTTTGAAGAATTTGTTGCCTCCCGTCCAGCTGATTTCTTTAAAAAGGGCATCAATAAACTGCCACTGCGTTGGCAAAGATGCATTGATTGCATGGGCGATTACTTCGATTAATACAAATAAAAAATACATGAAAAAAATACGTTTAAATTTTTTCATACAAAACGGCAATTTCATAGGTAAAGACCAATATAAGATAAAATTAACTGTTGAATCTAAACGTGTAAAGTACAACTTAAGTAATGTCCTGCTGTTGTATATTTTAATAACAGCTATTTTATTATTTGCCTGTTGGTACAGACTAGAACCCACTCGTCTAAATGCACTGTGGTGGTGTGCAGTGTGGGTAAAAAACTTAAATTAGTTTTAAATATATTTTCAACGGTTTTCAGTATGCAAATATATATTTTTATGCAAAGAAGCTGGAAATAGGAATAGCTTTTGATCTCGCGTCAGGATATTATTAGATTCCGATGGCTGAAAAATCGAAACACTTGACGGTGTTTGTGACACCGGACGGCCATTATGAATTTAATGGGATGCCGCTATCTAGCAAATGCGCCGTCAACGTTTCAGCGAACTATCAATAAAATTCTGGGTAATATCAGGTTCCAACATGCATTTGCTTATATGGATGATGTTATAATCGCCTCTAGAGATGCTGAAACCGGATTAGACAAGTTAAAGGTAGTTCTGGACCTTTTGACAGAAAATGGTTTGACTTTAAAATTATCAAAATGCAATTGATTTTCTCGGTTTTGAATTAAGCTATAACGGAATAAAGCCTGGTTCGAGAAAAATTGAGGCGGTGCAAAACTTTTCCAGACCAATAGACTAACACACGGTCAGACAATTTATTGGTTTGGCGAGTTAGTTTCGCAGATTTGTAAAGGACTTCTCTTTAATTGCTAAACCTTTAACTCAGCTACTAAAAGACAAATTCTAAATGGCAGTGGCAAAAAATGAGGAGAGGGCCTTTACTGATCTGCGAAATGATATTGTTGACCGACCAGTTACTTGCTCTTTACGATCCGACTTTTGAAACTCACAAAGAGACTTTTAAAAGTTACACACAGACGCGAGTAAAATAGGAGTGGGTGGCATTTTACTGCAAAGAAAGAGTCATACCCTTTAGACCTGTTGCATACTATAGCAGGCAAACCTCATTACAGGAGCAAAATTTCACATCATATAATTTGGAAACCCTGGCTGTGGTCTGCTCGTTACAGAGATTTAGAGTCTATTTGTTAGGTGTGCCTTTTAAGATTATCACGGATTATCAATCACTTAGTGCAACGTTTGAGAAAAAGGACATGATACCTAGGGTGGCTCGATGGTAGAATCCCATGCAGGAATACGATTTTACCTAGGGCCAGTCCTATGCAGTGGTCTCGAATCTACCGATTTTTCTACCGATATATGCGCTGCTCTACCGAAATACCGAAAAGCGATGATGTTTCCACGATTTCCGAGAATATATGGAACTTCTCCCGTTTTTTTTACCGATTAGGCGTTTTAACACTTTTTGAATTGGCAACCCTTTTCATACCACAGATGTAGACGGCTACCAAGTTGGTATGTGGAAAATGGTACTATTTAACTATACATGCTTTGAATGTGAAAATTAAGTTTGAGTGCTACTCAATCTTTATTTGCACTTGAATACTTTATATTATATTATTATATAGATAATAAAATATATCTATGACGTTACGGGACTTACGGGGAATCCTCCAATGTTAAGTATGGATAAATATTCCAGAATGTTCCATTGCGAAGGCCTTTGATCGGGTTTGGCATAAAGCGCTGCTATCAAAGCTTCCATCATACGGGCTGCCCGAGAAATTATGTAAGTGGGTCACTAGTTTCTTAGCAGATAGAAGCATAAAGGTCGTAGTTGACGGCGAATGCTCGGAAACTCAGTCTGTTGATGCTGGTGTCCCTCAGGGCTGTGTGCTATCGCCTACCCTATTCATACTGCATATCAATGACATGTTACAGACCAACGGCATTCATTGCTATGCGGATGATAGTACAGGTGATGCTCTATATACCGGCTCCCCCAATATTTCTCGGCTAAATGTCATTGAGAGTCGAAACGAACTTGTGTCTAAAATAGAGAATTCATTGAAGAAAGTCTCTGAATGGGGTAGACGTAACTTAGTCCAATTCAACCCCGCCAAGACACAAGTCTGCGCGTTCACCTCTAAAAAGTCACCAATGGTCGTATATCCTCGTTTCGAGGGCACATCTTTATAACCATCTCCCCTAGCATTGAGATACTTGGCGTCAACATATCGAGCGAAGTCCAGTTCCGATATCATCTAGAGGGTAAGGCCAAGTTAGCCTCGAATAAGCTTGGTGTTCTTAACAGAGCGAGACAGTACTTCAGTCCGGACCAACGCCTACAACTCTACAAGGCGCAGGTTCGGCCTCATATGGAATATTGTTCTCATCTCTGGGCAGGGGCGCCAAAATACCAACTGCTCCCTCTGGATCGTATCCAACGAAGGGCCGCTCGAATTGTTGACTGCCATAGTGTTTCAAACAGCTTGGACCCCTTGGAATTACGCCGAGATGTAGCTTCACTCTGCATCCTCTATCGGTTGTATCACGGGGAGTGCTCTGAGGAATTGTTCGGAATCATACCACCTGCAACTTTTTGCCATCGTCCCACGCGAAAAACATACCATCCTCATCACCTTGATGAGTGGCAGTCTTCCACCGTGCGCTTTTCGCGTAACTTTCTGCCGCGCACTGTAAAACTCTGGAACGAACTGTCACCAGCAGTATTTCCGGACCTATACAACCTGCAAACCTTCAAGAAGAGAACGTATTCCCTCTTAAAAGGCCGGCAACGCACCTGCAGCTCTTCTGATGTTGCGAGTGTCCATGGGCGACGGTAGTTGCTTACCATCAGGTGACCCGTTTGCGCGTTTGCCCCCTTATTTAATAAAATATATATATATTTTGGGGAATACCCTTGACTCCTATGACTCGACGATAAAGGGGTTCCCGCACGAGTATTCACTTGTCCGCGGGGTTTTATTTTTTCATTATTTTTTTGGACCCTGAAGAGAAAGTATCCGTCTACAAAATAGATAATACTTAAACAGTGAAATGTCGTCTGACGAGGAACCGAGTACAAGCGCGGGTGCAAAACGAAAAAATGTTAACAATGTTATAAAAAAGAATGGGAATGAGAATTTTCAGGTTGGCTGCAAGATAGTCGTACGGCTGAGACTATATGCTCCGGAAAAAATAAAACTCTGGGCTAATACAATAGAGTCGAAAACCGAACACAATATGATTTTCGAGTCAAATATCAATGTCGTATATGACAATATGACAGCTTGTTACTCGAAACTTCCGTTTTCAACTATATTGTATTAGCACAGAGTTTTATTTTCAGTGCTCTGAATTTTCACCGGCGTTCCGGATTTCGGAGCATATAGTCCCAGCTTAAAGGCATCAACTATGCCTATTGCAGGAGTTGCAATAAGGATATTATCATAACATCAGGAAAAGACGCTCTAAAGAAACAAAATATATTTAGCCTGTAAGTCCTTTTTTAATAATAATAGTTTGTATTATGTAATCATAGGTTACCTTAGATTACATTATAATAAATAAACGAATTTGATTCTATATTGTTTTTTTTTCATATACCGCTTTTTGGTTCAAATATACCGATTTTAGATGGCAAATCTACCGATTTCGCTCTTTGACGTTCCGAGACAACTGGTCCTTTCTATTCATAAATCATTGATGTGTGTTTTTTTAACTTTGTGATTTGTGATTGAATTTAATGTTAAAAAAAAACATTATTAAATTTGATTGCTGCTTTACAATTAATTGTATTTATAAGTGTGTAAATAAATAGCCGACAAAACCGGCAGTTGTTAATTTTACTGAAGTAATATCGTAGGATTTGACCACATCAACAAACATCGTTTTCTATAGACTTATTATCTAACCCGGCATTCTAACGCCGCCAAAATTTCTTACTATTCGAAATATAACGAGGATATATCGGCTATGGCAAAGGTAATAAGATTTTACAGTAGATTTACATAATTATTAGCATACTGGTGGTTCAGGATATTGCACAATTATAACCGGTTCTTAATAACTAACACCAACCACCGAAACCCTGCTTAACTTTATACTATATTCTGCTGCACTGATACTTTTAACCTACCAAATGTGTGATAATGACAAGGTAATTGTTTATAACTATAATAGACTTAGAGCTATAATAGCTTGACCTGCCTGCATGAGTAATAAGTGATTGGAGCGGTACTAAAATAGAACGAATTGAGATAAACGGAATCGGACGGACATGTTTATTCAGGGGAGTATTTTAAATTGTATCCTATGTGTCTATTTCTATTTAATTGTTGTTTGTGATGGATGGCCTACAACACATGTATAACATGATTAAGCTAAGCCTATTATGCACCTCATTCATACAAGAAGGTATAGTAGAATGTAATATGCTAAAAATATTAATGATCATAATGATAAAAACATGCAAAATTTTCCAGCCTGTGCTGTATTCCTATTGGAGAAGTTCTTGTTCATGGAGAGTGCGTATAGCACTCAACTTAAAGGAGATACCATATGATATTAAAGCCGTCAGCTTGATAAAGGGTGGAGGAGAACAACATTGCAATGAGTACCGGGAGGTAAATCCAATGGAGCAAGTCCCATCTTTGATAATTGGTAAGTGACAAATCTAAATTAAAGAAGATAAGTATTATTCTTCAATAAGTTAAGCTTCAAAAGTTTTCTAAGGCAGAAATGGTTTGTATCTATAGGTAAAATATGATCCGAATTTATTGTCTATAATCTGATTTTTTTATTTCAGATGGCCATACTTTTGTGGAATCTTTGAGTATAATGCATTATTTAGAGGAAACAAGACCACAAAGATCACTTATGCCCCAAGATTGTGCAAAAAGAGCAAGAGTTCGTGAGATATGCGAGGTCAAATATCTAATGTTATATATAAATTTAAAACCTGTAAAGCTGTTTGTTGCTGTATCAACAACCACACACTTTACAAAGTATATAACAATCACAATTTAAATTACAGATAATCTCTTCAGGAATACAACCACTTCAAAATTTAATTGTTCTCATTTATGTTGGGGAGGAAAAGAAAAAGGAATGGGCACAACACTGGATTACACGCGGTTTTCGAGCTGTTGAAAAACTTTTAGGGGCATGTTCTGGAAAATATTGTGTTGGTGATGAAATCACTTTGGCAGACTGCTGCTTGGTGCCACAAGTTTTTAATGCTAGAAGGTATGACTAGATAATGTTTATCATCATACATCTATGTGTGCGTCCACACTGAATGCGCGGCGACTAGGGCCTGACGCTAGTGCGGCGAGCGGGGGGGTGCGGTGGCCACAGTGACGCGCGAGCTCTTGCAGCGGTTCGACGGTGTTACAAACTATGGACGAGGATTTGGCATTTTTACTGGACAGTCCAGTCCTGAGATGGGAGGTGTTGAACACTAGAGATGGTGTGCATGAAATAAATAATAACAGAGCAATAACTGGTGATTTTTTTATTTATATGAAGAATTGAGATTATACCCCAAATTCTTTGAGTACACTCAAATTCCGTATTTATTGCCATTTTAAGTTTTACTACAAACAGATGCGCATACGCCGAGCGATAAGACCGAACAGATTTGTTATCCCCGCCACCCGCGCATTGGGTTGCTCGCTGACTAGGCCCGTAGTGGGGCCAGAACGCGGCGGACAGGAACGTTTGAAAACTACGCGTTCTGTCTCGCTCGGTCCCGTCGCACTAGGCTTCCGCCTTAGTCACTACAGTATGGACGCAAAGGCGCATTTCATATGTTTAATACTTCGCGCCCGTCGCGCAACCGCGCTAGGCTCGCAATGTGGACGCACACTATCAGTGTCATACAGCTTTAATCTGTTGTAAGAATTTAAAACTAAAAAAAAGGAAAATGAATGTCAATATTATTTAAAAATATTTATGAACATAATATTGTATTTAATATGACTTTCACTTAACTTTTCAGATTCCACGTCGATCTACGACCATTTCCCATAATATTGCGTATTGACCGTGAGCTTGAGAACCACCCAGCATTCCGTGCCGCCCACCCATCAGCACAACCGGACTGTCCCCCCGAAGTAGCTAAATGAACCGACAAAAGACCCAGACATTTCTGGGCGAATCTTTCATAAGATATGATGTAAGCCTATAAGTTTACAGCAGTCATTCCATTATTACTTTAATTTTGGTTATACAATTTTAAACTGAACAGTGTTTTTTAAACTATTTTATTAAGTAGCAGATATGATACAAATTTATTTTTGAAATATATTATCTTGTTTACAAAAATTGAAGCTATCGAAATTAGCAATTTGTTTTACACTTTTTTGCCATAGTTCATCAACATTATTACAAAAGTGATAATTTCATCTGAGCTACTAGTATTGTTTTGTTAAGTTGTAAAATGGATATTCACACATTAACTCCATTGTGGGTAGACGTATTTGCAGGACGTAAAAGTTAGGTAATGATAAAATTAGTATAATATAATAAATACTTATTTAACTCAGTATAGCAAAATATTGATACACAACTAAAATAAGCAGAATGTTGGGTACAGTTTACTGCTTTATATATGAGTCGTATAGTTTCAAATCCCTCTAAAATGATTTCATCAAATGTCACAAAAAAATAATAAAAACATTTGAAACATAGACAGAATATTAAATTTAGTATATAGTGCTCCTTAAAACCAATAATACCCACGAGAAAAAAAAGTTACTAACTCCATAGAAACGGATATAAACAGGTTTTAATTTCTCTTATGGAGGCTTTCGACACTAACTCCTACATTATAGAGCTATTTGCAACTGACTAAAATGAAATGGCGGGATTTGAAACTAACTTTGTACAGAGGTGATGGTCGTTGTTATGCCACAACCACCAGCCACAACAGTAGTTAGCCAGGTAGTAAAATAAAACATTGGGTTTACATAACAGCTTAGTTTTATTAAAAAATAGTGTCATAACTTTTTCCTTAGTTTTATTAAAAAATATTGTCATAACTTTTTTAATTACCGTAGACATCTTCCTTACCAGAAATTCTACTAGGTCATTAAAATCGCTTTATTACGTAACATATTTTACTTACAAATTAGTCAAAACTTTCAACGTTTTTATAACGTTATAAACAGAAAAACAAAAACAATTAACAAAGAAAAATAAACTACAATTCTATGCAAAAGGGATCAATCAGAGATCAAATATTTTAAGGAATGTTATAAGATATAGAATTCAAACTATAAGGTTTAAGTCTTCAAAACCACCCTAACAAAGATCATTGTCAGACAATTCCCCTGATTCTTCTTCTTCTTCTTGAATTTATTGCATCTTCTTGTCACTCTGTCTTCTACTAATTTATAAAATGCTAATATATCCATATCTTTCCAATGTTCCCCATAATGTTTTTTAACAAATTTGATACATCGATAATTTTGGCTTTCTTTGGCACCACTTGGTTTGCAGAAATGATTCCCGGATTCAACATACCAACATTTTTTTTTTGCTATCGGTTTTTTGATATTTATATCATTTCTGTAGGACATTTCTCTTTGCAGCAGTAGGTTATTTGTTTTGGAACGTGTCAAGAAGAATCTTTTACACTTTTGAAATTGTACATGCCAGCTACTTGTTGACTTTATGATAGTTGGGTAGGCTGATTTCCAGTCTTGTACAGCAATTGACTCTAGATCAGTGACTTTGCAGAATTGTTCAAGAATTTCATGATACTCATTTGGTGATGATATAATTTCTCGTTTTTTTAGAGACTATTCTATTTGCAAATATGCGGTCGGGCGGAATAAAGGAATTACCTACAACGGGAAATATTATTTCGATTTTTTTCAGATAATATCTTGGTGCTTCTGTGGTCAGCCACTTTCCTAGCATAGCGATCATACCGGTGTTTTTATTTTGTCCAGAACAGCCATCCGCCACTATTTTTAGTACTTTTACCTCTTCTTTGATACTCATAATATTCACGAGAAAGTGATGCACAGCTGAAATAATTTCATTACTTCCCTTGCGGTGTGTGGTTTCATTCCACGTATATGCAAAAATGTTTTCTTTTGTCAGTTTGGCCTTAGAGCTACCAAGTACTATGGTAAAGTTATAAAAATTATATTGGCGGCTATAGTAAGCCGACTGGTCTGGTACCTTAGGCAGCGCTAAATTTTTTTGACAGTCAAAGCTTATTGTCATGAGGTCACTTCTTTGCTCCTTTAAAATGTCATAAAATGCTTTATACCTCAAACGATGGATCCTTTTTTCTATTATTAGTCGATTTTTGGCATCAGAATTTGTTTATTTTTTAATATTTTCGTCCAACTGTAGGCAGGTTGAACAAACGTCAGTCCTAGGAGTGCCAAAACCTACGTTATAGCATGTAACAAAAATTTTTCTAAAGAAATGCTGCTTTACTTTTAATGTAGGATGATCGTTGTTATACATACGCCAAAGTTTCTTGATATTTAGCTCTGCAGGCAAGTATAGTCTTTTCAAGTTTTTTCACCTGCAATAGTGGGCTTCTCTTGCTTTAAATGACTCGATAAAAGTTTCTACTGCACTTCTTCTCTCTGCAAAATTCTTACTTTTTCTATCGCCCCCCCTTCGTTCTTGAGCCATTTCCTCTTTTTCGAAAAATCTTCTCATGACACCTTGTATACGATCTTTTTTGATACATAAGGCCCTAATAAATGTTTTTTGACAAACAGGTATCATTTTACCCCCATTACCACGTACATAATATTTTAAGGAAAAATTTCTTTTGCTATTTACCTTCATAGTTTTAGATTTCACGATGGTACAATATTTTATCAAAAAATTGTCCTGAGAAATTTTATTACAATTTCTATAAAATGATTCGTGAAACCTAATATGTGTGCATGTCAACGTCGCACATTTAAACGCCTTTCGATCATGTCCACATGATGGAAACGACGGAAGCGAATGCGGCTTGTATCTAAAACAAAAAAAAAACTGCTTATTGACATTACATCCATGGCTATATCTTGCATAAACCATTTATATGACCGTTAAACTCTGTTATAGAAGAAAAGAAACCAACCTTTTTTCCCGTAATACTTCGCGTTTCAACTTTGATTTATTGACGGTTCTCTTGCGCGCCTTCCCAGGTTCACTTATTTTTATTTTTTTGACATAAAATAAATTTTCTAAAATGTTCTATATGTAAAGTACTTCCGAATGGCATACTGAGTGTAATTTTGAAGAAAATCCGTTTTAGACGCGTTTGAAGCTAAACGACTCATATATTATGTTTGTTTCAAACTTGGCACTAATGTGCACTAAATTGATTTCTTTGTAAAATTTAGACTAACCTAATTCTAAAAAATCTGTATATAATATTATTGTATAATGGAGACTATTCTGTCCTTAAGTAGCTTATGATTACTGCACTATGATTTTTTAATTTTCATTTACATGACTAAGAATCTCAATCTTGTATGTTAAAATTAAATAATAGTTACTTATTACTTATCTACCTACACTTAGGCTTAGAAAATCCATTCCATTTATTGATTGTATTACATTCAGTACAACAAAGTTTAGTTTGTGAAATTAAATTGTTTGTATAATAATGAACATTTTAAAATGCATTATTTATATTCTTATGTAAGGCTTTTTATGTGCTCTAGTCTAAAAGCGAAATGACTTGCCTTCAATAATTTTGTTGATTTGATAAACTCTTTGTGGGAAATACTATTTACTAAGTATTATCCGTTGCAAAATTTATGTCAAGGCCCTCAGGCCTTCATACTAGCGTTATTCCAACATTTGGTCTACTGGAAACACGCTAGTGTGAAGATGCTCTAATTTGACATATAAAGTCGCCGGGAAAACTATCAAATTACGTCGAGTGCTTTTCACAAAAGAAGTCCCGCGGTAATTAGTGGAACTAAATTTGTTAAATTGTTATTACAATGCCTGAGGTTGTAGAAAGTGCTGCCCTAGAAATGGTACTCAAGGTAAAGGAGTTTTGTGAAGCAGAACAGCAGAATCAAGGTATTCTAATACCCCTAAATAATGCTGACAACTTCCTGTCGCGCGATCAGAGCGCCGCGTCTAGGGGATTGCTTTCATGAAAAGGACTCTACTCATTTGACAAACGTAGTTTTCATTATTTCTATTATTTACAAAAGGTTTAAACAAAGCCACTTAATATAATAGGGAATATGCATGTTACACCAAAATGGATAAAATATTTTTATTTGTAATCTTTACCACTAAAAAAACATACCTATACAATTATTTTTAAAGGACAATGCTCACAAATGTATGAAAATGAAACCCAGGCCCGGCGCAAAAGAAATGTATCTCAGATTTTTAGTATTAATATGTGACAAAGTATTAAGCGTTGTCAAAATCTATTTCTAAATGTCATAAATTGCTAGTTGTTTTTTGTAAGGAGCTATACTTGAGAGATAAAAAATGGGGGATTGAGACCTAAGTATGACATTTAGTCATCTATTCTGATAACGCTTAGCCAAAAAACAGCGGTAAATGAAACTATTTTATTATTAAGTTCATAATATTATTATTACAATATGGCTTACAATATTATTGGTTTTCTAAGTCTAGGATTACATCTTCCAAAGTGTGTCCAGGATGATTGAAATCATCTTGGTGTCTGGCCCAACCCAAGTAATACAGCACAGTCATAACATGGGCGCAGCTGCCCAAAGTCCTTTTGCCGTGGATACAGGAACAATAATGCTCTGAGATTGCATATATACCAACTCCTCTGTACAAAACATACGTATAGTAAGTTTTGTTTCGTACATGTCGTGATTGTATACGGCATCTTAGCAAAACACCGTCTTCGCCATTTATTGCAAGCAACACCGGATGTCTGTACACTTCAATTTTATAGACACCTGTTTGTTTTATGTGCTCACTGCAATATGAGCGTGCTATTTTACAGTGGTAAGTGCCCACGGCAAACAATATCAAATCCTCTTGCGACAATCTGGGGAAATCTTCGAACGCCTGGTCATTCGCTGATAAGCGCACAAACGCGGCTCTTTGTCTGTTTAAGTTGTGCTCTAAAACGTAGTCCGCCAAAAGATTTGGCTTGTGCGCTTTTCTATTTATAATCTCAATAAATCGCTCGGTGTATTGACTGTCTTCATAGGGCTCTTGGAACGCATTGATAAGCGCTGCGGCTATCTTATAGTCTGTCATTGTTGAGGGCAATGATCGATTAAATACCCTGTATCTAAATATTTTAAAGTCGCGTTTAAATCTTCCATTGATTGTTTCGACAACCCAACGGCACAAGGTGACCAGCCTAGACTTATTGGCTTCTTCACATGTTAGTTGGCTTTCACCATGTCTTCTAGTTGGAGGCATATGGACTACATAGCCATACGTCTCAAGAAGCGGAATTGCATCACGGATCCCCTGTCAAGAATGAATGAATCGCCTTGTTCGAGGTAATAATTAAGCGGTGCCTCTTCATCTGGCCCTTCATGATTTTGTAGTATCTGCTGCATGATTGAAGCATCTGAGGTTGTCGCTGCGTAGGGACCTGTGACATCTAAAATATGTCCATCACCGCAGACCAACATAAAAGGTTTGATTAGATTTGTATATTTGTGGAGACTGTAGCTTTTCCTTTGGAAAAGGAAATTGGAGCTTTTTTGAATGAAAATGTAACTACCATCACATATTATCAACGCTTTCGGCGCTAGATCGTTTCCAAATATGTAGTTGGGAAAAATTCGGTTTCTTTGGATTACTTCTTCTCTGCTAATGTGATCAAGGCCCAGATGTAAAGGAACAAAATCATTGCGAATACATTGTCTCACCAATTTGACTTTTCGGTCTATACTTTGCCGAGATTTATTAAAAAAATCGTTGCCAGTCTAGTACTGGGTTCGCCCGTTCTTATTTTAGAGAGGTAAATGCCCAGATCTTCTCGTGCAGAACTTGATGTGTTAGACAAGGTTGGTACTTGCGCGAATAGACTATTGAATTGTTCGTGACGCAAGCCAGTCCAGAAATGTAAATCATCTTGTGCTATTTCGTCTATATTATCGAAATCCAGTAAACATCTCCGTTCCAGTGCTCGGGTATACATATTCACAATATCTACAAAAGTGTCACTATTAAAGTCTGATGATGTGACACATTGTCAAGCATGTCTTCCAAGGGTGTGTTTCGTAGATGATTTTCACAAATCTTTGCATGCTGTGGTATGTATAGACGGTAGTAACTGAGTAAAAATACCTTGATTGAATTAGGCATTTGCCGGAGTTGCATGTTACCACAGTTCTCCATCATACAACGACGGGAAGTGTTGGCCGCTCTTGTGAAACCTGGAACTGTGATTGCAGCGTCAGTGCGACGGATAGGAGGCGCTGGCGGTTCAGGACGTAAGGGTTGGTCGATTCTATGCTAACAAAGATAGCATATCGACATCGTTCCGTCGAAAGCTAGCTGTAACAAATAATTATATGTTATTGTGATAAGGAACGTGAAGATAGTGCAAACGTGTCCGATTCAAGGAAAGGCTATCATCGCGCGCCTAGTACCTTCCCCACATATCTACACGTACTAGAGATAATTGTAGATATATAAGATGTATCTAAGGTTAGTTGAAGGATAGAGAAATATAAAGATCGTCGTAACAGACAGTATTGTGGTTTGTCTTCTGTACCCTCCCGCCGGGCTGGCCTATTATGGCCTACTTTAGAGTACGTAGGTACACAAATAAAAAATAAATAAA
This sequence comes from Phengaris alcon alcon, assembly GCA_037179445.1. Lineage (NCBI taxonomy): Eukaryota > Metazoa > Arthropoda > Insecta > Lepidoptera > Lycaenidae > Phengaris > Phengaris alcon. The sequence goes on along the minus strand of JAYRCH010000369.1, from coordinate 491,637 downwards.
CAATGATGTTGTCTTACCTCTCGTAGCGGTTGCAAGTTCTGGAAAATCCGCTCAACCAAGTCTCTCCGGGAATCGAAAAAACGTTGAGTCAGAACGTGTCTACGAACACCTCGGTACAGTGAACGATCACACACAACACACCTGTTCATTTTAAAAAATATCGTGAAGATTCTTCCAGTCCAAAGTAATGCCAAAGTCGGTTGCAGAAGTCGGTTATAGTTAAAACAAAGAAAGCGCACAGATCTCAACGAAGTATAACGAAGGACTGCGCATCCTATAGGTGAGCGAGACTACACAATGGCTGACTCTGCGGTGGCTACCTGGTAAGGTTCGAGAATACAGCGAACCTATGAGTGCGAGTGAAATAGCAGTTGAATGTTGGTTCGTTTTTGATGCGACGGAAAAGCTTTGTGTACAACCGGTTTGATTTCTATGAACATCATTCAAAATCATCATTTACTTTAAAACATTTACATTTCCTGTAAAAAAGAATTAGCAATATGTTACGTTTAGAAACGAATTTTGAGTAAGTTTTTTATTTAGTATTAAATTATTCGTTTTTACTAATCAAATGAGATATGTTTCGTTTGCGCCAGGCCTGAGTTTTTTTTGAGCATTGTCTTTTGTCGTGAATTATTAGTGAAATTTAATCATCAAAAAGTGTATTTTTTGAAAATCCGGCGCATATTTCAAAATGCATATTTACTGGCGAAAGAAAACGACGTCATCGCACAGACAAAAATGTGTAATAACTTTCAAAACTCACTTTTTTATAATAAGACGTAAGGTGGAAGGTATTAAATCATTGCCAGTGTAAATTTTCATTGTGACAAGTGAAACAGAATTTTCGTATAAGGCTGCGACTATATTAAGATTATGATCCGGAATTCGATTGGCCATGGAAATTACTATCCTAGTTTTATGTACTAAATAAATCTATTATGTCATATTTAGAAAACAACAAACCATAGAAAACATGAATAAACTGCGTTCTTTTATTTATGGCAATCGTGATTGCAAAGGTTTTGCACCATTCTGACCGTGTCGAGAATTTATAGATTTTTTTTCGATTATATTTGTATACATTATATGAATTACATAAAAAGAACATACATTTCGAGGATCGAGATTTCTCTACTGTTAGGCTGGGACTATATGCTCCGGAATCCGGAAGGCCGTAGAAAATAATGACCATTGAAAATAGAACTCTGCGCTAATACAATAGAGCTAAAAATCGAACACACGTGTCGAGTCAAATGTCAATGTCATATATGACAGCTCGACACTTAACACTTCGATTTTCAACTCTATTGTATTAGTGCAGAGTTCTATTTTCAATGGTCATTATTTTCCGGAAGCCTTCCGGATTCCGGAGTAGTTAAGTTATTAATTTAAGAATACAGGTTACAGAAGCACTATTCAGGATAACATAAGATTTTTATTTTAGATAAAGTAAACATTTGTAGGAATAGGAGTGAAAAGACTGTCACAGGTTGTACATTTTCTCGAATAAAACAGAAAATAATCTGAAAAATACATGACTTAATTTTTTTATCTGATGACTATTATGACTTTGCCATCACCGGTGTCAGCTTGATGTTGAATTTTGGAACATTATGTATATTTGTTAATGTTTTAATCAGTAGAAACGTTAAAAAAAAAAACATGCATATTCCCTATTCAAAATATTTCGCAAACACGTAATTGTCAAATAATTTGATCGTATATGGGGCGCTATGAAACCAACTCATGATCTGTAATTGGTAAAATTATAAATAAAAAGAAATTGACGTTTTGTACACAAAATTCTGAATCATTTTATTATTAAACTAAGTCATTTGAATGTGCCATATAGTTTGTAATTAACTAGTGTTTAGTGTGGTTTATAGTCTTTTTAAAAAACACCTGCAATTATTCTGATTTAATTGTGATTTATTATTTTTAGTACAAACTTTTTTATTTTTCAATAAAATTATAAATCCATTGTGATAATAAGTGCCTATATCACAATAGCCTGATAAGTGTCGAATAACTTATTCGGAAGTTTTGTCGCTGCTTACTAAAGTATATAATATATCGGTTTGTCCTTCAGTAGTACTACTTATTATCTATGGGTTTGTCTTCCGGTTGCTTTTGTCAAGAAAACATCGTCGTTTACTTGCTCCGAAATTATACTCATTAACTACGGTTTAAATAGTGTGCAAACTTGTGAAAAGTGCGTGAATTTGCGGAGGGAACTGCGCTCTACTAAAATCATTAATAATAATAAGTAATTAAAACAGCGCTAACTTATCATAAAAGTGTGAAGCCGCTACGTATATAATCTTTATCTATACATGTTCATCCTTTAAAGAGATTTGTTTTTTTTTTTTTAATTTATTCATGACCATGGATACAAAGTCCTTCAGTCGGAAAGAGATTTGAAAAAACCAGTGTTCCTATTCCAAAAAGCATAGACAAACTTTGATATAACGGTCGAGCGCCGCTGGTCCAGCAAGGTCCAACAAAATAAAAAGGGGAAAAAGGAAGCAGAGGAATAACTGGGAAATGGACTGGGAATGTAACCGCAAATACACATCCTGTTGGAATAACTCAAAGATTAACTACAGATTCAGACTGAGTTGAATTACCGAAAGCGTTACAAAAACCTTATCGGCAGCAATAATTGAAAAAATCAATTCCCTTGTAGAAAAAAAAAACAAATTGCTTAAAAATGAAATCTCCAAATTAAAAAATCAAGTAAAAATACTAGAGAAAGGGACATGTCAAAATAACCTGATTATCCACGGATTACCCGAAAACGAAAAATCCAACGAAGAACTTATGGAATTAATACCTACTAAAAACATTAAACGACATCAGCAAGAAAGCCGTAATAAGTGAATGGGATAAGTGGGAGGTCAGCAAAATACATCGGATAGGCACAAAACAAAAAAGAACACGACCAATCCTCATGTCACTAACCCTGGCATGGAGGAAAATACAATTGTTAAAAAATAAGAAACATCTGCCCGAAACCATATATTAGGTCCTTACATATGAAATTGGCGTTTTGTCATACTGGCCACTTTGATCTCAATTATATCTTCTTTGGTTTGGAATTCCAATTCCAAATGTATACCGCTATTTACTCGTTTGTGTTTCGAAAACCGTAATTCATTTGTTTTTTCCTCTTTTGGTTATTTCTTTGCGTCACTCTGTTTACGAAATGAAAAACTTGAAATATCGTATTATTTTCGAGTACGAGTTCCACCGTGGCACCAGCGCTGCAGATACAGCTCGAAGGATTAATGATGTGTATAGCGGCGGTGTCGCAAATTAAAACATGTGTGTAACATGCGTTTTTGGTTCCAACGTTTTTGTTGTGGAAATTTCGACCTGCAAATCAAGCCCCGTGGACGGCCGGAGACCAAAGTTGATTTAATTTTTTTTTTTTTTAATTTTGAAATTAAAGGCTATAGTGGAAGCGGATCCATCGCAAACCAGGTTTTAGTTAGCTGCAGGCTGTCCTGCTTAAAAACATCGATTAAAGTGAATGAATCGATACGGACTTGAAACATATGTGAATTTTAAAAATCATCAGGCGAATCCCTGTCCAATTATTATTTTTTCTTTCGTAAACTTAAGGAACAAAATAAGACAAGTACATAATTTAACAAAAAAATTGCATTTATTCAGTTGAACTATCAGAACTGTTATTAGTATTGTCATCTTCATCACTGCTGTCAGCACTCAGGGATATTATCAATTCATTTTCAATAATATTCTATATAATATTCTCACGTCTCGTTCAAAATCTTGTAAAATTATTTTCTTTGTTTTCTCTACGACTTTTCTCCAGTCTTCTGTAGTGATTTCTGCACACGCAGTTTGTAACAGAGTCATCATTTTAGCAGTACTGAAGGGTGGTTTAGTATTGTTCCGCGCTGCATGACCCTTTATGGCAATGGTAGGGAGGCAATCGAATAACTTCGTGTCCATGCTCTAGGGCTAGTTCATCGATTACACAGCGGAGCTTGGACGGCTTAGTTGCTTTTACCAGATTTAACAACTCAACTTTATTAAAGTTGGACTTGCATCCACACGCATTTCTTATCAGCCACGAGACAATTTCTTGCTTTTTATTTGCTTGCGTTGGTGGCTTATGAACTTCGATTTCGAACTTCGAACGAACGAACAACTATCAAGCATTTGATTCTACTTGTCAGCTTTCGATTTTTAGAGTAACATCCCTAGTGTTTATAAAGAAAAACAGTTAACTGACGCAACATTGTAACGACGTTCAGTTCTTTAGATCAGAAATTGTTTATTATGTTTAGAATGGTTTATTAGTGAAAGCAAATCGTAAAATTACTCGTATCGGTCATTATTACAATAAATATGTAATCGTAATTGAAAAAAGTTAAGCAATTCTGCGGTTCTAACAAAACAAAAAAATATATTATTTTATGCCCGCCGTTACAAGGTTACGTTGTTGAATTTTGATGAATTGTCAAATGTTACCTATTAAAATGACTCCATTTTAGTGATAAAAATATTTTGATCCACTTGAAGCAAATTGGGAAGGTGAAAATGCTTGAAAGGTGGTTACCTCATGAATTGAGAGCAGCAAAGCGACAATCGCGCGTCGACTGCTGCATTACATTATTCAACCGGCATAATAATGAAGGGATTTTAAAACGAATCATTACCTGTGATGAAAAGTTGATCCTGTACGATAATCGGAAACGCTCATCGTAATGGCTGAACCCTGGCGAACCAGCCAAAGCCTGCCCCAAGCGAAAATTGACTCAAAAAAAGTTACTTGTGAGCGTTTGGTGGACTAGTGCCGGTGTCGTTCACTACAGCTTTCTTAAATCTGGCCACACGATTACGGCAGATGTCTATTGCCAGCAACTGCAAATCATCATGGAAAAGCTAGCTGCTAAACAACCGAGGTTGGTCATTCGCTCTAGACCAGTAATTCCCAAAGTGGTCCAGGTGGACCCCCAGGCGTCCACGGAGACTCGACGGGGGTCTACGTTGGACGTGACAAAAAATGGGGGTCTACAATCGTAAGCAGGGGTGCATGAAAATTAATTTAGTTTCGATAGTGAAGAACTAAAATGTTGGCTTGTTATTTTAAATAATATGATACCTAAATTAAACCTTCTCAATAAGATAATTTATAAATAAATTGAGAAAAAAATGGATCGTTCCGAACTGGGAGTCGAACCCAGACCATGTCGGTATCGCGCCAAGTGCTCTACCAGTTGAGCTATCCGGCCCTATGCCACTTTCCTTTTTCAATTTCATTTATAGCTTATTGAGCCACACCGTCCATCATACGGTAATACAACAACACAAACAATATGATACCTAAATTAAACCTTCTCAATAAGACAATTATTATCTCCTATCAATATAGGCAGATAATATTTTAAAAACTCAGCGACTGCTACTTGTAAAAACTTGCATATTCCATATTCAGTACAACGCGTCGAGACTTGTTGCCGCGCCGGCCGCCGCCGTCCCGCCCGCAATGCGTGTTCAAACGTGCAAATTAATACGACTTGTGGTGTATGTCCTTGCAATCTTGTATGAACGTGTATAATTCTTCACCAATATAAATACGAATGTCAAGGATAAACGTTACTCATTTGTTTCCGAAATTTCATAAAGAAAAGTGAATCGATATTAGTGATTACCAGTGTCGGAAAAGTAAGTACCTACCTGCCTATTTGTATACCTACCTACCTGCCTATATAATATAATATCCCGTGCCTGATGCTAAAAGGGCGCATTTTTCAACATTTTGTATTAAACCTTGAATTTTTTTATTTATTATTTACAGGTAGGTAATTGATACGAAACATGACCGAATCTAAGAAGTGTCGTCAGTACAGTGTTGAATATTTAAAATTTAGTTTTCTTCCATCACAGGCAGATAAACGATTGCCCACATGCCTTTTATGCAACAAAGTTTTGAGCAATGATTCTATGAAACCATCAACGCTGGAATACCACCTAAGAACGTGTCATCCTCAGAAGGTTTGACGACCTCTGTGGCTCAGTGGTTGGTGGTGGTGGCAAAGCAAAAATTAAGTATAAAGGGAAGGCAAGTGCTAGACCAAGTATTCCGCAATATCAGCTGGTAAAATTGTGGATTGACTATAAATGGCGAAACATTATCAAACTTGAAATTTGTAAATGATATAATATTATTTGCACAGTCAGCGGAACAGCTTCAGGTAATTATTCATGAACTACATAATGAGAGCAAAAAGGTGGGCCTTACCATCAACACAGACAAAACCAAAGCGAGGACGAACTGAGAAATCCACCCTTTACATGACTTGAATAACATAAATATCGACTAAGTATGTGAATTAATACACTTACCTCGGACCATTAATTTCTCCATCTGATATGATGCAAAAAGAGTTAGAAACGCGTATAGGAAATACATGGAAGAGAATCTGGTCCCTCAAGGAAGTAATGAAAATCAAAGAAATCGGCATTCATATAAAAAAGAAACTATACAACACATGCATCCTTCCCGTCCTCACTTAAGGGTGTTAAACATGGTCTTTAACCAAATCCCGAACAAAAAAATTGGAAATGTGTTAGATGGCGATGGAACGAAGTATGCTAAACTAAAAAGAATAGACAAGATAAGGAACGAAACACTCATAGAAACTACTAGAATAGAAGATGTGACAGTCAAAGTTAAAAGATTAAAATACAAATGGACCGGCCATATACATATAGGCATAGAGTAAAATTGAGTAAAATCATACTTGATTGGTACCCGAAAAAAGGAAGAAAGGAAGACAATTCAAGAGATGGGCTGATGAGATAAAATCTGTAGCTACTTGGACTAGACTGGTGAGGAACAGGGAACAATGGAAAACTCTGGATAAGGACTTTTGCTTTCAAGGCAAAGAAGCAGAACAGCTGGAATAATAAAATAAAATAAACTATGTAACATTGTGGTTGAATAAAAAGGCTTGATTGATTGATTGACTTTATATCGTGCGACAGAGACAAAACATTCAAATAAGCTATCTGGCACTCATCAGTAGATTTGGAAACAGGTCCCTAGTATTATTTAAACCTATTTATATCAAAAAAATAATATGTAAGATATTAAATATATACATTCCACTGTCCACATCAATTTACTTTGATGCTAAACAATGACCGTCGCTGCCCATCCGCAGCACGAGAAGTGTTACAAGTGGCTGTGTTGCCGGTCTTTTAGATTCCGAGCCTTACGTGTCTTCTGGTACTTTACTCTCTTGGTGAAACAACCCAATTGTTTGCTGTGAGGGTATGGTGTATCTCCGGTAGCTGGTTCATCCGTATGGATTTATTCGATGCCTGGCAGCTAGCTCCAGGCTCTCCCACGGTAAAAGGTTAATTGGTGGATTGTATGGTGTACCTATTCGACTTTTCTAATACCAGTAGAAATACGTATTTAGGACATATTGCCAAATTTTTGTTCTCCATAGTAAAATATTTACCTTACCTTTATGTAGGGTACCCAAAGGGTAAAAACGGGACCCTATTAAACTTAGCTGTCTTTCTGTTCATCCGTCTGTCTGTCACCAGCTGTTTCTTTTTATCCGCGATAGCTATACACAAAATTTTCACAGACGTACTTCTGTTGCCGCTTTAACAACATACTAAAAACAGAACAAAACAAATATCCCCGTCCATCCTTTGATTTGCAGTTTTGTACTTAACCCTTGTTTATAGTATACGCTAGTATTAGCCCATAAATATTTTATCGATGTTTATTAAAATGATAAGGGCACACGTTTAATTTTCAAAACATTGGATGCCTCTGCCCTATTTTCTTTGGATAAAGGTCATTCAATTTCATTCTGTTGTTTAAAACGCTTTTATTAAAAACAATAGGAGACGGGGCTTGAATATTTTTCTGCTAAGGCAATAAATATTTGCTGTCACCATGCTATGACGTTATGATTTTTAAAATAAGGCGATCGGCTTAAAACCATTGCCAGACGTTGTGATTTTGTGTTTCCTCCATAAATTTGTATTATTTTGATTCTTAATGTGTAATATTGGTAGAATATTAACCATTAAATATTCGTTAACGTGCACAAGTGTGGGCAAGTGGTACAACCTCAAAAAATGCGCTATTTTGTGTTTTCTCCAAAACTCCCTAGGAAGTTTCTGTAAAGCGTCTACCACTTTACTGAATTGACTAACTAGACTCATTGCCTGCACTGACTATTTAATGGGACTTTGATTAGACTTTGGACTTGACGATTTAGAAATACGGTGTTGAAAATTTAAACGATAATTCTATTTCCCGCCTTTTTAACTTGACACTAGCAAATGGTTATAAGCCGACCCCATTTAAATAAATTTAAAAAAAAGACGCTGGTTGTGAAATGGTTGTCGTCATGGAGAATAGAAGTAAAGAGTACCATCTTCATACATGAAAAGTGTCCGTAAAATAGAGTTAAATAGGGGGCGCTACAGACGCAAGGGTATAAAGCGGCAAAATTTAAACGGATAATTAAATCTTGGGATCTTCTTCGGTTTTATATATAAAAATATTTTCGACTATACGAGTAATTAGAATATTCATGATTTACTGAATTAACTACTAAAAACTAGTCATAGTCATCAAAAATTCTAACTTCATAGCACACACCCTTGCCACTCTAGCGCCATTATGACCAGTTTTGGAACTATTATTTTATTACTTTTGTCGGACACTTTTTAGCTTTTATGCCTTAGAGAGATACTTCTATTCTCCACGGTTGTCGTGACAGCAATGACCAAAGAAAACAATGGACTTGCCCTAGCTATGGCAAAAACGTATCCGATTTATCAGCTGGTTGTGAACATAAAATGGCTGCCGTACTAGAGTTGGGATATGTGTATATATAAGCATCGATATTTTAAATTTTTGTAAGTTTTACAATAACTTAAATGTATACGTAAATAAAAAACTTATTTTACTAATGACATTGTACATTTACATGTACAACTACTTTTATCAATCGAAAGTATATTTTAATCGACATCCAAAAAAGTTTTCAATGCTGAGGATAGTTTTATTCAGTTTGTTCATCGATCATTCCAAAACAGCTGGACCACTTAAAAAAAGTAGAGTGTGTGCTTAAGACCGAACGCCAAAAGTGAAAACTTCATTGGCAATCGTAATCAATTTACGTTATACGACCTGATCCAACTGTATAAATTGGTTTATGAAATGATGCTTTTTGAAGTAAAAACTTCGATATCTCGATCGATCAGGTGAACTCGGGACCGCCGTGTGTACCCGAGCGAGAAAGCATGCTCACACACATTTCTTCGTAGGTTGTGAGTGAGGTCGATCCGTCACGCTCTAAGGTGTTATTTATTATGTTACACGTACCTAACTCTATTTTTTTATTACTATTAATTTATTTAGGTACTTTTGACGCACAGCATAAGTCAGTTCCATCGTAATCTAATCATATAATATGTAATGACAAGATGCTTTATTTTGTGAAAATATGGTTACGTTATATAGGTGTTATATTTTTATCATTCAGCTTGGCAAATATGTCCTGGTGGCGTTGATATATGGAACTAAAAACTTTTTCAACTATCTAAGGTTGAATAGAAATAAAAAACAAAGAAATATGTCCAGTGTCCACTTATCTTTATTTAAATGAATAAGCTACTACCTACTAGAACAAAGTAATTTAATTTCTAAATGAAATTAGTATGTTCAAAAACTGTCTATGCGATTCTCTTGACGGGGATTAATATTTTCATCTTCAACCATAATTTTCTTATTGTATCACTTTTTGGAAACTTATTTATTATTATTAATTGTCAAGTAATTTTGGTTACAACAATAATTATTAAAAGCTGTTAACTTATTTTAAAACCACTTATAACACATTCAGAATGACTTTTGTCTTCAAAAATTACATGACATCACGTCATTTTTATTTTTTTATTTTTTCGAAAGGGTCTACGCTAATGGCTTTTGGTCGTCTTAGCTTAGTCGGTCTGGTGACTGCCATTTGGCTAGTCGTTTTGGACATCACGCCAATTTAATGATTATAATTATTTGTATCATTATCGATAACTATTACAAACGGTAAAACACTTTTCAATTACGTAAATAAATCTAATGACATAAAATGAAATAAAATATAAAGGACTGTTAAAATAAAATATACCTGGATATAGATATAATAAATGAAAATATTTAATTGCGTTGCAATTATTTCATGAAATGACGGTGTTTTACATGTAAATAAAACACATATTAAATACTTACCTTACTTGAAGCTTACTGATATGAGATGAGATGGCGCTAGCGTGCTCGCCCTCGTCTTGTCTCTTTCCTTCTCGTACCCTCTCGCTCGCACAGCTACCTTGAGAACCCTACCATGGCGACGCCACAAGCAGTGGCCTAATTTAATTTCGAATCATTGAGTCGAATATCACCAGGCAGTATTAAAAATGTAAGCTTCAAGTAAGGTAAGTATTTAATATGTGTTTTATTTGCAGGTAAAACACCGTCATTAAATACTGTACGCATACTTGAAGCTTACTGATATGAGACCTGTTTGTTATCGCCTGGTGGGAAAAAGACGCCAATGTGAAACCATATTATACATTAGAAGAGCTTAGAAAATAGGAATGTAAAAAATACCTTACTAAGATCAATAGATTTATTGATTTGTACTAATTAATAAAGTATAAATTAATTACAGAATAAAGTATAAGTAAATATAAAATCAGTTTGTAGGGCTAAATAATTGAGCTAAACTTGTTGATTTACCTGTGCGAGACGACTTTACTTCTCTGCGATAAAAACGCGAGAAAGTATTACTTGATCGCCAATTTCCTTTGGCAAATATTTGATCAAGAGGTAAATTATCAACCCAGTTTTTAGACGCTACGGCAGAGCGAATACTTCCTGGAGGGGCACTAATACCTGCTTCACGAAATACAGTTTTTACCCAACCAGCAATAACCGTTCTGGAGGCCGGCTTAGGGTTTCTTCTTAGATTAATGAAAAGATTATGTAAATGACATTCTTTCCGTTTTTCTTTTAATAAACCAATGGTCCGCTTAACCCAAAAAACAGGATCTAAATTTCTGGAACTATTGTTTGAAAATATCTTCCATCCCGACTGTCTGTAGTTCGCACTATCAGTTTTAGATCCGTAAAGAGGCCAAAAACAAATCGAGTCTTCATTTACAGTTAAGTGTTCTGAATCAACCGCTAATAATGTCAAGTCATGGACTCTTCGGCCTGAGCATAAAAGGAGCAAGGTGGCTGTATGTCGACAAGTTTGGAAAACATTGTTTTTATTGATAATTTGCTTTTCCAAATGCTTCAATAAATCGTCTATATCCCATACACTTGTTTTTCTAGAGACTGGTTTATTTACAGCGATCGACTTAAGCATATGATTTACCAGAACATGTGGAGATAATTTGCCCGCATCTTCAACACTGCACAATGTCGACACGACCGAATTGTGTACTAATATAGTATTGTAAGTTAGACCATCAATAAGATGAAGATCAGCTAAATATTTTGCCAGAACAGATCCCGACGGATGAGTGGCATTTTCTTTATTAGTGCGGCACCATCTGAGCCAGCGGTTCCACGCCACTTTGTAAGTTTTTAGTGTCGATGGACGCCAAGAGTTTTTTAGGAGATTAAGGTGGTTTATATTCCAGTCCTTTAGCTCCTCTGTCCACCCCCACATTTCCACACCTGCAATTCCATGTCTTGGGGGATGACCTGTCGCAATGTCTATTAAATTCAGTAGATTCTGTATGGTGAATGGGGCTGCTAATACTCGGGTTCTTAGGTCCGCCAAAATACTCGTTCCCATCTCGGGACTACCAACAGATAGAACCCTGTCGCCTTGTTCAAGTGTATGAGCACCTTGGGAACTAGATAAGGTGGCGGGAACACCCAAGCGAGGGGATAATTCCAGGTTCGGTAGAACGCATCGTGATATATCGCCTCCTGATCCGTTTGATCCAAACTCACATAATTGGAAACTACTTTCGACGTTTCGCTTGCAAAAAGATCGATCATCGGTGTTCCGAATTTCTTGAACAGGTTCTCTGTGCAATGAGGCTGTAAATGCCATTCCGGAAGACTCAGATGTCGTGATAAATAATCTGCATGACTGTTGTACCTTCCCGGTAAGTGGTGTACCTGTAGTTCTATGTGGTGTAAGTCTAAAAGGTGAAATATTTCTTTTGTCAACTGGAGCAACGGTAATGACCTGATCCCCTCCTCGTTTTTTCACAGTCCTCCTACAGTGCGACAACAATCTTGTTGTCGCACTGTAGGAGGACTGTGAATTTCTTTACCTTGTGATATAGACTTTGGAGTGCCTTTAATACCGCTAACATTTCTTTTTGGTTGCTGTGCAAATTTTGTTCTGGACCTGTCCACATTCCACTCAAAGATATTTTCTCCAATTGGGCTCCCCAGGCTACGTCCGAGGCGTCAGTAGTTAAGAATTTTGTTGGAGATGGAAAATGAATTTGTGACGACAGGTCGCAATTGGCCATCACCACTGCAGTTCCATTTCTACTGTGTTTGGCAACTGATGCACGGCAGTAAGCGGGCTCTTCATGGCAACGTTTAAGAACATGAGAGTGTCTCGAAAGTGTAGTCGTCCCCTCGGAATCACAAACCGAGCAAAATTGAGGAGTCTGACAAGACTTTGCAACTCTTTTAGGTGTATTTTTTGAGTTTGAAGGATTACGGAAATCTTTCTTTTTAGATTTATCACCTTCTCTAACGGAAGAGATTTTACATGGCGCCATGGGTCCCATTGAAACCCCAGAAAGGTCAGACATTTGGACGGAGTCAGCGTTGACTTTTCGAAATTGATTTGAAGGCCCAGATATTGATGTCTTTCCACTACAATTTGGATATGTGATTTTAGTATATGGTAATTTTGATTGACCACCAAGAAATCGTCTAGGTATACTATGACGCGTATACCCTGTTCCCTTAGAATTTGAGCAATCCAGGGCCGTGCTGAGGCCAAAGGGAAGACACGTCATTTGAAGAATTTTCTTGTCGTAAATCAGGCGTAGAAATCGTCTGTGAGAACGATTGGATTGGTAGATTGAAGTAGGCCTGGGACAAATTCACTTTGCACAACCAATCGTTCGGTTGTAGGAAGTCTGGGACCCTGTTCGCATTTATTAACCTGAATGGTTCGGTTAGTACATATTCGTTCAACTTGCTGAAGTTGAACACTGGACGGTGCGAGCCGTCTTGTTTTGGAACGAGAAACATGCTCGAAATGAAGCTGGGGGAAGATCGAACTACTTCGAGAACTTTCTCGTCCTTCATCTTTTGAATTGCCTTTGACATTGCTTCGCACTTTCTTGTCACTAGGCAGGTGCGTGTCATATCGGGGAGGCGAAGAGGAGGTTTCTTGTAAAAGGGTATGCGATAACCTTTTATTATTTTTAAAAGAAAACGTGGTGCCTTCAACGCCCTCCAATGACTGTGATACGCACAAAGTCGGCCCGCTTGGAATCTCGAGTCAGAATCTTCTTCTCTTACCTGAGTTGGATTCTCTATGAATAGGCCGTTTTCTATTGTCCTTCGCATGCTCAAGCCGTACCGCTGACTGCCGTACGACTCGTTGTCGAAAGGAACTACGGTTAGCTTTATTGCTACGTCATGCGTTAGAGTTTTCGTGAGAACTCTGCGAGGGATAACTTGTGTACCTTCCCTGCGAGGGTTGGTAATTCCGTAACGGTCGTGCCACAGCAACCTTGAGATGTGCTCTGCGAGGGCGCATGACTATTTCCCTGCGGGGGATGACTAGAGCCACTATTAACTACCTGCGAGGTAGTTCCAAAACTTTTTAGCTTTATCAAAGGCATAAAAGCTTTCTTAACGCCACCTGCCTTATCAAGAACTCCCGATAGCAATTCAGAATTAAAAAAGTTTTTATTTGAAGGAGGAATTTTGCGTAAATATGATTTGGTTAGTGGATCACGTGTATATTTTATGATCCCATCTCGGCACATCTGTATCACCTCAGCTCTGTGACCACAAATGAGCTGTAAGAGGTCGGCAGAAACAGACGCATAATCGCCGCTTGTAAATAATTCCTTAACCTTCGTATGCAAAGAGTCGACATTTAGGTTTACCTCATCTTTAGCCCAAGATAAAAGTAAGTTTAGAGTCTGTTGCAGAGCATCGCGCTGTTTTAGCAAACAAAAGGTAATACCGGCGTAAGCTTTATCTGCATAAGCTAAATGACGTAGACTATCATAAGCTTTAATCTCATCGTTAGCTTCTAAATCAGTAAAACCTGGCGTATGATTATAACGCTTTTGCATTTCTGCATAGCGAACTTCGCTCCATTCATCTTTATCATAATGTTGAATTTGTTGCAGCAAATTAAGAAACTTTTCAGGTGCCTTTGGTACCGAAGGCTCCTTTAATTTAACTTCAATATCAAAATTAAAATCTAACTTGGCATTATTAGTATGTTCTTCATCATAAAGACTAGCACTAACTTGATCGTCAATAATATTATCGCTTGAAAATGTAAGATATGAACGACAAACAAAAGTATTCCTTGACGGTAGTTAAAAATATTTGAAAACCATAGAAAGATTTGTGTTTTACTAAAAATACGTACTTAAAACTAAAAAGCACAAACGTAAAAAGCATTACCACTATGCATTATATTAGTTCTAATTATAAAGAAATCTAAGAAATCATTATAAATAGTTCTAATTATAAAGAAATCTAAAAAATAAGTACATAAAAGTCTATCTGAAAGTAGATAAAAATTTCTAGAAACGTGGTAAAGTTTTCTAAATTTTCTTATAAAATTACTGAATTCCTTTAGAGGGTAGCGTATATAACTTAATTATTATTGATTCTATAAAAATAATGATCTATTTATAGAAATATTTTCAATACGAACCGAAAACCGTTAGTTGTATTCATTTTGTAAGGAAAATAAAAATGAGCACTTACATGAATAGCTGCTATATCAGGCTCCCACTTATAAAATAGAATAAAAACTTAAGCACTTATCACAAAATTAAGTGTTGGTAAGTGCAGACGGGTCGAAAATTCAGAAGCCAATGATTTGAAATTAAATTAGGCCACTGCTTGTGGCGAACGTGACGAGAAGGAAAGAGACAAGACGAGGTCGAGCACGCTAGCGCCATCTCATCTCATATCAGTAAGCTTCAAGTATGCGTACAGTATTTAATATTTATATTATTGCTTAAAACCGGCTACTAACTTGTGTAAAGACAATTGAGGTTGATTTTTACTCTATAATGCACCTCACCTTGCTATTTATCATTGAGGCATGTTAATTATTATCACTTTTACAACATTGAAGTAATATTTGAAAGGATAACTTCTATAAGAGGATAATCTCCTGGAAATTCATACTAATACAAAACATATTAATACAACCTTTTGACATGAGACCTACCACAAAAAGTGAGCTGAAAATGGCGAACCGTGCCACAATAATGGCCACAATATGATATTCGTGAAAGTTTAAAAGTCAAATGTTTCTAAAATGAGGACCGACAAAACTATTGGTATCTCTTTTAAAGACCAAATGATATTTCACTCTCTGTATCATATTTACATCATAATAATGTTTAAAAGCGATAGTATATATAGAACTAAGGTCAATCCATATATTTTACACCTCGATGGGTGACAGTGACTGCTGTCATTTTATACTAAATGTCAAATCAGACAAATGACATTTTAAATGTATCGAACGCCGCTACCGCCGCCCGTTGATTCTGCTTCTATACATCTATGATTGTTGCCGACGAACGAGTACCATGAACCAAACGTATAACGTAACAAGAAAGTGTTTAATTATTGAATGTAAATAAGTGTCGATACATTATTATAAAATTTCTTGAGCAAATATGGTTACAGTGGTATGTTTAGTGGTAAAAAATAACAATGTCATATAACCAAACATATAACATTATCTAAGGTGCAGTGCTGTGAAAGTTTTCTGTAGTTGTTGTATTTGTGCTTACATAAAATGACCGAGAAAAGTAAATCCGAGAAGATGACTAATATATCGAAACCAGTTCCCATGAAACTTTTTGCAGCTTGGGAAGTAGACAGGACTCCATCTAACTGTATTCCCAGGTAAGCAGTTAAACACTTATTAAAGTACACGTATTCAATCGCAATATTAAATTCAAGATTGTTTTTCGGTGTGATTTATGGCAGAAATTAATTCAGATAAAATATTCATTCTTTTTGTAGTAGTACTACTTACTGCAATATGATGTAGGTTTTAACGCAACGAATATTTGTTCGTTCTTATTCTACACAAAAAGGTCCTTGTGGTCTGATATTGAGTTCTTATTATTTATCATAATTTGCTTGAAGATTGATAAAAGTCACAAAAACTTTGTTCGTTACTGGATACATTATATTACATTAGGTAATTTTTCAATACTCTGTCTAATGCTGCCTAATCTCATACACTTTAATTGTTTTTACTAAAGATTTTCCTGTAAAACGTAAATTTTTTATAAGAAAAAAACCAAAACAAAAATATAATCTGTCTCTGTATGTTGTCAAAGCTGTTACTGGTTTGCTTATTAATTAGTATCTATTTACACATAATTATTTATATTTATTATATTATTTTTAATAACTTAATTATACTATTACAGATGTATGTTGGATATAAATGAATTACTTTAGTTGACTCTAGATAAAGGTGTTTGTTAAATACCAATGATATTAAGTTAAATGAATCTTTTCCTTGAATCAAATCAAATATTTTTTTTATTGCAATGACAGTGTATGAAATTTTGTGTCTCTTATATTATTTTTATTTTAAATCTGTTACTATATTTTTTAAAGACCCAGAGCCTGAATTGTTACTCAGTAAAATTCATCTTTTCCTTACCCTATGCTGCTTATCAGTTTTGTACCATTTGGTAAGGTACAATAGTTGGTTAGTTATTTATGTAGGAATCATATTTTAAACATTTTCTCATCATTGGACTATGGTATTCCATTACCGGTTTGTTTCTCCTATTGCAGGATTTAATAACGTATTTTGATCTTTGTTAGCTTTGAAGTGGCTCCTGGTTAACAGATATAACTTTGGGTTAAGTTTTGTGTATACCCAGAAATGTCTCATGTTACTCTTATCTTGGATACTATATACCATATAATTCTCAGACCTACATTCATATAAAATTTCATATAATAAAGATTCATAGAAATTGGTCAAGCTGTTTTGGACTGATACAATAATATGTATATAAAAATTCTTGTATCAATGTTTGTAAATTATTATATATAGGTTATAGGTTATGTAAGTTGATGTTGAATAAGGGGTTGTAGTTTCCATCATTTTCAATATTTTCTATAATTAAACCCATATTCCAAAATTAATATTTTATGAGATTTTGGACTTTTAAAGTTTTTTTACAAAATTTGATGATTTTATTCTGTCTTCCCCATTCTTTTCATAAATTGTGTTTATAATTAATATTTGCTTTTACAGTTTTTATGTAGCTAATGTGTTATCTTTTAATTCTTAATACCACTATTCTTGCTAACTATGAAAAACGAGTCGGAGTAAAAGATTGAAATTTTCTTTATTATTTTTCAATCTGCTATGTCTTAGTTTTCGTAGTTAGCAGTACTAATGGTATTAATAATAATTAAACAGCTCATTAACTACTTATGTATTTGTGCTTTTTATTTATTTTATAAGCAAATAAATAAATAGCACAAATTTTGAAAAGAGAGAGAAGAGAGATAAAATTCGTCAATTAAAAAATATATGAAAAAGTTCCAAAATCTCGTAAAGTATCTCGTAATTTTGGATTATGGGTTTCATTGAAAAAAATATTGAAAATGATGGGAACTAGTAGTTCCCAGGTGGGTGTGGTGTTGGTTGGTGGGTAAGGTGTTGACCTTAAAGTATCAACATCCACTTAACCTATAACCATGTATATGTATATACATTATTAGATTATATTGCAAAAAACACGCAATCATTTGGTAGTCTAACCGAATTGAATAATTTGTCAAATCAAATGATCGTTAATACAAGAATGTTGTCAACCTTTTATTGTTAATCAAGAGCTTCCTTTAGCCCACACCATCAGACTTTTGTCTCAGCAGTTTATAGCTCAATATTGGATAACTGTAGCAACAATGTTAAACAATTTTTTTATAGGTCTGGCAAAGGCCAGTTTCAGAGTAAATTTTTAAACCAAAATTTGACAAAAATTCTGTGGCTTTTGCTTGAAAGAGCCATTTACATTTATTTCACATGTTATTTATCGTGTTAGTAGGTACCTACTACGAGGGCTGCACTAAAAGTATCGGGAATGGAATATTTCCACTGTTCCTGTCATATTAAAATCTTTTTAATTTAAAACTCCTTGGTTTTAAAAATCGAATACCGTTTAGTTATTGAAAAAAAGTTTATCGGTCTTGTCACAAGGTCTTGTCAAACTTGTTTAGTCGTTGAGAAAATGGAATTGACTCGAGAAAATTCTAGAGCGATGATTTATTATGACTTTCGAAGTGGTTTAACACAAAAACAGTGTGTTGACCGGATGATTTCTGCATTTGGTGATGAAGCCCCATCCAAAACCACAATTTATCGCTGGTTTGCTGAATTTCAACGTGGACGTGTCAAGCTCAGTGATGATCCCCGTCAAGGTCGTCCAAAAACTGCAGTCACCCAAGAAAACGTTGATGCTGTACGTAAGCTGATTGAGGAAGATCGACATGTGACATACCGCGAAATTCAGACAACTTTAGACATTGGCATGAGTCAAATACAAATAATCTTGCATGAACAATTAGGTGTAAAAAAGTTGTTTTCCCGATGGATACCGCATTTGCTCTGTGAAGAGCAAAAAGCGGCTCGCGTTACTTGGTGCGTCAGAACTCTCGAAAGATTCCATGCAGGATCCTCAAATGCTGTATACAACATCGTATCAGGTGATGAATCCTGGATATACGCGTACGAACCCGAAACAAAAACCCAGTCACGAGTTTGGGTGTTCGAAAATGAGTTAAAGCCAACAAAAATTGTTCGTTCACGGAGTGTTGCAAAAAAAATGGTGGCCACGTTTGTCTCCAATACCGGCCATGTTGCGACTATTCCTCTTGAGGGACAAAGAACGGTTAATGCACAATGGTATGCTAACATTTATTTGCCACAGGTCGTTTCTGAACTCCGTAAAGAGAACTGCAACCGCCGCATCATCCTGCATCACGACAATGCGGGTTCTCACACCGCGCACAGAACAAAAGAGTTTGTAGAGCAAGAAATCATAGAATTATTAGACCATCCGCCGTACAGCCCCGACCTAAGCCCTAATGATTTCTATACTTTCCCTAAAATAAAGAATAAATTGCGTGGTCAGAGATTTTCATCATCTGAAGAAGCTGTGGACGCCTACAAAACGGCCATTTTGGAGACCCCAACTTCCGAATGGAATGGTTGCATCAATGAGTTCCATCGTATGGAAAAATGTGTCAAATTTCGCGGAGAATACTTCGAAAAGCAATAAATACATTTCTAAATAGTAATGTTGTGTCACTTCCTTGATTCCCGAAATTTTCAGTGCCGCCCTCGTAATTAATTAATTATCAAGTAACTCATCAGGCTGTTTGAATTTTTTCATAGGAATTATAATGTTGCCATCCTTTGATTTTTATTCAATATTTATAGTTTTTTAAATTTAAAAAAAATAGCTACTAACGAAAAACCAAAGTAACTTTTTAGGGTTCCGTAGTTCACATCTCGGAACCCTTATAGTTTCGTCATATTCGTCCGTCCAACCGTTTTCGGCTTACCGTCCAAACTGAAAGATGAATCCACGCCGACAAAGTGCTAAAATAAAATCAGGAAAAATATTTTTTTGGGGTTATTTGTTTATTTATTTATTCATTTTTTATTTTCCTTTACCTTACACGTAAAGTGGAGTTGTTTTTTTCCCACGTCTACCTCATCGTGTGGGCCGTGGGGTATCATTAGAAAGGTCTTTTAAAATCATTGAGAGGTTGCTAAGACAATTTTTATACAAGTATCCGTATGCGAGATATGCAACATTAAAGCGCATTTTTTTGTTAATAAAATAAAGTTAAAAAAATATACTCCCTCTAAAAGCTAAACAGTAGGCTCGAAAAATCTGAAAAAACCGTTTATTGTTAGTTTATGTGATAAAGATGTCTAACGTCTAAAATGCGCTTACTTGGAAAATTTCGTACAACAATAACTAAATAATAGGCAAACATGTAAAATATTGGCTACCTTCGTGCGCGAGTGCGACTCGCACTTAGCCGGTTTTGTAGTAAACTGTTCATTTCGTACTTTCCTAGTTTTCACAGCACTATTAATGTATGTAAAAAAAATTACTTGCAAGTACCCTATAAACATTTCTAGTACAATTTTCTAGACATGATTCCGATTCCAACGAATACATTGAATACACACATATTTGCATTTTGAAGGACCAGTATCCAGTATCTATTTGTCACCATTTTCAACTTGTCGAGTAGACAATGTCTGCCATTAGGCACTGCCTGATCCTTGCATTGCTGATAAATTATAACCTTTATTATTAACAAGGTGTTTTTTGTTTGTTTATCTTTATCTACGCCTTATGCTGCTGATTAAAATAATCCTAAGTCTTCAATTTAAAAGGAGTCAACAATCCTTTATCTAGTAATGTATGCACCCTCATACATTACTATATTTCAAGGTCAGAAAAGTCTTATGAGGACTTTAGTAGCAAGGGGTGACATGGGTAGACCCAAGTCGCAATACCGCGGCCTTTGCCTAATGTACACAGTAATAGCGATATTTAACGTCTGAATCTGATAGACATCTTGTCTCAGACGAGTAGATCATTCTGATCCTTTAGGATATGTGCTTCTAAATGCGACATGATGCGAATATCAAATACAAACATTAGTAGTTCACATCCATTTCCATATTTTGTAAGAGTCGTTCGACTTATGCCTTTGGAAATGGAATTGTTTTTATCACAAAACTGGCTTGTATTATATTTATTTCTTACATAAATCACCTTTAATAAGATAGTCGCATCAAAACAATTTTAATGCTACATACTATAATCATTAGACACCCAGTGTACCTAAAGGTCTTTTAGTTTTCAATGTCTTTATAAAAAACCATATAATTTTCTAAAAAAGTACTTTCATTGTTAAGAAATCAATTCACTTTAGGGCGCAGCTTTTACCCAAGAAACTCATAAAAGACCCTCGGTAACTTTCGTCGCGGTAGGGCATATCAAGGTCGTTTCTGTCGTTCAAAGGGCTTACTTATATGGTTTAATGTATTTTATATTTTACAAAGTGTAAAAAAATTACAGCGAACTACAACCTGCTGTAATCAAAGATCCTAAATACCGTAGTCCGTAGATATCGCACCAGCGTTTGAAACGTATCTCGACTCAAGAGTGCTTAAAATGCGAAAGAGCGGACTTAAATCCGTTCAGTAGTTTTTGCGTGAGAGTCACACAATATCCATCCACCATATCCATCCATCATATCCATCCATCCATCCTCACAAACATTCACATTTATAATATTAGTAGGACTAGTTTTTTCCCGCGGCTTCGCCCGCGTAAATATAGTATCCCACGGGATACTACCATACCATATTTCATGAATAGTTCAGTAGTGATTTTTGGGTGAAAGTGTAACAAACATCCACACATCCCTCATGACGAACTTTTACATTTATAATAGTAGTAGGATGCGCTAACAAAGGCTTGCTAGTGAAGATTTGCATTGAGCGTTAAACAATCGAAAGCCTCGGCATAATTCCTTATTTGTAAAAATGCATATAGAATCCAAATCTAGTTCAGCAGTTCTGAATATCGCGGTCACGACTGAATATTTTAAGTGCGCCATGCAAGGTCACCGGTGTTTTGATCTAAGTGCATTGCCTTGTTGGCAAAATTGATTTGCTATCTTATCCAACACATTATGCACGACTTGAACTCACTAGTTTTTTAAAACTATGGTATTTGAATGACTTTTTAATTAACGACTGAATGAAATTGGCATTATCGGTCTGACAATTATTATTATTAGCGACACAAATCACCACCACACCACACATTACCACAACATTTTCTTCATCAACATTAAGATCGGCTATATGTATATATGGCAATTGACATCTCGTGTGTTTTAAAAACATGCACTAGCCATAGACTTATAATATAATTTGAGCATAATATGATCGTCGATCGATCGATATTTAGGCAGAAAAATAATGAAAAATTATCGAAAAAATATATTAGATTAAATAAATTACAGTATGCTCTTTACGGCGCTTTTAAGGTAATTGATCTCACACATCTGATGATATACATTATATATATACAATATACATACATAATATCTCATACATTGATGTTATTTAGGCAAAGTCTTTGCTTTCCCTTTAAATCAGCTGTTTCTACGAGGTTGATGATCTCAACACTTAATAGAACGCAATGTAATAATTTGATATAGTAAAATATATTTTTAATATTATTTTAATTATTTTTCTGCCTATACATTTTAGGTAATGAGAATGTGCCCCAAATATCCGGAATTTATTTTGAACAACCTTATATAGGTATTATAGGACAAGGCATGTCGAGGCAAAAAATGTCAACACTTAAACTTTTAGGGTTGTTTGGGGAAGTCGAGATTTAACTTTTGTCATCTTGACATTTGCTTTCTGCCTTATATTTAGTCCGCATTTAAATAATTGACTAAAATCAAGATGGCGTAACGTTTTCTTGTATGAAGATTTTGTCTGACAAATGTATAATATATTAGTCTATCCTTCGTTTTGAAATCATTGGTACTAACTAAAAACTTAAGCCTTTTCATCCGTTATTTTATGATTTATACAGTATTCTCCGAGCGAAGTAACCACTCTTGAAATACTGTAGTGCCTGGGACAGATAGTTTTTAAATGTCGTAAGGTTGCCCAAGCTCATACGGCATTGTCACAACATAGTCAGCCTAGTTCAGAGGAACGACTGGTCAATACGTCTGGGGCCAACCATGTGTGGGTTTCCTCACGATGTTTTCCTTCACCGTTAGATCGTCCGTATAATTCACTAGAGATCTGAAAAAATCTCATTGGTACACGTCACAACCCGTGAATCGAACCTGCACTCTCGCGAGTGCGAATCAAACGGTCTACCCACTAGGCCACGGAGCTCTTAGGTACTAACTACTAGCAAAAAATATATATTACTAACGTACGTATTTGTTGCTCGGTGGCAAGGTAGTAATTGGTGCAATCTACTCGTACTAACCTAAGGTAGAGCTGGACTCCAAAAGCTGACACCGAGCTCATATCATTGCTATATGTAATTATTATTAGGATCCGATAAGGAGGGGTGAGCGCACCTGATACATAAGCGATTTTTGTTGTGATTAATATGTGTCTCATAACGAACATTCCAATCCATACCAGAATTACCAGATGAGCACCGGATGTTTTGCATAGCATTAAAGAGCGAGTGTTTATCGACCGCTGTTATTAGCCCAACGCGAACCGGGTCACTTGTTATCTGTCCCTTTCAATAAACTCATGCCCACATAATATAGATCAATTTTCTATACGTCTACCTATCTGAGCTGGCACCAGTGTGGATCCTGTAGTTGAAAAAAAATCATCTCGGTCTATTCTGAAAGTAGTAGTTTGGGCTTCACTTTACTTTTCAATCGAAACTTAATTTTATTTCTTTCAAAATCATATAACATCAATTCAGTACGTTTTAAAAAACATCAGCAGGCCTAAAATGGCCACACTAAGTGAATCTTAGTATATTTCAAAAGTTAATGTTTATAGTACGTTTATACTTCACTTAGGCCCACTTACGCAGATCTCTGTTAATTTTAACCCTGGTTTCAATATCATGTTATCTCTCTCGTTGTTGTTACAATTTTCATTTGAACACTAGTATTTTCGACTAGCATTTTATCATTGAGAGTTTCACTTTAGACTAAAAAATCTAAACATTTTTAGAAGGTCACGCGAAACTCGGCAATACGAGTGCCCTTGATGCGCCTTTATCTCGAGAGCTCGCTCGCTAACACCACCTTTTTGCCCAAATTATTAGCGGCATTAGAAGTTAAGTGAGGAGTTGACTCAAAAATCCACACTTCCGGTAATGTGTGTCACGTTTTTTTTCTGTCACACCAAAATATTATTGAGACATATCACATGTGATGACGTATCATTTATGAAACACGTAAATTGGGTGTTTATTTTTTTACTTTATTACTTGAACATAATTCAGGTAATAAAGTAAGTAATAGGTAACTTGAAGCTTATGTCGGAAATTACTATTCGCTGTAGTCTAGAGCTGTAATTATCTCATTACATCATTGATAATTGCTAGTGAACAACTCGGAATCCATTGAGACAGGTCGATGCCCAAAGGACCGTATTGTTAGCACGCTACTCGAACCTTGATAGTAACAAATTATAAAATTATACACTTACGTACAAAGAAACATCTTTCGTAGAACGATCTCAATTTTGTCAGGGTTGTCACAGAAGATGGGGGTAAATTAAACTTACTTACTAGCGTCAGTATACGGTTAGTGAGAAAGTCTAATTGGTACACATCACAACCCGGCATCGAACCTGCACGATCACGCGTGTGACTCAGGGGTCTATTCACTAGGTCATGGACGCTTTTAAAATAAAGCAAGGCATCTAGAAAATGAAATATTTGATAGGTAAAATAAGAGATAATTTTATTTATTCTATTATTTTTCATACACACAGTACAATACATATCAAATTTTTCTTTGATATTATTAGTATTTAATATTCTTATTATAAAGTTTTAAACATTCATTGGACACAAATATAATATTTAAATTTGTCGTCATGACAACCAACAACACATCACAATTCTCAATCTCACATGACATAAAAAACTAAAACACGAAATTTGAAAATTTTGTCGTCTCTTCGACGGCACACAATCTAAACCCGGATTTATGACACTATTGCCGTGTACGCGATAGGAGAATTGTGGACACACCGTATGTTTGTAGTAGTGCAATCAAATCGAAAGTAAACTATGTAGCTGTTTATCTGGTCCTAGCTTTCGTTAATGTGTGATATTACTACGAAGTACAAAATATATTGCTCTTACCCAATAAATGGGTTTCAGATTTGAAATAGTAAGAAAGTTCATAATTTCCTTATGATAATATATTGTAAGGATCCCGCATAGATTTTATTATTAAATTCAACAACATTAATTGTGGAAACCACCTAGAATCTAGGTTCTAGATGATAAAGATTAGAATTTTTTGATATGATTTTTTATTTGTTAAATATTTAAATTTGAGTAATAACTAAAAAAACTAAAATACCCAGGGGCTTGCTGATAACTCCCAAGGAGGTAATCTGTAGGTCAAACAGACAGACAGAGCATGAAACAAATTTCAATAGCCACTGATAGTAACACTAAAGAGAGAGGCGTATCTACTAGAAGCATTTTTAAGTTATTATATGTAACATAGAATAAATGTAGTTAAATAACTTATCGATTTATACTTTTGTAGCGTGTGCGGAGTGCGAGTTTTTGTCACTACTCAATACTCACATGTTGTTTCGATGCCTTACAAATTGTAGTTAACTTTTTCACGGTGAGTAGTGAGAAAAACTCGCACACAGCACACCAATGGTTTAGCTAACAAAATCACTGTACCGGTCGGAGAGTAGAGTCATCTCGTATCGTTACAGTTCGGTCGAGGGCCCGCGTAATTGTCGGTTATTTTAACTGATCTGTTTTTGACGCAGTTGAGGCTTGGTAGTGTAATCGTAGAGATTTGAATGGTAAAAGGCAAGGTAGGCCACGAATTACTCTCACGAAAAACGATTCTAAAATTCTTGCTGCGAAGCTTTTGTTTGGATCGCGATTCACTAGTTACAAAAGTATTGTCTGGTCATTTTTCTCACCACATATTTTTTGGAAATAATAAATCTAAATAGGTTTTAGATTCATCATTGTCTTATTCATCATCATTGTAAATGTTGATGGATAAGACTATGAAGAAGAAACCTCTTTTAAATATTTATTCTGTGGTCACTAAACGTAAACGTGCATCGTAGTTTTTTAACTGACTTTCAAAAAAAGGAATCGGTCTTACGTTCGGCTGTATGTATTTTTTTTTGTATGTTCAACGATAACTCCGCCGTCTGATGACCGATTTTCAAAATTATTTTTTTGATGTAAAGGGTTATACTTCGAAGTTGGTCTCGTTTTCATAAAAGTGGTGACCTGATGATGGGATACATGAGTAATCGAGGGAACTCCTCAAAATGTATATGGACACATATAGTGTTTTCGACTTTTTCAGAAGTAACCCAAGTATATGTTACCAAAAAGTAAGATATTGCACCAAGGTATACCCTGGATCCAGAAGCACTGAACAGAACTCCTCAGTCTTTAAACCTATAAAGACTGAGGAGTTCTGTTCAGTGCCAACAATGTCGAAATTTCGAAACGCGTAGATACGCGTTGTTTAAAGAGCTGCAAGCATATGCCATAATGTAACTTACAGTAATCATCATTATTATCTTATATACAATACCTAGTGGAAGCTTGGCGCGTATTCAATTATACATTCGATCGTTTATTATAAACGTTCTTAAAATGTGTTCATAATAATTCAACAAATATCACTAAAATGGGAAAAATTATTATTATTTTTAAACAAAAAATTAAACCGACTTCCAAAATAAAAATGCACAAAAAAGTACGAAATAAAACTTATTTTCTAAATAATTCCCCTTTTAAATTTGGCTGAAATTTTAACTATTTCTCTACTGAATCTTCAATATCTTGTAGTCCGGTACCAGCCAAATTGAACGTGTTCTATTATATAAATATTGTTTTATCAGGATGTTGTTCGGGCTGTTACCGACTTCAAAATGATGAAGATTGAGTAGAGAAAAAGTTAAAATTTCAGCCATATTTAAAAGGGGAATTATTTAGAAAATAAGTTTTATTTCGTACTTTTTTGTGAATTTTTACTTTGGAAGTCGGTTTAATTATTTGTTTAAAAATAATTACATAAATGTGTTAGCTATTTTTGTCCTTATTTGCATTAACTTTACATTAGTTACTTGACAGCGGTTAAAGTACAAATTTGAATATTTTGTATGTTACAAAATTAAGTACCTACATAATTATAATTCCTACCTATTAATTGGCTACGTGACTCTCTATCGTATTATTGGCTTTTGAGAGAGACATAGATACACTAAGAGGGGGAAATTTTCCTACACTATATGAACTAAATCGGAAGGCTCGTGATTGAAACCGTTCACACTAACCCCTTTACTATCAAGTGATTTTTTCAACGTATCAGACAAAGACAGCAACATTGAATAGCTAATCAGTTGTGTAAATATTTTTATTAGTGAGGGATAAGCTTAGAGGAAGTAGTGATTCACAACAAATTTCCGCGAGATGAACGTGAGACACGCCGCCATTGTTTGACTCACGTTGTGAACACATAGTTCACATATACATGACACTTGTAATTGAATGCAGGGAAGTGTACCTAGAATTGAATTCAGGTTGCAAATACTGAATTATCCTACTACTATTATAAACATGAAAGTTTGCGAGGATGGATGGATAGATGGATGGATGAATGTTGGTACTCTTTTACGAAAAAACTACTGAAATTTGGTATGGTAGTAGTTTAAGCTCTGGATTAACACATAGGCTACTTTTTATCCCGAAACTATTCCAGTGGCATACTGTATTTACGCGTGCTTAATCGCAGGCAGAAGCTAGTATGGTTTTAAAATGGTAGGGCTCTGAATGAATGAAGGATCACTTTATTGCGCACCAAAAAGTAAAATCAAATAATATAGTTGCTAAAATCAGGCACAAAAGGCAGTCTTATCGCTACAAGCGTTTTCTTCCAGACAGCCTTGTTAAATTTGGAAAAAGATTTGTAAGTAACTCATTACAAAGGTAGGTGACTTCAAACAAACATTCAGGGAAATAATAACGATAAAAATAAATATATACTTATAATAAATATTATGTTATTAATTAATATCATATACCTATACCTATTAATAAATATTATCTATTCACACATAAACTTACCTGATAATATACAAATTAAAAATAAAATAAGTACACAAAATTAATATATAAATTAGGTCATTACATATGAAATTGGCGTTTTGTAAAGGAGGAACATAAAGTAGATTTTTTTAAAACATAATATATTTATTTAATCAAAGTACATACCATTACAATCTATGCACTTTTGCCATCTCATAGGTAGTTCATTGATTACTTTACTAAAAAAAAATTAGGACAGGAATCAATAAAATCTTTGAAGGCGCTTTGGACTGCCCCATCGAAGTTGAATTTTTTCCCTTGCAGGAAGTTATCCAAATTTGGAAAAAAATGGTAATCTGTTGGAGCAAGGTCCGGGGAGTACGGTGAATGTCTTAGACATTCCAATTGAAGCTCCTCTAATTTGGTAGCCGTCTGTTGTGCAGTGTGTGGTCTAGCGTTGTCCTGAAGCAGCAGTGGCCTAGAGCAAATGACCAACCTCGGTTGTTTAGCAGCTAGCTTTTCCATCATGATTTGCAGTTGCTGGCAATAGACATCTGCCGTAATCGTCTGGCCAGATTTAAGAAAGCTGTAGTGATCGACACCGGCACTAGTCCACCAAACGCTCACAAGTGACTTTCTGAGTCAATTTTCGCTTGGGGCAGGCTTTGACTAGTTTGCCAGGGTTCAGCCATTGCGATGAGCGTTTTCGATTATCGTTCAGGATCCACTTTTCATTCGATTTAAAATCCCTTAATTATTGTGCCGGTTGTGTAATGTAACGCAGCAGTCGACGCGCGTTTGTCAGTTTTGCTGCACTCAATTCATGAAGTACCCACCTTTCAAGCTTTTTCACCTTCCCAATTTCCTTCAGGTGGATTAAAACAGTTTTATCACTAACACCGCAGCCTGCAGCTAACTCGGACGTGGTTTGCGATGGATCCGCTTCTACAATAGCCTTCAATTCTTCAGAACGAAAACGGAAAAAAAACGTAGTGATTTCTTTAGCGGCACCGCCGCCATACACATAATTAATCCTTCGAGCCGTTTCTGCAGCACTGGTGCCACGGTGGAACTCGAAAATAATACGATATTTCAAGTTTAAATTGAAATATTTGAATTACGGTTTTCGAAACATAAATGCATGAGTAAATAGCGGTATAAATTTGAAATTGGAATTCCTAACCCAAGAAGATACATTTGAGATCAAAGTGGCCAGTACGACAAAACGCCAATTTCATATGTAAGGACCTAATATAAACTTATCATAATTTTAAATAACTGATTGATATGTATATCAATAAAAATATATAACAGATTCGTTACTTTAAGGTACCTACTTGTTTGTAAGGTCATCAAAAATGTACATTAACTGCATTTTTTAAATATTCATGTTCTTAGAACATCTAATTGCAGTTGGTAATCCGTTCCACAGACTGGTAGCTCGAGCTGTAAACGAGGTATCAAAGAATTTTGTGTGTCGCGTAGGGATTTGTAGCGATATATTAGAGTTCCGAAATTATTTGACGCTATCGTCCAAAAATATTTATTTATTTATTTAACAATTTATTGTACACACAGAAAATTATGACAATACAATTAACAAAGAAAGATGACACAAAGGACTGCTTATTTCTAATTAGAAATTTCTTCCAGCAGCCCTACGGAGAGAAATGGGATGAAGTATAGCAGTTAGGACGTGCACAATATTATTTCTACAATTATTGTAGAAATAATAATTCAAATATTTATATCTATAATAAAATAAAATATAGTAAATAAGCTAAATAAATTAATTAAAAATGATAGCTAGTTAATATATATAAATACTAATATAATATTAATATAACTATAATATATAAATACTATATGTATACATAATAACGGTATCTATATGGATTCAGATTTGAGGTAATGCTCTTTCAAGCGTCTTTAAAATACATCGATGTTGGGACTGTCGCGAATGGTGTGAGGAAGAGAGTTCCACAATCTAACTGCATGAACAGTGAATGCGTAGGAGTAGAAGTTGGAGCGATGGGTGGGGAGAGAAAGATTTGTCCTGACAGTGGACCTGCAAGGAATATCGAGGGGTCGAGAAAAATTGAATCGATCAAGAAGATAACGAGGAGAGCGAGGATTATGCAAAATGTTGTAGAGTAAACAGAGGATATGGGAGTTGCGCCGAAGGCGGATAGGGAGCCACTTGAGTTTCGATCGAAAGGCTGAAACATGGTCGAACTTTCTTAGACCAAACACAAAACGAATACAGATATTCTGTAAACGTTCCAGTTTAGTTAACAGCTCCTCAGTAGCGTCTAAGTAGCAGGAATCGGCATAGTCTAGGATAGGGAAGATGAGTGTCTGGACAAGGGAAATTTTGGTGTTTATAGGCAAAAAGTTTTGGAGGCACTTCAACGTGTGCAGCGAGTAGTGAACCTTTCTGCTCACTTCACTCACCTGACATGCCCAGGAGAGACTGCTGTCTAGAATTATACCTAAGTTTTTAGCAGAGTCTGTGTAATTAGTAATGGTACCATCATATATAACTCTAGGCACATTATCTAAGCGTTGAGTCATGTATCTGCTACCTATGAGCATAGCTTGCGTACATACATACTTGCATACAAACATACATGCTTGCATACAAACTTCTCCTTTAAATAGAGTGGTGTCTTGGGTTCGTAAAGAATCTGTATCAATGCGATAATATATATGTGCATTCTGCCGGAGACTAATAGGGAGAAATTCTGATACGTGGTCATACTTTCGTAAGTTGAAAATAAACCTTACACAAAGATTTTGGAGACGCTCGAGTTTATTAAGGTGCTTTTCTGTGATGTTGGTGAAGCATACGTCAGCTAATCGAAAATGGGTAGGATAAGAGACTCGGCAAGAAGTAGGAATCGGAATAAAATGCTGCATACGCCTCAACGCACTCCATATACCAAAAACTCTCCTGATGATCTCACCAATGTGCTTGGATCAGGACAATATCGAATCAAGGTGAATTCCAAGATTTTTTACATGTTGAGTGAATGGGATAATATTCCCTTCAAATACTACTGGGCAAAGATCTTGAACTCGAACCTTAGTCAGTAATCCAGGACTAGCTATCATAATGACTTGGGATTTTGAAGAGTTGATCGATAATCCATGAGATTTACTCCAAGCAGGTGCAAGGCAGCAACGTGAAATAACTGATGGTAAGTCCTCTACTGATGCATGGAGATAAATCTATAGATCATCGGCATATAAAAGAGAGCAGGAGTAGATGTTTTCAGTGATGGAATTATTAAATATACTAAATAACAATGGCGATAAAACCCCGCCCTGAGGAACTGCAGTTGTGATCGTAGACCACTCAGTGTGGCATCCTCCACTGATATACGTTGTAGACGATTACACAAATACTCACGAAACCTTTTTTTGTTAACATCAACCGAAAATTAAACAAATTGAATCACAGTACGAGAAAAGCCAACAGTATACAACAGTTGCAGGAGAATACCATGATCGACAGTGTTAAATACATTACTAAAGTCCATGAGCGTTAGTATACTTAATTTTCCACTATCCATGGCATGACGGAAATCATCAGTTACCTTTATTAATGCTGTAGTTGTGCTATGGCCGGGTCGAAAACTAGATTGTAAGGGGTTAAAGAAATTTTTATTAATTAGGAAATATAATAGGCTCTCACCGTGAGTCACGAGTGGCTATATAGAGTTGCAACTGTGGTGCAACCGGAAGAGAAAAGACACTAGCATTCCTGTTGTTTTCTCTAATTGCCATATTCAACCAATTGATGCGATTTCTGACCACAAAACCTAACTGCCACACAGAACTCTATCTATAAAACATTTTTAACGATGTTTTATAAAATTCGTGGAGTTACCTAGCGTCTGCAACTCGATCTTGTTCGGTGACATGAAAGTTTTGGACAAAATGTGAAAGTTGAGCAGTTGATTATAGTAATGTGGATTTTATGTAACGCCGGAATCAATTGCGGCTTATGTAACCAGGCGCTCGATATGATCACACAATCTTGTTGTATTTATTTCACACTAAACAATGGCTGAGAATGCAAAATGGCAGTTACTAATCAAATCTTTCTCATATTATGTCATTAATGGGCTTTCAGACTACGCTATAATATATATTATATTATATATAATAGTATATAGTATACAGCTCATAGCACAACAATATCGCGCACCATCATTGTTATGGGCACGTTCACACTGGACTGTACTATATATTAATGGCTTAAAATACGCTATAAAATTGTGCGATACGCAGAGTTCATGCTGTGCTATATCGCGCGCCGCCCACTTCCTCCTCCCTCACCCCGAATATCGGTCAACTAAGCTTGCTACTATAAATGCTTGCAATAATATCGCGTAATGTGTACGCCATACTATATAACACAATAGTATAGCGTAGTCTGAAATGAGCTTTATAGACGCGTTTACGATAAGTTGTTTGAGTCGAGTTTGATTTTCCTAGTATGGGGAGCAAATAAATTATAAATGTGCAATAAATCTAGACAGTGACCAAATTAAATAAACCTTATTGCCAATTTGCCACTCATTATGATTCATGTATAATACAAAAACACTTGAAAATTTTGAGGCGACTTTTTATGCTTTTTCCAAATAAATTTTAAATATTGTTGGATTATATTTTTATCGAATTTACGGTGATTAAATGCATCATCTTTGGTAATTTTTAAACAATCAAAATAAGCTAGTAAGAGCAGAAAAATTATGTAAACATGACCTCTTTTTGTAAATTTTGGGTGTAGAGTTTCTGGAGAATCGTTTTTGCTATAGTCTTATTAATTTAATATTTTTTTAACCGATTGTTAGATAAAGAAGTAGGTACCTACTTTATTTGTATCAATTGTTAGAGTTGGATTTGGTTCCATTTGTTCGCAAGATGTACCTAGCGCAAAATAGCCAATTTGTGTCAAATTTGTAAACGCGCATATAAAACAAGCATTATAAATCTCATTATAGATAATGAAAGGTAAAATAGATTTTACCGGCATTTTTATAAACCGGTTACTCTTCCGAGAGAGTTTGTTTCATAGTCCACTTTTAGGTCTACTAAACCCTGATGTATTATGATGAGAATAAAAATAATATTCTTGGGTTGTGCGATAAATATGGGACTTTAAAGTTGATGAAAGAAAAAACATATATAACTTAAAAATTGCGCAGTTTCTCAGGTATAAAACCTAGCTAGTCC
The DNA here is from genome assembly GCA_037179445.1 of Phengaris alcon alcon. Classification (NCBI taxonomy): domain Eukaryota; kingdom Metazoa; phylum Arthropoda; class Insecta; order Lepidoptera; family Lycaenidae; genus Phengaris; species Phengaris alcon. Next base: position 458,217 of record JAYRCH010000369.1, on the reverse strand, counting down.
GTTTTTTCTCCCCCAAAACTCCCTGCATACTAAATTCCATCTAAATACTTGCAGCCGTCGCGTTGCCCAGATTACGATTATACAGGGTGTCATGGTTTACGGCTTGACGTAAACCGACGTCAAGCCGTAAACCCGTGATAGGCCAAGTTACAATAGTTATCAGAAAAATTTAAAATAAAAAACCCAAGTAATGTGTCTCAAAAATACAAAGCTTTTAAAAAAAATCGAAAAATCGACATCTTATGGTGGTTTTTTAGTTCCCGGCACTACAAATTTCTACTTTTTTTGTAATTTTTTTTTGTATGTAATGCTTTAGTAAACTGGTGCCTAAGATTTAAATCAAACGACTCCGACTTGAAAGGAAATGAGGCTTTTTGCCCAAAACAATGATTCGAATTTAATAGTTTGCTCGACTTTAACTGACTGTACTGGAAAAAAAATGTATTACGCTTGTTTGGCAGGTAATTTTAAAAGTTGGCGCAGTTAATAAGGATTCCAAAATGACACTTGCTAGATTGTTTCTTAAATTTTGGACAATATTGATTTTTGTAAAGGAAGTCAGTTTTCGACAATTTTTTCTTACTTATTAAAATGATTTAAGTGTACCCAGGACTTTCTTCTAAGTGATATTCTGATTTGCATGAGACGGAGAGAAACATTCAATGAGTGTAAGAGAGACCGATATTGACGCCACAAGTACGCGAGACGGGTAGACACAATGCTACTAGTGTGAGCGAGGCAATGTCGCTATTGTCCATGTTCCCGACGTACAGCACACAAAATACTATGATCAGTACGTTACTCTACTTCGTTTACTGCGCACACCGTATTCGTTCGTCTTGATTTCGTACATACCACTTTTTGCTTTGTTTATTGGACTCGATTGCTTGTGATTTGGATTTGGACTGTTTAGTTTCTCTTTCAACGACCTTTTCTTTCTCCTGGACTATCGTTGATCGTGTGATTGTGTAGTACCACCATGTCGGTGTACACCGCACAGGAATATGCCAACATGCATCTCATTTATGGTGAATGCCGATGCAATGCTAGTGCTGCAGCTAGGCTTTACCGCCAAAGATACCCAAACGCTGCTCGTCATTCCGATCATCGAGTTTTTGTGAATGTGCACCGTTCACTCTCAGAGGGACGATTCCCAAGCCAAGTACATAGGGAAGAAAGAAGTCGCTTGTCTTACGATGACATCGTACTACAAGCAGTCGCAGAAGATCCAAGTACTTCAGTACGACAAATCGAAGAAAGCACAGGAGTGCCCAAAAGTGTAGCCCATCGAATCATGAAAAGTCATGAGCTCCACCCATACCACGTCACGCGAGTACAAACTTTACTACCCCAGGACTATCTCCCAAGAGTTACGTTTTGTGAAACGATGTTACAAAGAGACCGGGAAGATCCACGATTCATAGACAAAATTTTATGGTCCGATGAGACCACTTTTAAAAAAGATGGGTACATGAATCTACACAACTTACACGAGTGGCATGTAGATAATCCACATTGGATGAGAGAGGATATATCAAAGTATTCAAAATAAACATGTGGACCGGGATTCTAAACGGGAGAATCATCGGACCTTTTGAACTGCCAGAGACCTTGAATGGCGACATTTATTTGGACTTTTTAAGAAATCATTTACCAAATTTATTGGAAGACGTACCTCTGCAAATTTACAGAGCCATGTGGTTCCAGCAAGACGGCTGCCCGGCGCACTATGCCCGTTTATTGCGAGATTATTTAGATAATGAATATCCAGAAAGGTGGATAGGGCGGTCTGGCACCATTTCGTGGCCAGCCCACTTCACCTGATTTAAATCCGCTAGATTTTTTTTACTGGGGAGCTGTGAAAGAAAAAGTGTATAAAAAGAAAATAACCAATTGAAAATGTAGTTGAACTACGACGACAATTAACGCAAGCAGCTGAATTAGTTAATAACGGCAGATTTGCCCGTCTGATAAGCGGTCTTTTTTAAAAAGATGTCGAGCTTGCATTTATGCTGGTGGGAGGCAGTTTGAACATTTGTTATAATATAATAAAATATTTTAGACTCCAAAAAATTGTTTCAATTAAAAGTTTTCTAAAAAACACCTTTCCTAAAGTTAAAAGTAATAAGACATTATGGCCCCCGTGGCCCGTGATATTCTTTTACTTCTTGGATTTTGTCTCTCTTACACTCGTTGAATGTTTCTCTCCGTCTCATCCAAATCAGAATATCACTTAGAAGAAAGTCCTGGGTACACTTGAATCCTTTTAAGTAAGTAAGAAAAAATTGTCGAAAACTGACGTCCTTTACAAAAATCAATATTGTCCAAAATTTAAGAAACAATCTAGCAAGTGTCATTCCATTTTGGAATCCTTATTAACTGCGCCAACTTTTAAAATTACCTGCCAAACAAGCGTAGTACATTTTTTTCCAGTACAGTCAGTTAAAGTCGAGCAAACTATTAAATTCGAATCATTGTTTTGGGCAAAAAGCCTCATTTCCTTTCAAATCGGAGTCGTTTGATTTAAATTTTAGGCACCAGTTTACTAAAGCATTATTCAGGATTACATACAAAAAAAAATCCAAAAAAAGTAGAAATTTGTAGTGCCGGGAACTAAAAAACCACCACAGGATGTCGATTTTTCGATTTTTTTTAAAAGCTTTGTATTTTTTGAGACACATTACTTGGATTTTTTTTTTAGTTTTTCTGATAACTATTGTAACTTGGCCTATCACGGGTTTACGGCTTGACGTCGATTTACGGGACACCTGTATATTATAACGTCTCCGAAAATTAATTACGGATACTTCGGGGACATGGTTCACTGCTTGTGTAAAGACGTTTAGGCAAAAAAATATTTGTCAGGTACTCAAATTAAAAAATCATCTAATGTATGGGTGACTCTCCGTTAAACGCAAACTCGCCCATATAAAGAAATAATACTTTTTTCGAGTAGGATAATTATTTTTCTGCCTAAACGGTAGGTGCCTACATAAGCAGTAAATAATGTGCCCGAAATATCCCTAATTGATTTTTGTAGACCTTATAATATATACAAGATTGTCTCGTTTAAAGTATAAGATTCACAAAAGTAGTTTTACAAGATCTCACCTGCCACAACATTTTTTTTAAAACAGCTATTTCTTTTTTTACTGCTATTTATATCTACGGACAGTAGATTAATCGATAGCGGAAAATAAAAGTAACACTATTGTGACAGGATTTTAAGAATGTTTATGAATTTAAATTATAAAAGCAGGTCTTCGTTAATTTACAAACACTTTGCGCGATTTCCTTTTAATCCAGTAAACGTACTGATTTTAAGAAACAACAAAATTTATTTTATGATTTAAACGGAAGCATAACATTATATCCGTCAAGGGTTTGGAAGGTTTAAACTTTAGACTTTAGGGTATCCACATTCCACAGTACAAATAATAATGAAATTTAATTAGGTATTATGAGTTCTGGCAGGCAAATTCATTAGACGCACCCAATCTAATAAAGCCTGCCGGATTAACACGGGTTTAGTATATTACCGATAACATAATTTTAGTGCTAATAATTTCATATTAGATATATTTTATAATAATTATTAATTTTCCCCTAATTTTAAAAATGAAGAAAAGTTTTGCTTTTTTGCTCGCTAACGAAAAACTCACACTTAGCACTCAGGTCGTGATACTAAAGCTTGCGCCTTTACAGTACTCACACATATGCAATTTTATAAACACACTGTATAGTGTATACAAAATCCAAGAGCTTGAATTTTTAATGATATTAATATTTTTTTTGCACACTGTAATAGACTGTATAGTTCCTATATGAAATTGCATAAGTGTGAGTAGGTACTATGAACGCTCCAGCTTTAGTATCACGACCTGTATATATTATAATATATTTAAATAGTTTGTATTTATACTTTCAATATGCATCGTTGACGACGGGACTTACACGAGCATTATTTTAACGATGACGTCATCGGAAGCGCAAATAGCTGCACATCGCGGAATTCCGACAGTGCATCAAAATAGTCTTTGGTTAGTCGGTCAATGATAGTAGTTAATAATTATTTCAGCAAGCAATTACTATAAAATAAATATGTAACAGTTAAACTATAGGTAAACTAATACTTTATTAAAATTACCTAAAACAACTTAAGAACATAATATTGCAGTAATAAGAGGGTTAGTTCTGCAAACTACAGGATTAAGTACTAACGCTATTGTAAACTTTTCAGCAAAACGCTAAGGTACAGTCTTCTAATACTCTAATCAATTGTTATTCACCTTGCCGTTTTTTGAAATTAGTAATTATCTGCAACATTAATTAGGTATCAGTGGTGAAGGTTCTAAAGAACTCCATTCTTATCGGATTCCCTTTTAGATTACCTCATGAAGATCTCCAGCCGAAACTAATGTATTTTTTTTTTTTTTTTTTCGAACGGGTCTATGCTAAGGGTCGGGTTAAGACCGCTGTAGCTAAGTCGGACTATAACTAGCCTGGTGGCTAGTTTGTTTGGTGGTAGACGATGGGAGGGTTTGACCCTCCCTAACATCACCCGGGTGATGTTCAAACCGGATATTGGGGACAGCTACGGATTAGAAGCTATTATTTTGACAGGGGAACTAATGTATAGAAAACAATAATATCTTATACAAATCAGGTCGGACAAGCGATAGCGCGATGTAGACCGATTCAAGCGACATCTATGCGCTGCACATAGCAACTTTGACACGAATATTGGAATCACAGATCTCTTTAAAACCCGATATATTCGGAGTTATGGTGGGAGATCATAGGAACCCTATCTCGTTAGAAATAAAGTTGAAATTCCAACTTGTTTTTAATAGCCGGCTGGCCAACTAAATAACAATATTATTAATATAATTTGTCCGATGACAGTTCGAAGTAATTAAGGGCTATTTTTCTGTTACATTAACCCGCAATTTTGTAGCTTTCACCAATGAGGAGCTGTTATTAGATAATATCAAGTGCATCATGTGACGAATGAATTTTGAAAAGTAGATCGGCGGTACCTAACTCACGCGTCCTGGATGTACAATCATGTTATTACGTTAGTAATAATTCGTTTTGAAATTATATTGAGCAGTGAGAAGTGATAAATTTAATTCGTCTTAAAGTTTGAATTAATACGTTTTTATGTACTTATATGTGAATATTGAATGTGAGACTACTTGTTTTTATTGTTGGTGATAAATTGTTTGAATAGAACGACTTTAACGGTAAGCGGAAAGTTAAAGATACGTACCTACTATCAATTTTAATTTGTAGATATCATAATTATAGACGATCATAATACATATTATATATTATTATTTAATAGGCGGTAGTACCGTGGAAGTATTTTATATAATATTATGATTATCTTACAATAGTTAATTAATACACAGAAAAATGTTTTATTATTAAGAACCCTATTACAAATCTGCACTCTGCGAGATTAGGTATTTGAAGCGTTCCCGACATTTCGTATTTTGTAGTAATTTTGCAGTTGTATTTATCATTTTTATTGAAATAGGTTAATAAATTCATGCCTTAAAATTATAAAATCTTAATTCCTCATGAAGTAACAATTGTTCTGGTATAAATTTTGCTTAATAATATTTTCGTAGATAACTTAAAGCTATTTTCTTGTTTTTTTTTGGCTTAGAATAACATATCAATATCAAGTGCATCATGTGACGAATGAATTTTGAAAAGTAGATCGGCGGTACCTAACTCACGCGTCCTTGGATGTACAATCATGTTATAACGTTAGTAATAATTCGTTTTGAAATTATATTGAGCAGTGAGAAGTGATAAATTTAATTCGTCTTAAAGTTTGAATTAATACGTTTTTATGTACTTATATGTGAATATTGAATGTGAGACTACTTGTTTTTATTGTTGGTGATAAATTGTTTGAATAGAACGACTTTTACGGTAAGCGGAAAGTTAAAGATACGTACCTACTATCAATTTTAATTTGTAGATATCATAATTATAGACGATCATAATACATATTATATATTATTATTTAATAGGCGGTAGTACCGTGGAAGTATTTTATATAATATTATGATTATCTTACAATAGTTAATTAATACACAGAAAAATGTTTTATTATTAAGAACCCTATTACAAATCTGCACTCTGCAAGATTAGGTATTTGAAGCGTTCCCGACATTTCGTATTTTGTAGTAATTTTGCAGTTGTATTTATCGTTTTTATTGAAATAGGTTAATAAATTCATGCCTTAAAATTATAAAATCTTAATTCCTCATGAAGTAACAATTGTTCTGGTATAAATTTTGCTTAATAATATTTTCGTAGATAACTTAAAGCTATTTTCTTGGTTTTTTTGGCTTAGAATAACATTTTTTTTCTATATTAAATCAAAGATATTTCAAAATTCTAAGGCCGCTAAGAACTATACGACTATATAGGAGATAACATTCTCATTTTATTATTTCATTTGCTTAGAACAGTTGTTCAATCCAGGAGCTCAAAAAAGTGCCTTCGCGCATTTTATGAAAATCTTTCTCTGCAATTTTGGTTTTAATTAAAAAGTTAAGCAAAATTTACAAAAAGCGAGGCCGCTACGAACTAGGCCAATAGCTATTCTGCACTATTCAATATGTCAAAATTGTTAATGTATCTTTGTTTCTGAGATCAAGAACGCCATAGTTGGCCATTTAACGCAAAAATCACAGTCGAGATGTAATATGCCTCTTATTTTGTATTTTGAAATATTTTAAAATTGTAGGTAATCTTATTATCTAGGTATTTACAATTTCTCTCGGAAACGACAAATCACACAACTTATGACAACGACCTTGACCATCATACATAATAAGGTGCTAAATTTACTTTAAAATAAACTTGCACAACTCACGTCGAGCGACTAGGGCTTTCCTCTGAAGTAAAACCACCCTTAACCACTGTTAGGTATTTAAAGTCTTAACCGGTTAGTGGTCGGATTTTATTTCAATTAGGGTAAGCCTAACCAATGCTTGCAGTAGGCATTGTAGTGAGCCCTATCAGGCTAGCAAGGCGAATTCAGCAAAATTGCAAAAAAAATATACCTGAATTTGTAGCTAATTGTAGTTGCTAATTAGTTGCCAAAATGGCGATTTTTTTGCTCAAGTCGATCGCGAAAAATCGCGAATAATGCTACCTTGATATCAAGGTAGCAAAGTAACTCTACAAATTACACATGTTTCCTTTGACCATTACAGAAGATTTAGTTGCTAATTTGTTGCTATAAGTGCGATATGACGAAACCTATGAAAATATTTTTTTTTCCATTATTCGTGTTTTTGCTATCTTGAAACTGGTTTTTCTTGTCATAAAAAGCGTTCCCAATTTGTTGCTCAACAGGAGAGTACTCGAATACACATAAAGAGCCAGCAACAAAATAGTTGGAACCGATCGGCCGATTTTTTATTTTTTTTTTATTTTTCTGTATTTCTGCTATCTTGAGACTGGTTTTTCTTGTAATAAGAAGCTCTCCTAATATGTTGCTCAACAGGAGGGTGCTTAAAAATGCTCAAGAAACCAGCAACAAAATAGTTGGAACCGATCGGCCGATTTTTGATTTTTTTTAATATTTCTGTATTTCTGCTCTCTTGAAACTGGTTTTTCTTGTAATAAAAAGCGTTTCCAATTTCTTGCTCCACAGGAGAGTCGTCGAATACACATAAAGAGCCAGCAACAAAATCGTTGGAACCGTTTCGCCGATTTTTGAATTTTCTTAAATTTTTCTGTATTTCTGCTATCTTGAAACTGGTTTTTCTTGTAATAAAAAGCGTTCCTAATTTGTTGCTCAACAGGCGGGTGCTTAAAAATGCTCAAGAAACCAGCAACAAAATAGTTGGAACCGATCGGCCGATTTTTTAATCGTTTTCGTATTTCTGATATCTTGAAACTGGTTTCTCTTGTAATAAAAAGCGTTTCCAATTTGTTGCTCAACAGGAGAGTACTCGAATACACATACCCTTAAGAAGAGCCTAAATATATTGTCTTACCTATCACGAAAAAAAAAGATACTGTTGCTGCTACAGGTTTTGCTCTAACCGATTTATTAGGTCTTTCACTTTACTGTAATATTGATCTTGGATTAAAAGATGTGATTGTATGTATTTGGACTTTTAAAAAATTGTTAAAAAATGATCAATAAATATTAATGGTCACAGTAATAAACAATTAAAACATTGATAGGGGAAGGGAAAGGGGTGTTGCAAATAGGGTAGGGGGGGGGCGGCAAAATGGAATATCCGAAAAATTTCGTAAAAAAAATTTGTAACTCGGTTCACCCTTCAGGCTATGCTTGTAACTTCCCGTTAAGTCGATACTTAAGCGCTCAAAATTTTGCTTTTTATACTATTTTTGAGCTCAAAAATATGATTATGTTATTATTTTGAGCTCTCAGAGCACTACCGCACACACTGCCACACATACATACAAACACATACAGACATACAGACATCACCGCCGGAATACTCAGAAAGGCTTTCTACGTCCTTGAAACGTCGAGATCTGATGGAAACTCGGTTTTTGCAAGATGGGGGTAAAACCAATAACTTCCCGATTTTCGAGTATTTTCCATTTTCTTAGCGAGAAGTTAAAAATTCAAAAAGCGGTCGAAAAGTCGGTTCCGACTATTTTATTGCAGGTTTCTTAAGCATTTTTAAGTACTCTTCTGATAAGTAACAAAATGAGTACACTTTTTATTTCAAGAAAAACCAGTTTCAAGATAGCAGAAATTAAAAAAAAATTCAAAAACCGGCCGATCGGATCCAACTATTTTGTTGCTGGTTTCTTGAGCATTTTTAAGCACTCTCCTGTTGAGCAACAAATTGCGAACGCTTTTTATTACAAGAAAAACCAGTTTTAAGAGAGCAGAAATACAGAAAAATAAAAAAAAAAACAAAAATCCGCCTATCGGTTCCAACTATTTTGTTGCTGGCTCTTTATGTGTATTCGAGTACTCTCCTGTGGAGCAACAAATTGCGAACGCTTTTTATTACAAGAAAAACCAGTCTCAAGATAGCAGAAATACGAATAATGAAAAAAAAATATATATTTTCATAGGTTTCGTCATATCGCACTTATAGCAACAAATTAGCAACTAAATCTTCTGTAATGGTCAAAGGAAATATGTGTAATTTGTAGAGTTACTTTGCTACCTTGATATCAAGGTAGCATTATTCGCGATTTTTCGCGATCGGCTTGAGCAAAAAAATCGCCGTTTTGGCAACTAATTAGCAACTATTTAGCTACAAATTCAGGTTTTTTTTTTTTGCAATTTTGCTGAATTCGCCTTGCTAGCCTGATAGGCTATTGTAGTGGGCTCGGTGATCAATTTTCCGCCGATATATACACTTATCAAAACACCTGGCCTTGTTTGAAATTTGTCATTTCTCTGCAACACTGATTTAAAATTTTAACTTGTTAGTTGATTTCAGTTTGGGTAAGCCTAACGAAGGCTTGCAGTAGGCAGTATAGTAGGCTCGGTGATCGATTTTCCGCCGGCTGCATCCGACGTAGGTATTGCCATAATCGGATCCGATTACAACTGCGCAGTTATCCGTCTCGCCCGCCTTTATTTAGACATCGAAGGCTATCAATTTTAAATAAGAGCTACTTATGCTATAATTGAAAATAAAATAACCTTCGACCGAAAAGTCTAAGACTTTCTTGAGTTTTATGACTTTTAGACTTTGGTTATAGTGTGTAGGTATTAACATTTAAAAGGCTTGGAAATTATTAAAAAGTATTTGGTTATCTGTACACGTACATTTTTCAGAACCTATACTTCTTAAACCTATCTTGAAAAGAAAACATTAAAGTTAAAGAAAATGAATAATAAGGAAGTTATTTTATTTATCGTTCAAGGAATATTATTCTATATTTTTCCAAGTAGGTGATGGGGAGCCAGATCTTTTCATTCTCGAAAAAACATTAAAATTCTTCAAGACTTAGGTCTTTATTATTGTTCTATTAGGTAGTACCTACTACCTACCTACCTTTAATTAGTGCTTATCATTAACGCCAGCATTCAATACATAATTTAACAGAATAAATTAATTGTAAATACAAATAAGTAGAATAATTGCAACGACTAAGCATTCATTGCATCAACTGCCTATAGACTTCAAAATCAAAATAATATTTACTGAAGATATTGTTTCGCTATCTATCTTGCTGTATTTTTTTTTCTGTCCAGTTCTATTGTGACTTACCTACATCCAACTAGTTTGGTGAAGCTTATTAATTGGTAGCTGTCCCGTGCCCACTTCGTGGGGCATATTTTTTTTTACATTGTGATGAAATCACAATTTGGTATATGTACAATTGTTATACATATGACACGATATATGTACAATTGTTTGGACTGGTACCGACTTCAAAAATAAGAAAATTGAGTAGAGAAATAGTTAAATCTTAACAGAATTTAAAAGGGGAAATATTTCGACAATAAGAATTATTTCACACTTTTAAGTGATTTTTAAGAATGTCTTTGATTTTACTTTGGAAGTCGATTTATTATATTTTTTTTCTGTTTAGTGGGAGATCGAGCTATGCTCAGAGTTTAATTAGGACGATAAAATATTTAAAAGTAGGAGAGAAAGGAAATAAAAAGAATCACAAAAATAAAGACTGCGGAGTTCTGGTGGTCTAAAAAGGCCACTTTATGTGTTTCATATTATGTTACATACATTTTTTTCCATACAAAAATCGTAAAATTGTAAAATGGCTACATGATTCATCTGATTCCATCATATTAGAAAAAACATAAATTTTGTCAGTTTTCAATAGAAATGCGTAAAATGGAATATAATATGAGTTGAAAAAAATATATGAATCATAATATGAAACACCTAAAGTGGCCTTTTTAGATCCCCTGTTCAGTGCTTTTGGATCGAGGGTATGCCTTGGAACAACTTTCACTTTTTGGTACCTGTGAATGTTCAAAGAAATCGATATCGGTGAAAAAGACTATGAGAAATACCTACAACAACATAATATGTATGGTGTGATGATGGTGGTGATGATGATTATTTAAGAGTAACATATGCTTGCAGTTTTATAAATAATCCTGAAATTTCCAAATGTGTGTGTCTCCAAAGATTGAGGAATACCGTTCAATGCTTTTGGATTCAGGGTATACCTTGACACAACATTTCATTTTTTGGTAGCATAATTATGCTCAATTTACTTCAAAAAAGTCAATATCACTATAGGTGTCCCTATAAATTTTGAGGAATTTTCTCTATTCCTCATGGATTCCATCACCAGGTCTACTTTATGGTGACAATGGGACCAATTTGGGAGTCAACCCTTTGAAATAAAAAAATGGTTTCGAAAATCAGTCCACAAACGGCGGAGTAGGTAATCGCGTAACATACACACAAAAAAAACATACGCACGAATTGAGGACCTCCTCCTGTGTTTTGGAATTCGGTTGAAAAACACAATGCTTAGTACGGTTTTCTAATATGATAAAAAAATACGGAAACTTTTGCTAAGCAGTGACAGAAATCAACGTCAAAATTTTAAAAAGCTAAATACAGAAATATTTTATTCGAATCTGACGGCCAAGTCTACAAATCATCTGACGGCCAAATCATTGTTCAAATCAAATCCGCGCGCTTCCGCGACTTCCTGTCCACATACTTCCGTCCCATTTCATGAAATCACTCCATTACATTTCAATAATAAATTATAAGAAACATTTATTTGCAGCTCTACTAAAAAATAAAAATAATAATTACGCTTATATTTAAATATAATAAGAAAAATACATCAATGAAAAGCGTCTAAAACTGAAACAGCATAGGTAGCCGCAAATTGGACCAAGCTCGGCATTGCTGGCACACCTAGGTATGTCCAGCACCGGTCTTCCGCTTGACCTATTCCGTGACCTCACAGCCGTCCAAACACTTACACACTACTTAAACAATAATAATAATAAATATCTGTTTATAGTAAAGATAACGCCTGGTGGGTACAGTTAACATTACCTAGTATAATTAATAGATTGTAGAAAATGTTATAGAAAAATCGAAAAGCCATGTCTCTATAAATATAGAGCTTCAAACTAATTAAGATTTTAATTAATAAAGCCCATATCTCTTGACTATCTAGCCCTGGTTGTTTTAACTTTCAGGTAATTTGTGAGAACCTTGCGATGCTTTTCGTTCGATATTTAATGGCCAGATAATAAATGCGATCATCTGCGAGAAACTCCTTAAAGGAGTGCACATATAAGTATAAACGTGTACTGTTTGAATGTACTGCGGAAGTCCATTCGTGACCGATGTCGCTACTGGTTTAAATAGTAAGAGCAAAGGTCTGATATCACAGACTTCATATTTTGTGGAAACCTAACCTAACTACGAAGTAGCAGAGTAACGACTACAGAGAAGTTTATACTTAAACCTCAGCTCTGTTTTCCGATGTACTCGTTGTGAGTCACGACATTTGTAGTTAAAATCCAGTTCCGATTGAATACGCTTTAAATTCATCTCAGCTGTGTTGACATCCTGTGTTTCTCCGTTAAAGTGCCTGCACTTTCACCGATGCGCTCGCCGACCGGCGCCGTGCCCAATCGACCGAGCGAACCACCGGGCTATGACTAAACGTGCTGTTTCAACCCCGTTTATTTATATTGTCTCAGTGCTCACTACAGTGAAAGTAGCTGCAAGTAGCACGGAAAAACTGCTAAATGTAACAATCCACATTATATTATTCTCAAAAATATAGGTAGGTAATCATTGTTTGAATACAGATCAAATCTGGTAAATATTTTGAAAGAAGTTAAGTTTTGAAGGAACAACCAAAAGCTTAAAATTATATTAACACAAAAAATTAAAACCTACTTCCAAAGTACAAATGCACATAAAAGTATGAAATAAATCCTTTATTCTAAATAATTCCACTTTTAAATTCGGCAAAAATTTTAACTATTTCTCTACTCAATCTTCCTAATTTTGAAGTCGGTACCAGAAAATTTTAAAGTAAGTTCTATAAAATATTATGATATTGATTGGGCTAGAATATATAATAATTTTTCTCTTTTATTATCTAGTTAAAACTATCATTATTATTATGAACACATTGATATCAGTGCACAAAACTCTGATGTTGGTGTTTCTTGTGAAGATGCTGGTGATGATGATAATGACGATTACTGTAAGTGGTATGATGGCATATGCTTGGAGTTCTTTAAACAACGCCGGAATCCCCAAACATGTATCTATAAGGGCTCGAGAAGTTCTGTCCAATACTTTTGGATCCAGGGTATACCTTGGTACAAAAGCTTACTTTTTGGTAGCATATGCTTGGAATACTTCAGAAAAAGACGAAATCAGTATATGTGTCCCTATAAATTTCTAAGAGTTCCCTTGATTTATCATGGATATCAATTCTGAATTTTGGAATGGAATGGATAGGAATTTTGAAAATCGATCCACAGGTGGCGGAATTATCGTTGAACATACAAAAAGAAATATAAATAGCCGAATGCATAACCGCGTCCTTTTCTGGAAATCGGTTAAAAATTCTCTTTGTATTAAGAACGCTAAATAATAGCCGCTTCCTGAAGCGATACGGCTTCATAGATACGGTTTCAATGTTCCAAAAAGATTACTGCTAATAAATTAAAACACGTCATGCCGTTCTTCCTTATGATGTGTTTAGTGACTACCGTACATGTTAGCAATGCTTATAAAAAGTCGAGTTAAACTAACAAGTAGGTAATGGTGTAAATATGCCATAGACGTATATATTATAGACGAGGCATGTCGTGGCAAAAACTGTCCCCAATTAAATGCCCCCACTTTTGGGGATGTTTGGTGCCATTTTGACATTCGACGTATGATGAAATAAAGATGGCTGACATTCGAGGTATGGTAAAACTAAGATGGCGTAACTTTTTCTTGTATGAAGGTGGTATGAAGATTTGTTCTGTCTAATGTACGTCATAGCTCATCCTAAGTTTTGAAATCTTTGACTTAGCTACTCAAAGCTAATTAGCAATTAGCTCGTTAGATGTTAACGTTTATACTAGCCAGAAAAACACTCGTTAGATTAACATAAATTAAGTTTGGAGCACCAAAATTAATAATAATAAAAGCTCGGTAAACCTCTCCGTCTACTTAATTAAAAAGCTGGAGTTCGTGCCAAATCTTGTTTATGAACAAGATTGTAATATTGTGTTTTACCGCCTATTTCATTAGGTCGGATTTTTCCTACTCATAACTTTAAGCTACCTATTACGAAACATGCTTTTATTGAAGAATGTATAATCTAATGTATATTGAACTAGCTATGTATAATCTCTTGAAATTTTGTTACAGTAATTACTATTATGTATATTGTACGAGGGCGGCACTGAAAATTTCGGGAATCAAGGAAGTGACACAACATTACTATTTAAAAATATATTTATTGCTTTTCGAAGTATTCTCCGCGAAATTTGACACATTTTTCCATACGATGGAACCAATCATTGAAGCAATCATTCCATTCGGAAGTTGGGGTCTCCAAAATGGCCGTTTTGTAGGCGTCCACAGCTTTTTCAGGTGATGAAAATCTCTGACCACGCAATTTATTCTTTATTTTAGGGAAAGTATAGAAATCATTAGGGCTTAGGTCGGGGCTGTACGGCGGATGGTCTAATAATTCTATGATTTCTTGCTCTAAAAACTCTTTTGTTCTGTGCGCGGTGTGAGAACTCGCATTGTCGTGATGGAGGATGATGCGGCGGTTGCAGTTCTCTTTACGGAGTTCAGAAACGACCTGTGGCAAACAAATGTTAGCATACCATTCTGTATTAACCGTTCTTTGTCCCTCAAGAGGAATAGTCGCAACATGGCCAGTTTTGGAGACAAACGTGGCCACCATTTTTTTTGCAACACTCCGCGAACGAACAATTTTTGTTGGCTTTAACTCATTTTCGAACACCCAAACTCATGACTGGTTTTTTGTTTCGGGTTCGTACGCGTATATCCAGGATTCGTCACCTGATACGATGTTGTATACAGCATTTGAGGATCCTGCGTGGAATCTTTCGAGAGTTCTGACGCACCAAGTAACGCGAGCCGCTTTTTGCTCTTCACAGAGCAAATGCGGTATCCATCGGGAAAACAACTTTTTTACACCTAATTGTTCATGCAAGATTATTTGTATTTGACTCATGCCAATGTCTAAAGTTGCCTGAATTTCGCGGTATGTCACATGTCGATCTTCCTCAATCAGCTTACGCACAGACAGCATCAACGTTTTCTTGGGTGACTGCAGTTTTTGGACGACCTTGAAGGGGATCATCACTGAGCTTGACACGTCCACGTTGAAATTCAGCAAACCAGCGATAAATTGTGGTTTTGGATGGGGCTTCACCACCAAATGCAGAAATCATCCGGTCAACACACTGTTTTTGTGTTAAACCACTTCGAAAGTCATAATAAATCATCGCTCTATAATTTTCTCGAGTCAATTCCATTTTCTCAACGACTAAACAAGTTTGACAAGACCTTGTGACAAGACCGAGAATCTTTTTTTAAATAAATAAACGGTATTCGATTTTTAAAACCAAGGAGTTTTAAATTAAAAAGATTTTAATATGACAGGAACAGTGGTAATATTCCATTCCCGATACTTTTAGTGCAGCCCTCGTATACAGTTACACTAGTTTTTGTTTTATTTTAACTCGCTAACTGTCGCGTCACTCGCTCGACGTCACGATATAACCTCGGCCATGATTGCGCGAAAGTACTTCACTTATTGAATAAATCATGTATCAAACCTCGCGTTTATTTAAAAAGACCTATTTGACGATACTCCTCTCGATGGGGTAGAATGAAAAAAAACATCTCCACTACCCATGTTCGGGGATCTACCCGTATTATATAAAATTATTATTATTTTATAATGCCAAAAATAAAATCTATACGCTATTTTGAACTATACCAAATTCCATACATTTTTATTCATTACTAGCTGTTGCCCGCGGCTCCGCCCGCGTAAATACAGCATCCCACGGGAACTGGTGCACTTTTTCGGGATAAAATGTAGCCTATGTTTTAAACCAGAGTCTAATCTACTGACATGCTAGATTTCATCGAAATCCGTTCAGTAGTTTTTGCGTGAAAGAGTAAGAAACATCCATCCATACTCACAAACTTTAATATTAGTAGGGATGACTGGGCGGCGGCACAAAGTAGCGTAGAGGGTTATGACTTATGGCACGTTATGGTATGGCGTCACCGGCTCCTGAACGCGAAAGGCCACTTTAAACATTAAATATCTTGAAAACCAATTGACGCATCGAAATAATTCTTCCACGAGTATTTTTTTATTTTCACGTAGAATACAGAATCTCCCAAATTCTCCACTGGGAAGCAAGTGCCCTAGTAGTCAGCAGGAGCGACGTGTGAATGTAGCACGATTAACACCGTCTCTACGTTTAATTATGATACAATACCTATGACAGCAGCTGATCTTACATCTACAGGCTAGGGCTTCCCTTTGAAAGGGAACTAGCGTTCGCTACTGGTAGTCAGTATAGGTATAAAGTTACACAATTGAGTAGTCCCAGTTGTTCAGTCTGAATCATTCTTTGGAGTGAGCCAAGGAGCGTGCCAGACAGCTAGACCAGGAATGCTTCTGCCGTTTTAGATTTGTTATGTTCAATCATCGACCCCAATGTGTAAAGGCATTTCGTACGGTAAAGGTCGACAGCGTGATTGACTGATAACTACGTCCTTCAAATGCGTCGAAGTAAACTACATTGTGTTTATTTATTGGTCTCATCAAAATAAAATAGCGCCTTTGTGCCTATTTTATAGGGCTAATGACGTTAAAATAAAAGTAGTACCAAGGGTAAGATGACTTATTGTTCTCATCCCCCTAATTATTGGCCCCAAAGATTTATTGAACATACTCTATGTTGGCCAACATCATTTATACACAAATAAATAAGAAATAACATAATTAGGTATGAAAGTAGTAACTAGGAGTATAAAAAATTTAATGAATTAGTGGCTTTTCACACGTGGCGGTTGCCGCGTAGCCGGTGCCGTGTACCAGGCGGCTAACGTATAGCAAATTTTGCCGGTACGTTTGAAGTTTGAAAGCGTAACGAACACTTCGCCGCTGGGTACCCGGCACCGGCTACCCGGCACCGGCTACCCGGCACCGGCTACCCGGTAACCGGTGCATGTGGAAAGGCACTTATGGTTGAAGTTCGACCATTAAGCGACCACTATTAATAGTTTATATGACTTTAACTTCTGTGTCAAATTATTACCAGTTACTCTTACGCCACCGTGTGTTCAATATCGCAAAGTAAACACGTCATTGTTACGAAATGTGTGAAGCTTAATATAATTTAGTAATCGCTTTTGTGTCACTGAGTTAATTAGGTACGTAGGCGCCGGGTGGGACTGTGGGGTAATCATAGATTATCCCACTTTTAATACTTCAAATTATCCCACTTTTCCATTTAACCATGCTTAACACACAATTATTACCCTTATTAATAAAGTTTAATATTTGCTTGTCTATCTTATACTTTAAACGAGAGATCTTGTATATGTATACCTAATCGGTATCTCGACAACGGCTACAAGTATTACCATGTAATTTAGCATGCAGGGAGTTTTGGGGGAGAATCGATCTAGATAAGTCTTATGGCCCTTAGAAACTGCGCATTTTAAGCAATATATGTTTTTTTTATTTCGTCGTGCAACATATCAATAATTTCGACTCTCTTACATCAGTCTGATGTAATGAATGTGGTGGGCTCGAATCACGGTAATATAAATATTTTTGTGATTCTTAATATTTCTTTTTCTTTTATATTTTTTTATTTAGTTTTTATTATTCTCGTTCTATTTTAATTAGTATCGTTCTACTAAAACACCGAGCAAAGCTCGATCTCCCAGGTACTAAAATTTTATGTAAGTAAAGTTATTTTATGGAAGAGAAGAAGAATATTTTATTTTTAGTATCAAGAGGAATATATTTTTTGTACGTCTATGGCATTGTCAATGTTTAGACCATCTTACTCCATAGTATTAGTATATAATATTATGTTATAAAAAGGAAAAATTTGTTTGTTTGTATGTTTGTTTGCATTGAATAGGCTCCGCAACTATTGGACCGATTTTGATGAAATTTGTTTTTTTTCCAATTCAATTCATTTATTTGCTCTAAAAGTGGTAAATACAATAGTTGGTACAAAATTTATAGGCTCTGGCACTTTAAGCTATACATATATAGATAGCATGCAAACATTTATAAGATTAATTTAAATTATAAAGCTTCTAAATTAATAACATTATTATAAAAATATTCTAATTATTTCATTTTACTTTACACTAATAATTACATGTCATGACTGCTTAAGATATGTCATAAATGTACTCATTTATGACATAAGCAGTCCTGACATTTGTTACTACAAAATAATAATACAGAAAATATATTTACACAAATTATTTTACCACCTTAAAAAATAATAATCAGGTATAAGTGTCCATTTATGTCAAAGTAATTAATGAAAGTCAAGCAAAGATTACATATTAAAGTACTAAATATCATATAAAATCATTACTTCATGTCAATAGATTAATAAAAAATATTAAAAAAAATAGCTATTGATTGTTATTTTTAGATTAAAAAATTCTTTAACCAAGTAGAAGTTTTTTAGCTTTAACCATTTAATTATTTCCTTCTTAAATTTATTATACGGTAGCATTTTGCATTATTCCATGTCATATACATGGAATAGAATTACATCACTCTGATACAATACATTTTTCAGGATGACGTCAAGTACTAGTCTGTCAGGATTTCTCTTATTCTTAGGGTATACGTCACGTGCCTTATTAAAAGTTTTATAATTTATTGTTACGTAATTCACAAATTTGTAAATGTACATGCTCTGTACAGTCATTATATCGAAAAAGTAAGTTTTCGAAAAAGTGATTTACAGGACTCATGCGGCGGCTTACCACTAATAGCTCTTATACATTTTTTCTGCGCAATTAAAACTATGTTTACATCCGTGGAATTACCCCATAACCATATATATATCCATAATAGGATGATAGGACTGTATGCATCGATACAACATGTTTAAGTTTTCCAAGTACAAATACAAATCTGTTTTTTTTACTACAGACAGATTCTATGTGGGCTTTCCAGTTCAAGTTCTCATCAATGTACAAACCAAGAAACTTGGTATGTGTCACTTTTTCAATGCTCTCATTTTCATACGTAATTTTGTTACCGATGCCTGGTTTAGTCCTATAATTTTTAAATTCAATAAAGTTAGTTTTATAGTATAATAAAGTAGTCAAATTTATATTTAAATTATTATTAGTCATCCACATGATTACATTTTAATTAAATTAAATATGCCAATGTCAGTATTATTATAATAATTTTTTGTAAGTATAGATATGTCAATTGCAAAAAGGGTGAAATTAAAATTCGAAACTTCAGGAAAATAGGTGATATAGAATAGGAACAGGAGTGGACCGAGAACACTGCCTTGGGGTACTACTACTCTATTGACTCTGCATTTAGATCTCACGGTGGTTAAAATATTTTTCTTAGTAATTGTCATAACTTCAGTATATTGTTCTCTATTAGATAAGTATGATTCTATCCAGTTCAAAGCAGGATCTCTGATACCCAGGTTATTTAATTTCCTTAGCAGGTCACGTCCCAAGCCCAAGTCAAAAGCCCTAGACATATCAAAAAAGATGCAGATTGTTCTCTTTACATCATTTAAATTTTAACAAAATTCCGTACTAATATAGCTGCTGCTGTGGTAGTGCTTTTATTACTTTGGAAGCCGAACTGTTGTTGTTTCATTATGTTATGTTTTTCTATTAACTTTATTTTAATTAATTAGTCGCTTGTACATTACTTTTTAAATATTTTAAATAAAATGGGTTATAGGACGGTAATTTTTTAATAACGATTTATCTCCTTTTTTATATAAAGGTTTTACTACTGATGTTTTGAATTGCTGTGCCCGTTTCCAGATAAATATATATTAAATGTGTAATGATTGGCGTTAATTCATTTCTGCAGTATTTTATAACCTTAGTAGATACACCGTCATATCCTTCAGACTTAGTATTTTTAAGTGAGCCAATTATATTATTAATTTTGGAGTAACAACATGTAGTCAAAAAGATGGAATTTTGAACAAAAGTATTATTAGTATAAGGTAACATAAATTATTTGATTCATTTGTCAAGTTAATTAAATTATTATTGAAATATTATAATGTCATTATTTTCATTTTTAATTTCTTAAAAAGGTCAAAATTATTTAATTTATCGGTAACTTTACTATTTATAATTTTCAACGATACCCTACATTTGTTTTTCGCGGTTGCTAGTAAATTATTGTTAAATATTTTTTGAGAGATCTTGAGGCTTTCCCGTAACGTTAGGTCCATTACATATGAAATTGGCTTTTGTAAAGGACGAACATAAAGTCGATTTTTTTAAACATAATATATTTATTTAATCAAGGTATATACCATTGCTATCTATGCAATTTTGCCATCTCATAGGTAGTTCATTGAATCTTTTACTAAAAAAACCATTCGGACAGGAAGCAACATTTCAAATCTTTGAAGGCGCTTTGGACTGCCCCATCGGAGCTGAATTTTTTCCCTTGCAAGAAGTTATCCAAATTTCGAAAAAAAAATGGTAATCTGTTGGAGCAAGGTCCAGGGAGTATGGTGGATGTCTTAGACATTTCAATTGAGGCTCCTTTAATTTGGTAGCCGCCTGTTGTGCAGTGTGTGATCTAGCGTTATCCTGAAGCAGCAGTGGCCTAGAGCGAATGACCAACCTCGGTTGTTTAGCAGCTAGCTTTTCCATCATGATTTGCAGTTGCTGGTAATAGACATCTGCAGTAATCGTCTGGTCAGATTTAAGGAAGCTGTAGTGAATGACACCGGCACTAGTCCACCAAACGCTCACAAGTAACTTTTTTTAGTCAATTTTCGCTTGGAGCAGACTTTGGCTGGTTCGCCAGGGTTCATCCATTGCGCTGAGCGTTTCCGATTATCGTACACGATCCACTTTTCATCACAGGTAATGATTCGATTTAAAATCCCTTCATTATTGTGCCGGTTGAGTAATGTTACGCAGCAGTCGACGCGCGTTTGTCGGTTTGCTGCATTCAATTCATGAGGTACCCACCTTTCAAGCTCTTTCACCTTCCCAATTTGCTTCAATTGGACTAAAACAGTTTTATCACTAACACCGCAGCCTAAAGCTAACTCGGACGTGGTTTGAGATGGATCCGCTTCCACAATAGCCTACATTTCTTCATTATCAACTTTGGTCTCCGGCCGTCCACGGGGCTTGTTCTGCAGGTCGAAATTTCCCGAACGAAAACGTTGGAACCAAAAACGCACTGTGTTTTCTTTTGCGACACCGCCGCCATACACTTCATTAATCTTTCGTGCCGTTTCTGCAGCACTGGTGCCACGGTGGAACTCGTACTCGAAAATAATACGATATTTCAAGTTTTCCATTTTGTAAACAGAGTGACGCAAAGAAAAACCAAAAGAGGAACAAACAAATGAATTACGGTTTTCGAAACATAAATGCATGAGTAAATAGCGGTATAAATTTGAAATTGTAATTCCTAACCAAAGATTTTTGAGATTTTGTATTTGAGATCAAAGTGGCCATATGGCAAAACGCCAATTTCATATGTAAGGACCTAATATTTTAGAGTATATTTGATTTTTCGATGTATTTTTATAAGTTTTATTTTATAATTAATATATCTCAGATTTCTTTTGGGTTTGCAGCTTGTTTTTATACCATTTGTTAACCATACGGGTTTATTTTATTTTATCGTCTTGCTAATTCTTTAAGAGGGGAAACTCAATTTATAGAAAATAATTAAACCATCATAAAAATAATGTAATGCTAATTTATACATATTATCATTAGTTCTGAAAACGTCACTGAACGATAGACGTCTAAGACAGTAGCGGAACTTTTCCAGTCTTTCTTGACACTAATCTTTTATATAAAAATTGTATTTCTCTGGTACATTGTCTTTATAATTGACTGGAATATGTAGCATTTGATCCGTATTATGATCAGAGAGTTGTAGTTCATGCAGAGACCCTGAAGCATTCTTCACATTGCTTATTATGTAGTCTATACCAGAAAGTTGTCTGGTGGGCTCTGTTATATGGGATGTGAGATTATATTTCAATAAAAGAGATTTTAATTTGTTTGTTGAGGTATAGGCTTTTAGAGTATCTATGTTTAAATCACCAGCCATAATTATTTTCTGTTTGCGATATTTTGAAAGACTAAATAACACTGTGTCTAATTTGTCTAGAAATATATTCACGTCTGAATTTGGTACTCTATATAAACAAATAACAATTGAAATGCAGGCTGGAACTTCAATTCCGCAGCATTCGAATATTTTATCTATCCCAAAATACTTTTATATGCGCCAATTCTTTGAATAGCTTACCATATTTTACGATTAAGCATATACTACCTATATTTTTGTTATAAGATCTACAGTAGCTAGAGACAATGCGATACCCATTAAATTTAACATTTTGCACGGTAATCGAGTTTAAAAATGTTTCTGTAAATCTGAGGATGTCGGGTTGTTGGTTTGTATCATGTAATTCCGAAATGACGACATTAATGAGATCTTGTTTTGAAAGAAGCCCTGCTATATTTTGGAGTAACAATCTTAGTGATTTGAAGTTGCTACTTTGTTCCTTGAATTATTTACATTTATATTATTGCACGTATTATTTATTGTAGTTTTATAGATGAAAAAGCTGATTTGTATTGTTCTTGTTGCTAAAAATTGGGAAATAATATGGTATTGCTCCTTTAAATGGCGAGTAACATACAACATTTTATAAACATATATGAATTTGCTTTTGGAAAATTTGTTTTGAAAAAAGTTGCAGATACCTTTTAACGTACTATTAAATTTTACCACATTTAGCTGTTTATTCTCTACGACGCTCAGTATAAATGCCGGACATGGTTACATGGACATGGTATGACGCCTTAGAGCATGGATTCCCAAAGTGGTCCCAAATTAATAGTCCCAGATATATTAATATATATCCACCACGGAGGATGGACATAGGCTACTTTTATCGCGGACAATGTACGGTTTTTTGCAAGATTAACTTTTGCGAGCACGAATACGCGGGCAACATGTATTAAAAAATAATATACTAAGTCTTTCGAACATTTTGAGCCAAAAGTTCAGAAAGAACGATCTTATTTTCGATATTGAAACATAGACGCGTTATCACATCCCAATATTTAACATATTGTATATTTACACGATAATGAACTTGTGATGGCTCGTGCAAGTGTCCCAAAATAGAACCTCGACTGATAAGGAACAATATGATTTCGGTTATATTGTATTAAAGTTCGTAATTGCTTAAGCTAGGAAATCTTTAATAAAATTTGTAATAGTAGGTAATACAGCTAGTAATAATATAATTTATCGTTTAAATATTTCACATTGTTATTAAAGTACCTACTATATACAGTAGGCACCTTAAAAACAATGATTATATTTTATCGGATATGTAGAGATTATTTAAATTGTTTTATTTTAACAAACAATTGCAGATATTGTGTACAGCGATATTAATATTAATGTATTCTTTGTTTCAGGTACGTTCCAAATTGGGCGTTGATTGATTGTTATTCAGATAAGTAGCGTCTTTTGTACTTTTGGTATCGTAGGTATATAGAAAACTTTGGCGACATGCTTATTGCTAAATAATAAACATTCAGTAAAAACCATGTATTATACAAATAAATAAATAAGGGACACTTTTAATAATAGGTTTGCTATTTTGTCGTATTTAATCATTATTATAGATTTTTTTTTGCATGCCGTCTGATGTGTGTTAATAATAATAATGTGTGTGCCAAATAATTCCATTAAATCCAACGTAAAAGTTTGTGCATTGCATGAATATTGTAGGCAACACAAAGGCACGAAACGTTTGAACCGTCCTTATCCGACAGTAGCTGTGTATAAATCACAGTAATCTTGATTCATTGTAACCTAAAGTGAGTCTTCAAACGAGAATGTTAGCGGAGATCGTTTACCCGACGTGCTAGTTTTCAGTAAGTCAGAATATTCCTCATTAAAAGATCCTTGAACTTGCGCTAATCTTGTCACTGTGTTACACTTCTGTGTAACTTCAATCACACTTCAATGATTCTCACAGTTGATTCGCTTCGTCCTTTGCTTCATAACTAAAAAAAGTCTGGCTATAAGTAGTTTTTTTTTTTTTTGTAAATCCAGTTTAATTTTAAATGTGTATGGGCTAAATTGTGATTAATTCATAGTCATTATTTGAATACATACTTAAACAGAACTAAGTCATAACGGATAACAGATTTAAACGTGTATCAAATTACTATTCGCTTGTCACATTGTAATATCAATTGTTAAGTTTAAAG
The DNA here is from genome assembly GCA_037179445.1 of Phengaris alcon alcon. Lineage (NCBI taxonomy): Eukaryota > Metazoa > Arthropoda > Insecta > Lepidoptera > Lycaenidae > Phengaris > Phengaris alcon. Next base: position 433,681 of record JAYRCH010000369.1, on the reverse strand, counting down.
ACGCGTTTACAAATTTGATATAAATTGGCTGTTTTAATAAGATTTCCGGTCTGTATACGGTACAATATTATCTTTACAGACTTATTATAACAAGATAAAATTAATTTTCTGATTGAGATTAAAAATCACAAGTTAACTCTTATAACATTTAGGCGATCAGAAAAGGTGAGATGAGATTTAGATGAGCTTGAGATGAGATAACATTGAAATCAGCCTAAGATGAGATTGAGGTGTGACTGAGATGAGATTGTGGTGACATCGATATGAGATTGAGATCATATTGAGATTATATTGAGATGATATTGCAATGACATTGAGATAATGTATTATTGAATTAATATTTACATGACGAATCACGAATACTTGAGTTTTTTTTTCAGACGAGGCTGAAACCGAAACTACAATTTTTGGTCGAAATTAGTCTCTAATTATTTATTATTATTGGCAGATCATGTGTCGGTATGTAAATCATAATATGCGCCCTGCCCTTGAGCTATCGGTCTCGTTGTACGGTTCGGTGGACCGTGACTGACCCTATTGTGTGTCATGGCTCAGATGTAGCCCTTTGTCCGAAAGCTTACGCTTTAATGATAATTAAGGCTTTAATGAAATTTTGCATTAATTCATTTAATGAGTAAGATGATTCCTAGTGATCTCTACGTTTGAGTGATCAACTTGCATCTGATTGTATAAAGTCATAGATACTGGAAATGTATCAAGTTCAAGAAAGCTCCAACACAGACCAACTGCTCCAAAGTATTGAAAACTGAAACATTGCCTACTAATAATAACGACTCCCAAACTAATATCGGTTACGTTGGTAAACTTAAGTGGAAATACCGAAGTCGTTCCAACCGCCGAAGTTTTACTTCTTCAGTGGTTGATTTAATTTGTTCAAAGGTTGAAAAGTACAAAAGTACATAGTGCTACATAGATAGTTCACGTAATACACAGCGGAACTATACTTGAAGGTAAACTGTAAGGCACGTATGTAACAAAACACTGTCGGGGTTGCGTGTGACAGAGCAATTCAAAGCGAACTTTATCAGTAGGTACAAATCGCACTGAAAGTACCGAGTACTGTGATATGAACTATTTACGATCAATTAAATACTGCCATGCAATGGATACTACTGCTATATGGTTGATTATGGCATATCATTTCTAGTAGGCACAAATTAATTATTAATTGGGCATTCAAATGTCTAACTTAATATATAAATCTAAACATTAATTATTACAATTATTATTACATACTAAGCACATTATCTGATAGCGTGGCAGCGATATCGCCAAGTATTAAGCGGCCGTAACTATCTTTTCTCGAAGCATTTCGCGGCTTTTTCGTGCCCCCATATTTTCGGTAACAAAGCTACCTAGCGGTCTGAATTTTTGTCGCAGAGAAGTCCTTAGCGGCACAAGCTATTGTTTTAAATTTCATAAAAATCGAGTGCATAGTTTAGGAGATAGAAGCGGCAAAAACGCGATTTTGAATAGATGGAGGTAGGGAGAAGAAGCAAAATTCAAAGCATACTTCTACTAGACTTAGAAATTTCAAATTTTCTGTCAGGCTAGGTTATTAGCTACATATAAAGGGATAATATAGAAAAAGTAAAATTATTTGAGAACGCACTTGTGGTTCTTCTGGTGTTGCGGGTGGGTGTCCACGGCCAGTAACCATTTTATTTATAAAACATATCAAGAAACAAGCTAATGGATCGCCTGATAGTAAGCGATTACTCCCGCATTAAGTTATTCGTAACACCGGAGTAATTATAAGTGCGTTCACGGTCTTTAAAACCCCAAATTCCTTGGTCAGTTTCAGGCAATGGGGCAAACGGGCAATAAATTTCCGGTACCGATATCCATATTTTAATATAAATAAGATAGATAATATAGATTAGACCCATGCAAGTCAGTGATAAACCTGGAAAAGCATTTCGATGTTATCACTATGCCAATATGAATTCTATACTGGTACACTGCGGGTTATCCGTACCTTTATTTCAAAGATTGTTGACCATTTTGAAAACTTTTCATAGGTATGGTTTTAGTTTTCTTATTTAAAAATCGTCAACACAATCTAGATCACAAATAATAGAATGACTGCAGGTAATAAAATGTTAGCACTCGTGTTAAGCTACTAGTAACCATAATATTTATATATTGATTTATTAAAGTGCTCATTGCCAAGTCACTATTTATTATAATAAGTTATAAAAATAAAATTCTCCACATACGGATACTAATTTTTTATGAATAACTAATTAAATGGACTATCTTGAATTTCACTTGGTCTCTACGACATCTCATAACTTTTTGCAAAGGAAATACTTGGCTTTTTTCATTTAGGTAATGTTTTTTGTGGGATGTTATTTATTACTAAGGTCAAAGTTACATAAAGTAAAATAATATTTAATACAGTCTTAAGAATGTTGAACTAGCATAAAACAAGCAAATAATTTACATGATGTGAGTTATAATAGGTATTTACCTATGAAATTGCCGTTCTGCAGTACTGGCCATTTCAAATCAAAATAATTTTTGTTTGGCTAAGAATTCTAATGTCAAATTAATTTTATTTTAAAAACATGAAATTCTTTTTCCAAAAGTAGTCATTTGTTTATTGATTAGTGTTACATTTTCATCGCATTTCAAGCAAGAGACGAGATCCGCTGCTCCTGCACGACAACGCGCGACCTCATACTGCACAGCAGACGGTCTCCAAGTTGCAAGAACTGGGGTTGGAAGCTCTCCGTCATCCGCCCTACTCACCAGACCTTGCGCCTACGGACTACTACTTTTTCCAGAATTTGGATAACTTCTTGGCGGGAAAAAATCAATACCCGAGAGGCAGTACAAAAATGACTTTGAAGAATTTGTTGCCTCCCGTCCAGCTGATTTCTTTAAGAAGGGCATCAATAAACTGCCACTGCGTTGGCAAAGATGCATTGATTGCATGGGTGATTACTTCGATTAATACAAATAAAAAATTCATGAAAAAAATCTAATAAGGCAATTTCATGTATGTATATACAAAAAAAGTGTATTAGAGTTGTATTTCATTTGAAACAGGATGAAAGTTGTAAACCATATTAAAAAAATATAATATACTCCATATTATATTTTTTTAATATGGTTTACAACTTTCATCCTGTTTCAAATGAAATACAACTCTAATACACTTTTTTTGACTCCGCATGTAACTGTTCGGTATTTTGATTTAAATTCAGTCTCAGTATGGGTTCTTGAGCATATTGTTTACTATTTCAGTCTGTTGTTTTCGACCTGTTAAGTAAGACCCTATGAGTTCTAGGGCTACACCGCGGATGCCTCTACATTCTAATTTATTTAACAAAAATTTTAGTTTTTGTAAAAAATACAGTATCTATCGCGATAGGTCTATAAGAGTTCAAACTTTCTTTGTTTCATTTTTTAAAAAGGGGCTTTACTGTTGAGGATTTTAGTTAGTTAGTACACACCTGATAGTAGGCACTGATTTACAATGTGACTTATAACGGACTCTGTGAATGAAAGTCCGGACTTATAATACCTGCTACCTTTCTAATAATGTTTGTTTATATTCTATCGCATGCAGTGCTGTGGGTGTAATTGAGTAATTTTATTATTGCTAAAGTTTCACTTGGATCAGTGGGGGTTAAAAAAATAGATTTAGAACATGTACTAATTATATTATTATTATTTCTACTGTCATAAGAATGATTAGGGTTAGTTTTCAAATTAGTTAATTCAATAAAGTAGTTCTTAAAATGTTTTGCAATGTCGTGCGAATTACTCACTATCATATTATTAAATTTTATACTTCATGTTGTTCGTTTATTATTATTTTTACTTTATTAATAATGCCCAAGTTTTCTTTAGATTTATTATTTGAGTTATTAATAAAATAGCTATTTTGTGTTTTTTGTGTCAGTTTTATCACTTTTTTTAGTCTTTTTGTGTATTCTTTAAGGTAGTTTTTAAGTTTTTATTTTACCCACCTAGGGGCCGAGTTTTAGAAAAACGTAGAAATTCAATTCAACTCATTTGTTTACATGAAACATGGTAGGTATGTGCAACACAAAAATGTTTCGTCAATTCACATGCAAATATTATTATTAGGTTATTACATATGAAATTGGCGTTTTGTAAAGGAGGAACATAAAGTCGATTTTTTTAAAACATAATAAATTTATGTAATCAAAGTACTCGTATATGCCATTGCTATCTATGCACTTTTGCCATATATAGGTATAGTATAGCTATGGTATAGGTAGGTTCATAGGTAGTTCATTGATTCCTTTACTAAAAAAACCATTTGGACAGGAATCAATAAAATCTTTGAAGGCGCTTTGGACTGTCCCATCGGAGTTGAATTTTTTCCCTTGCAAGAAATCCAAATTTCGAAAAAAAAATGGTAATCTGTTGGAGCAAGGTCCGGGGAGTGGATGTCTTAGACATTCCAATTGTAGCTCCTCTAATTTGGTAGCCGACTGTTGTGCAGTGTGTGGTCTAGCGTTGTCCTGAAGTAGCAGTGGCCTAGAGCGAATGACTAACCTCGGTTGTTTAGCAGCTAGCTTTTCCATCATGATTTGCAGTTGCTGGCAATATACATCTGCCGTAAGCGACTGGCCAGATTTGAGAAAGCTGTAGTGAACTACACCGGCCCTAGACCACCAAACGCTCACAAGTAACTTTTTTTCAGTAAATTTTCGCTTGAGGCAGGCTTTGGCTGGGTCTCCAGGGTTCAGTCATTGCGATGAGTGTTTCCGATTATGGTACAGGATCTTCTTTTCATGATTCGATTTAAAAACCTTTAATTATTGTGCCGGTTGAGTCATGTAACGCAGCAGTCGACGCGCATTTCTCGGTTTGCTGCACTCAATTCATAAGGTACCCACATTTCAAGCTTTTTCACCTTCCCAATTTGCTTCAAGTGGATTAAAACAGTTTTATTACTAACACCGCAGCTAGCAGCTAACTCGGACGTGGTTTGCGATGGATCCGCTTCCACAATAGCCTACATTTCTTCATTATCAACTTTGGTCTCCGGCCGTCCACGGGGCTTGTTCTGCAGGTCGAAATTTCCAGAACGAAAACGTTGGAACCAAAAACGCACTGCGTTATCTTTTGCGACACCGCCGCCATACACTTCATTAATCCTTCGAGCCGTTTCTGCAGCACTGGTGCCACGGTGGAATTCGTACTCGAAAATAATACGATATTGCAAGTTTTTCATTTTGTAAACAGAATGACGCAAAGAAAAACCAAAAGAGGAAAAAACAAATTAATTACGGTTTTCGAAACACAAATGCATGAGTAAATAGCGGTATAAATTTGAAATTGGAATTCCTAACCAAAGAAGATATATTTGAGATCAAAGTGGCCAGTACGACAAAACACCAATTTCATATGTAAGGACCTAATAAAAAACAGAAATAATAGTAGGTACCTATTCATAATTAATGGATGTTAACTTTTATACATTAAAATAATTCATTTTCTAACTAAAATAAATCCCATAGACCTTTACATTAAAAAAAAACAATTGGCACTTGGTTTTTAAAAGTCGTATGGTTGAGTTATAAATAGTGTCACTAACACGACTTTTTATATATATATATATATATATATATATATATATAGATACCTGGTATTTTTCCACTCAGTATCCAAACTTACAGGAGTTAACTTTCCTACTTGAAAAAAAATCAGGTGTTTCATACAAAAGGGCTACGGCATAGCATTTTGTAAACAGCTGTTTTTTTTTTCAAGTAGGACAGTTGATCAAATAGTAAAAGTTGCTTATATTCTAGAGGTTCACTCCTGAAAGTTTGGACACTGATGGGAAAAACACCGTTTATAGATAAATACTATTATAGATGTGAAATTTCGTGACGATGGATGGATGAATGAATGGATGATTATTACTCTTTCACGCAAAAACTTATCAACGGACTTCTATGAAATTTTGTATTTATATGGTTTTGTTTTTAACCCTACATTTACGGGATTTACGCTTGTCCCGAGCGGGGGGACGTTTAAAATAATACCGAAAATACGGGTCGTCCCTGAAAATACGTGACGTCCAGCATCCGTAGTATACGGTATGCCTACTGCGCGGGTCTCGGTATTGTAGCGTCAGCTTGTCTTGACTCTGATTGATGGAACAACGGCTTGTACTGATGGCCGTTCAGTACAACCCTTATGCATAATTTATATGTATCTGATTTCTGACCATAGTGCGAATACACTTCAATATAGGTATACCGGTGAACTTCTCGTATCTAAAAGGTGTAGATGTAGGTAGGTAACAAAAATTACTTGTTTTGATTGGTTTAAATGTTATATAATAATCTTCTTTCTTTGGTTGACTAAAAAAAGTTACTACGTCGTGGAGACCAATCTCCATCTCCAAATTTCACCTAATGTTAGTTTTCATTCTATGTTGTAAAATGTTTTTCCACCATTCAGATAAAATGATAAGGTATATAACTATCAGGGTTGGCATGAATAAATGATTTTGATTTAAATCACGATTTTAATCAAATTATGTTTTCAATAAAAATCAATGATTTAATAAAAAATGTTTAATTTCACTTTATTTTACAGAAATCAACATAAAAACAGATTTAGAAATTATAATTAAGTTACAAACTACAAAATATACTTTTAAATCTGAGAAATCAATATCATTATATTTGGATAAAATAACTAGTCATCCAGCCTTTCCAATTCCCAGTCGTTAAAGTAAATTGGAAATATGCTGGCTATCAATTGATGATTTTCTGACATCTATCGGTCATTTCATAAAATATTACTACTACGATCGATTCTACTATACGTTGATAATATGAAGATATGTTCATAACATGACCGATAGATGTCAGAAAATCATGAATTGATAGCCAGCATATTTCCAATTTACTTTTAAACTGGAATGTAAACGTTAACACTCGGACTCTGTGTTTGATGTTCTGGCTTTATTTTTCCCAACTCCTTAAACATTAAACTAACACTATATAAAAATTTCAAATTGCCTCAAACATATTATTTGGGATTTTTTTTTAAATGACAAAATTTGTATATCGACTTAGCCCCGCATCTGACCAGCCAGTGCTACAGTTTCGTGTTGGGGTACAATATGAGAAGTATAGGACAAGGTTTCAGCTTGCCTCAAACACCTGCTCTAAATTTCCTAGTAGCTCTCCATCTAAAATTTTTGCGCAAAAATATAGTTAAATTTAATAATTAAACGAAAAAATCAAAAAATCGTGATTAATTAGGGTTTTTTTAAATCGTGCTTTATTAGTTTTTTTTTTAAATCATGAGTTTTCCCAACCCTAATAACTATGCTCGATTACTCATGTACAATGTATATTGAGGTCATCATGATTTATGATATGATTATAAAATAACTGTAAACGTTTACAGCTGTTCATTATAATAATAAACGAATTATTAAATTACTAATTACGTACACGCATAGGAATAATATTCGAAGTTCGAACACCTGCTTCTGCTGCCAATAATAAGGTAATTGCAGATTAATCTTATGCTAACGAGCTAATCTTGTATATAAATATATTTAATTGGATTCTCGAAAACGCCTGCAAATATTACCATGAAATTTAGTGTGCAGAGAAGGGGAGAAACGTTGATAGTGTCTTATCCCTGATAAAATTCCCAATTTTAAGCTATATATTATGTTTTTTCTTTCGTCGTGAAACAATATATAAATAATTTCGACTCTATTATGTCAGTCCAAGTGACAGTTTGTTATTGACTATTGTTATACATACGCCTATAATTTTTGCGTTGTTCGGTGGGTTCGAATCCTGGACAGATAAATATTTTTGTGATTCTTTTTATTTTTTTTAATCTACTAGAACTAATAAGATGCTAGTAAAGGTACTAGCATCTTTGAGTCCATACTCGATTGTAACGCTTATAATATATAGTATAGTATAATTATAATATAATAATATAATTATAATATAATAATATTATAATAATATAATAATATTATAATAATATAATAATATTATAATATAATGTTTAGCTCCCAAAGGTGGAAGATAAATCTTGATATTCTAAACAGGCCGGCTGAGGACGCGGCTCGGTTACACCTTGTAACTACTTTAGTGCGCCATTACATTTTGATACTTGAATTTGATTATACTTCAGCTAGGTATCTAAATGCTTGTTGTTTAAAATATTAATTATGCACAGTAATAATTTTGGTAGAGGTAGGTGGCGTAGTTGTGAAAATTTTCATTGAATTTTTCATAAGTTTATTTTACTCTGGTTAAGGAAACTTTGGTAAATATGAGTAGGCTAGCATAGGCATTTGAATATTATAGATGGAAGAGTAGTAGACGTAGCATAACATAAAATACAAGATTTATTCTAGCAGAAGTACCTACGCGCTACGCGTGAACCCTGACTCAACTATGCGTAGTGTGTATGCTAAATATAGTTCAATTGCAATCGGGAGCGGTTCTTGTGAATCATTGCCGGAGTATTTCATGGGTGGACGATGACGCTTATCTTCTAAGTATAAAAAAAAGGTATGGACCTAAAAATGGTATCGGTCTTATGTTGGAAATATTTATTGCAACGATCAATACTTGTTTATGTAAACTACTTTTCGTTTTTTGCAATATGAAACTTCAATATAAACTGACAAGCTGAAGTTTGTATCGTATCTCATGTAATATAGAGCAATGATTATTACCACAAAAACTGAATGTAGGTCTCAGTACTTGTGTATGTCACGATATCAGATTATCTTTAATTTTTTGCGTAATGTTTAGCACATATATAAAATTGCAGTTGTTAACTTATTCTATTGTTGTGATATTTCTTACACAGTTCTTACACCAAATCACTAAATTCGTATTTATTTTTCGGATCTTATATTCCAAATAGATAAAGTATATATATTTTCCTCTCTTGATCAGGTTGCTGCATATTCAAAAAGTGCAGAAAATTTTGAGGCAGATTATTGATAGTACCAATAAAACCAACTTTTTTATGTTTTGTGTTTCTTATTTGTAGGTACATGCATTTCAAGTGTCTCAACACTTTAAAGGGTATAGGAAGACGATAAGATTATATTTTAAATTGCGATGTCGCAGTTCAAGTGTGTCGGCGAGGGATCGATCACTTCACAACTATTGCGAGTGGAACGTGACTGAAGAGCGTTAGTTTTGTTGCTCCAAGATATCGAAAAAAAGAAACAACTAAACGAGTGCTTTTGCCACCTTCGAGTTATCGATCGACTTTATAGTCATAAAGTGTTTCCAATATCCATCCTAAAAAAACTTTTAAAATGTAATAACTTATGGATTGAATTAAGTATAATTTGCGCGTTGATAGTTATATAGGAATCTCCTTAGATATGTCACAACATGCTCTTGCTTAGGTTATTAATCTTTGATATCATTTACAATATTAATAATGAATAATGGTAAAACTATCTAAACATTATCTACATATTCCGGACCAGACCTACTCGAATCAACTATCGTCCTAGATCATAAAACACTCGTCGTGTATCCTTCATAGTAAAATATGGCTTAAAATAAAATTTAGCTTCGCAGCTGTTACAGGCGTTCATTATATTATAATACTTTCAACTTTGTATTCATTAAAAGTTATCACTAGATAGACTAACAGCACATAATTACCTATAAAATTATTTATTTATTACATATTAATATCTCAACCATTATCATGAATACTACATAAACAAAATTTAAAATTTTAAGTAACCCCCGACACAAAATACTGTAAAAAGTAAACAAATAAAATTCTATTTTAGCCTTTAAATATTTTTAAAGGATCTTTTTAATATGTGCGTCGCCGAGTCGGGGGACCGTGGCGCACGGTGTGAAGTTTTTTATTTAGCTACGTATAGCTAATAGAGAATAATATGCAGGCACCAGTTTTAAGTATTTTATATACCTAGTTAAAAAAATTATAGCCATTATAAATATTTATTGCGAATTTTTTATTCTCTATTGTTGTAGCTAAGAGAAACATATTCACACTGCGGCCCCCGACGCGGCGACGCACATATTAAAAAGATCCTTTAAAATATTGAAAGGCTAAAATAGGAATTTATTTATTTACTTTTTATAGTTTTTTGTGTCAGGGGATAGGGGAGGCCCTGGCACGAAGCATAAGCCAGGTAAAAAGAATGATGTTATTTTCTAAAAATATATACTAGATGACGTTACTACATTTTGCATAGGCCTCGCGCGTGCGGCCGGCAAACGCCATGACAGTTTGACCAAAACAATAAGCGCGAGTATGTGTTGTGGAGATATAAAAAAAAAGTGTTGTTTTCTTACGATTTTTGCAAAGGTTTGTAGACTCAGTTTGTATATTACCAATCAGCTAATTATAAATAATATTTGTTTATACTATTACTAGTATATACGAGTGTAATTTGCGATTATTGTTTTTCTTTTACCTACTTGCAATAGTTCAAGTTCAAGTAGTAACTTGTTGTAGATATTAGTACGTTCGGCAAATTGAGTATGGGTAAAACGGTTAAGGTATTATATATTATAAGCTATTAAGTTTAAAAAAGGCGAATAATAAAAAGACGAAAATCTTTGAGTTAGCTAGCCTCAGCAAGACAAAAAAAAAACGATCCCTTGACAAACCGCTAAGCAAAGCCCGAAACCTGAATTCTACTGTTTGGTGTGCGCTGAGAGGTAAACTGATCCTCCAACAGAAGATTGGATTCAGTGTAATCAGTGCAAAAGTTACGCTCACGAGGACTGTACCTCCTATGTCGGAACTCGTAGCTATTTTTGCGATTTATTTTATTAGTATATCCTTTTAGTCCTTATGGCTTATTCGTTTTGCCCCACCCTTAGGCTATTATTTTTAGAAAAATGATTAAGTTTCTTATTATTTATTGTTATTTTCCAAAGATGATTAACCAATGTACAAATAAAAAGTACAAAGAGTTCTATTGATTATCAGATTATTGTTTTATTTATACTATCCCTTAACATATGCGTCTTGCCCGGGGTATACTTAAAATTTTTAATTTGTTTTTATTTCATGCTTTTTAAATTAATTTAATTACAACTTTCTTCTAACTGGTCTCTGCGAAGTCCATTCCATTTGAAACTATTACTGACTATTTAACCATAAGTGGATGGTTCCTTGGACTGTAGATACGACGACTATAGATACATATTATAATTATACCACCACTTATATGCATACATTTTAAACGTAATATGCGAGGTTCTAGTATCATGCTGAAGCATCAGCTAACTGTCACCATCTATCATCATCCACATCATGTATATAGATTCTGTTCATTAAAGCTTTTTCAACGAGCCCAAACACGATACGTCTGCTGCACGTTAGTGAAGAGTTGGGATTTCTGCAGATTTGAAGTAATGCTGCATCATCAGGTGCAAATGATCAGTATTTATCTATGTCCTATTCATTGATATCACTAAAATGAGTCCAAACACGATACCTCTGCTTTTGTGAGGAGTGGGGTATCCTACAGATTCCAGGTGACGCTGCAGCATCAGCTTAACATTATCAAGTGTAGGCAATATGGTTGAAGTGCCAGGATACGAAACATTGAACCGATCAGACCAGTGGAAGTTGCTTACAACCTTTCATCAACTAGATAACCCCCGTATTGTCAGAAAGTGAGTGAGCTGATGATGATGGATTATAGCTAAGAACACTCTCGATCATGTCAGCTTTCATACAACAAAAAAGCCGCATCTAAATCGGACCTTTCGTTTAGGAGCCACGATGCCACGGACAGACACAGACAGACACGTCAAACGTATTACAACCCTCTTTTTTGTCAGGGGTTAAAAACATAGGTATTATAATAATTCATTATTCATAATTCATTCTTAAAAATTATAAAAAAATATGTTTGGTTAGTAATATCTAGTTGGGTTTACCTGTCTATACCTATGTAATATGATGTAGGACGGTAGTACCTACCTCAGTCTTCAATAAGTAGGTATAGGTATTTCGTTGTATTGGCAAAGGTTTCAAAAATGGGGGATCATATTTTGAAATTACGCCATACCACTTAATTAATAGAAGAAAGTTACGACAGGCTTTCAACATATTTTACATATTTTATTAACATTGTTTTATAGCAACCTTGGCAAAGTTTCAAGATCATGCTATTTGGCATTGCGAGGTTTTCGTTATTAAATGCATTCCTATTATTGCCAAGGCTTTGTTTTCCCCAAGGTACAGTGCTAATGCATTTTTCCATTATATCTGCATAGCGGATTCATTACAGTGTCGCAATATTCCGGATTGCAACATGCAAAATTTTAAAGTTTTTGTTATGTAGATATGTTTATCTTTTTTCTGTGAATTTTTAATAAACAATGTTATAATATTTCAAAAGATAAGAGTCAATTGTAAAATCTTAATAGTCAAACATTACTAAAAGCTACTAAATAAGCTAATTCTTATCATGCAATAGTATCTACATTCTACGGTTAATGTTTTTCCGTTGGCGCGAAAAAAATAATCTAGTCAAATAATTGTCAGGAAAATATTTATATAGACATGTCTTCGCATCGATATAGAATATGTTGAGAATTGAGTAGTTAATGCGACTAATTGGTCACGTTCTGACCGTATCCTTGGGAAGGGCTCATCGTGTGCTGCATACCAATATCGTGTGCGCAGCTCGTCCTTATAGAGAACACGTCTTACCCTTTTGTGTAGCCTTTGTTTGCTGAATAAATATTGTCCATAGTAAACACATTGTGCAAAAAGCAATTTCGATAATCTTGATTTAAGTGATTTTCGTATAGCAGGTTAAAGTCGGTTCTATATTTGCTCCCTCGTCTCGACGAATATTGTTAATAGGTATTATCGAATTAGGAGTTTGATGCGAAGTTCCTTTGCACGCTCCAGGGGAAAGTTAATATTCTTGTATGATCACGTGACATCAGCCGCAGGCTGCGTAACGCCTACGCCTAACATGCCGGGACTTAGGAGGTCGATTGTAGGACACTTCGGATACTTAAATAAAAGCGTCATTGATTTTCGATATTTTGATACATAATTATAAATAAATGGGAACAGATACATTCTAATTGAATCGCTTGCTAATAAATTCATGAATTGAATAGCAAGCGATTAGCGTAGTATGTGACAAACGTTTTCTCGGTAAAGCGAGCTCCTGCGCGTAAGTAACTCGAGTTCCTAGGGGAGTCGTTTTTTATAGGTGTAATGCGACAGCCGTAATTACAAAATATTCTGTTACATTTTATGCTTAGGTAATTCTTTTTATTTTCATTTCAGTTTTCATATATACCAAAGTCAAAAAACATAATGCGAAATTGAAGTTTGCTAAATCACAGTTCCGAATTTATATTACTTTCAGGTAAGGAAATGAAAGATCCGAAGTTTCATGACTTTTTAACTTTTTTATAGTTTCTGAGACAGGAAACAGCAAAGGAATCGCGAAGTCTAATAACGTGTAGAGTTATTCGGGGTAAAACGCCGCACTGGGTAAAAGTACGCAGTACCAATATCTCGGTAAGGGGCGAGCGGGTGGGTGGGGGGGGGGGGGGGGTGCTTTCTTGACAAAACAACGGAGCTTGAGCCGCCATAATGAGCTGTCATTTATTGCGCAGTGCGTGTTGTGGTTCGGAAAAAAATTTAAAAAAAACAAATCGGTAAGTTTTTCAAACGTTTTTTGCGCTAGGGAAAAGTGTGTCACATTATTATAAAGGCAATTATAGAAGATAAGTGTTTTGGTTTGTTTTTAATGATTAGTAGACAATTTGTTACAATGCTGTTTTATAACCTAACTTTATTGAGTACCAGGCATTTGAGTGTTTTTTCGAAGTCGGTCTTTTGGGGAAAAAGGACGGGGGTAGTAGTACGCGCGTACTTATACCCCTCTTACTATTATTTTGAACAAAGTTTAAACCTTTAACTTAACCAGTTTCGTGATTGTTTTAAAGTGCGAGTCAAGTGTGATTGTTCAAGGGTAATCTGATGACCAAAATAAAGAAATTTGAATTTGAAATTGTTTTTAATAATTTGATGTTATTTATTTGTTTTAGAATGCTGAACTATGCCTCGGACTTATATAAAAGAGACACTCAATCGGACTTTAGTAACGGAAGAAAAAATAATTACTGCAAAAATACTTATAGCTGAAGGAAAAAGCAAAAGATTTGCAGCTGATGCCGTAGGAATTCATGAAGCAACACTAAGAAAACGGTTAAAAACTGGTCATGTGCCTACAGCTTTGGGTAGATTTAAACCAACTTTTACAAAAGACCAAGAGGCTGAATTTGCAGTTCACTGCCAGTTAATGGATGAAAGATTTTTCGGAATCACTATTAATGATTTACGTCAGTTAGCTTACGAATATGCTGAGGCTAACAATATTACCCACCGTTTTGATCACTCGACTAAAACAGCTGGCCGTGACTGGGTGGAAGGCTTCCTCAAACGAAACCCTATTCTTGGTGTGCGTCAATCAGCTCCAGTCAGCTTAGCTAGAGCAATTGACTTTAACCGAGTGCAAGTAGAAAGGTTTTATGCCAACCTCAAAGAGTTATACGATAAGTACCATTTTCGGCCGCACCGGATCTATAATATGAATGAGACCGGAATGAGCACTGTTCCCAAAAAGACACCAAAAGTAGTAGCTCCTAAGGGAAAAAGAGTCGTCGGTAAAATTGTGTCTGCAGAAAGAGGTATGACAATAACTGCTGTGATGTGTATGAGTGCGACTGGACATACCACGCACTACTGTACAGGACTGTATAAATTCACAGGGGTTCAACCGCCGGCTCAGATTAGACTCGAAGATAGCAAGGTTACACCGATTTGGGCAGAGCCGGGGCGATAATAAAACACTTATTTTGAGGACAACGGTGGCCCAAGAGAAAGTATTTGCATGGTGTCTGAAAGTGGATACATAAACTCAACTCTGTTTATCAACTGGCTCACCCATTTTAAAGATTTCGCTAATCCATCTAAGGAAGACCCCGTACTACTTATTATGGACAGCCATTCGTCGCATATAAGCTTGGACGCATTAAATTATGCTAGAGAGCACAATATTATTATGCTTACTATTCCGCCTCATGGAAGCCACAAGATCCAGCCGTTAGATGTAGCCCGTTCACAGTCCTTTAAAAACCAGATATGCAATCGAATGCGAAAAATGGATGAACCATCACGCTGGAAAAGGTATAACACAGTTTCAAGTGGCCGGTATATTCAATAATGCTTTTAAACAAGCAGCGACTATAACCAACGCTGAGTCTGGCTTCAAGCAACAGGAATATATCCGTTCGCAGATGATTTGTTTGATGTTACAGATTTCGCTCCGGCTTCAGTCACTAACCAGGTTGTAGAAATAACTGAAAGGCCAGAAAGTCCTGTTCTGCAAAATAATAATATTATTGATAACAATGATAATACTCAAGCCTTGTCAAGCTGTATCACGGACCAACGAAGTGATCAACCAACATCTGTTGAAAACATAGTTTTGCCAGAAAGACCTTCAATACTACAAACATCTGATGCAGATTGTATAGAACCTTGTATTGATTCAGATACAACAATAATAGATGATGAAAGTATGGACCAAAATGAAGTGACTGCTCGGTTTAATGTGTCTGCTTACCACGAGGCTAGTAATAATGCGTCCAGCAATGAAGAACGAGGAGATTTATCACAAAAAGATGATAACGATTTCAACGTTCAGAATATTGCTGATTTACAAAGAGATGACCCTGATTTGGCAACAACGGCACAAAAAGATGCTCCAATTATTACTGTGGCTCAATTAAGTCCATTACCGCGCATGATAGAAAAGAAGAATAGAACAAGACCTTGCTTAAAATCAGAAATTATAACATCCAGTCCATATAAGAAGCAATTGGAAGAAAAAAAGAAATTGATGGAACAAAAGACACAAAACAAACGCCATGTTAAGCTAGTCAATTTTGATGATTTAGGTTCCCCTGGACCACCAGGTACTCAAAAGCGCAAAACACGCCTTACGGGTAAAACTAAAGCCACGGTATCGATACCAAAACCTTCAACATCTCGATCACAATTTAAAAGAAGATCTCTGAAAGAAGTTGAAGAGTATTTTTGTCCAGTTTGTGATGAAAAATATGAAGCGCCTCTGTACAAAGACTGGATTATATGTATTATGTGTAGAAGATGGTTCCATGAAAAATGCACAGCAAACGAACCAGGCATGAGTAATTACGTCTGTGATTTTTGTGAATAACTTGATGGTATTTTTTTGTAAGATTTATTTTTTTAAGTTCCTGTTTTGATTAGATATTAGGTATTACACACAAAGTTTTTGAGACTGATTTCCACTAATTAGAAACGTAAGAAAATGTTATTTTAAAAGCTTTTGAGACTTTTTGTTTATTTTTTTGTTAGATTATGATGTTACCTTTCATATGCTAGATAATAGATATATAGGTTATAGATTCATAGCTTTATCAACGAGTCTGGAAAATTAATAAAAAAGTAACTTTTGAGACTGACTGCTAAACTTAATATGATTGCCATATTATTTGTAAGAAGCCTTCTGTTATTTGTTTTAATAATTTCAAGTTTTAAATAGTATGTATCGTCTGTTAAACGTTAGAAGAGTATCATGTTATGTTTCGATAATTTTAAAAAATATAGTATCATGTTAAAAGTAGACTGCTTTTAACATAACTTTTTTTAAATGTTTATCATTAAAATAAGTTTTTTATTGATGAATATCAAGCAGATATAGATTTGTCTGTGTTTGATTTTAATAAAAAGAGCTTTCAGACAAAAAACGTTTACAAATTATTTGATGCATCTGTATGCGTTTTTTTACCCGCAACGCGTACTCGTACCCCAAAGTACTGCGTACATTTTCCCACAAGTTGAGGTAAAAGTACGCAGAAGTAAAAAAAAAAATTGCTAATTATGGATTAACGGGAACCAAAATGGTCCCAAACTCTACATTTACATAAGGCGAAATACGTGTGCTTAATCATGGAATAGAAGGCGTACGCAGTATTACACCTATATCAATTTTATAAGCTTTGGAAAAAAATTGCTTGCTTTTGCCCCGAATGCCTCTAAGCGAATTGTAATTTCCTTACGTTTTCGCAATCAGGTCAGATGTTCAGCACAGAATCACAGATCGTGTTTCACTTGTGATCTACAAACTGCGAACTCCTTATTTAAATCCTCAAGCACGGGATATATAAATTTCTCTACATTTCGTTTTAGAAGCACTATGTACATAAAAACTTGCAATTATCTTATGTAATAAAACTTTTAACAGTTATATATTTTTGATTCAAGAGTATCAATAGGCACGAGGGATACCTGTATGAATATTCTATACATATTGATGCACCTGCCTCGACTGGAAATTTCTCGGAATATTTACCTTTCCACTTTTCAATGATTACTACCTTCTGGTACTGAAAACGTCAATTATTCCAGGTAACGGTGCTACTGACGTTTTAATTGCGGCGTAAACTGTTGTGGGAGGCGGGGGCGGGTGGTGGAAGAGGGGGTGGACAGTGAATCAATATCCATTTACCACCCGGCGGGTTCACTGGCCGTCGTGGGCCATTAAAGATATTGTACAACTGTACGCGGAAAGTATGTACATGTTTATGATTCGTCTATTTCTATCCACATTGAACTATGGAAACTGGGCTTTCCAGTTCTATTAAATGCTTACATTTTTCAGTGCTGACAACGAAGGTATGTGTTCTTGATAATCGTGAGCGTATTGATGACGCAAAATTTGTCTCTTAGGCCAATATTAATAAACCGTTCTCAAATTCGTTCTCAAGACCTTTCTTGGCTGAGACGGTCTAAAGAAACGATTAGCTTCTCAAGATGGTCTTTAATTCATTGTATGATCTCAAGACCGTATCAGTTGATAACGTTATTGAGATCACTTACTCAACTTTTAAGCGTCATCTACACGACAAAGAACGAATGAAATAACGTTTCGTTTACTTCTACAAAGAACGGATTTATTGATTACACAATCCTTCAACATTTCTTTTTTAAATTGTAATATTTAATAATATAAATACCAAAAAAAGCTTAGTCTGTATTTTTTATATTGAAAAAAAAAAACTGATTTTCATTCATTTTCACGTAGATATTAATATTTATTATTTTCTAACATATTAATATCCATATTTTTATAACAACTACGTAAAACGGTGCGATGCGATTCGAAAGCAAGTTATTCTTCTTCTCTTATTCTTTAAAATGGCTCCTTAGTCATTCGCCAATGTTACAGTGTGTTAACGAAAACTCTGCCTTATATGTAGGTTTTATGAATAAAATTAAAAACAAGGATGAAGTCTGTTGAATAATCTAAAACCGAGAACAAACAAACATTTAGGGTTAGTACCACAGTTTTATTTTTGTTAGTAAGAATATTATATTAGGTCTTTACCTATGAAATTGCCGTTTGTATGAAAAAATTTAAACGAATTTTTTCATTTTTTTTTTATTTGTATTAATCGAAGTAATCACCCATGCAATCAATGCATTTTTACCAACGCAGTCGCAGTTTATTGATGCCCTTCTTAAAGAAATCAGCTGGACGGGAGGCAAAAAATTCTTCAAAGGCATTTTGTATTGCCTCTCGGGTATTGAATTTTTTTCCCGCCAAGAAGTTATCCAAATTCTGTAAAACGTAGTAGTCTGTAGGCGCAAAGTCTAGTGCGTAGGGCGGATGACGGAGAGCTTCCAACCCCAGTTCTTACTGTACAGTACTGCAGATGTGTACTGACAGTACACGTCTGCAGTAATGCTCACCCCGTTTGGTAAGATGCTGTGATGAATCACACCGGCGCTAGACCACCAAACAGTGACCATCACTTTTCTAGGGGTAAGTTTTCGCTTAGGGCATTGCTTAGTAGCTGAACCAGGATCCAACCAACTTGCTGAGCGCTTGCGGTTATCAAACAGAATCCATTTTTCATCGCAGGTAACAATGCGGTTCAAAATTCCTTCATTTGTGTGTCTGTTGAGCAGTGCAAGGCACGTCTCGACGTGTACTTCGCGCTGGCGATCATTGAGTTCGTGGAGCACCCATTTGTCAAGCTTTTTTACTTTGCCAATTTGACGCAAATGGATCAATATTGTTTTGACGCTAACGTCGAAAGCTACTGCTAATTCAGCCGTTGATTGTGTATCATCAGCTTCCACAATCGCTTTTAATTCGTCATTGTCGACCAAAGTCTTCGGACGACCGCGAGGTTCATTTTTCAGGTCGAAATTCCAGAACGGAAGCGAGCAAACCAATAACAGGTAGTGCGTTGGTTTGTAGTGTTAGCTCCGTAAACGTCGTTGATGTTGCGTGCCGCTTGTGCCGCGTTGCTGCCACGACGGTACTCATATTCCATAATTACTCGAATTTTTAACGTATCCATGATGAAAAAGATTGAAATGCGATGAAAATGTAACACTAATCAATAAACAAATGACTACTTTTGGAAAAAGAATTCCGTGTTTTTAAAATAAAATTAATTTGAAATTAGAATTCCTAGCCAAACAAAAATTATTTTGATTTGAAATGGCCAGTACTGCAGCACGGCAATATCATAGATAAAGACCTATTATTATGTACATAAAGTTTCAATAAAAGGAGTATTTACAAAACACAGAACAGATTTAAGGTCGAGAGGACTAGGAATTGTAGGAGAGAGGGAATCATTTAATGAGGATTGTTTTTTGGACAGCGAAAAAAAGTTTAACACAACCAAAAACTCAACAAATAATATTGTACTGTATCCCAAGTCGTACTCAAGTCAATGTTTGACTAGGTACTCACGTAACCGCGTCTCAAGTAACAGTTTGACAGCAATGACAGCGTACTTGAGTTACGAGTCTAGTTTATTAATACGTTCGCACTTACTTGATACGCCGTACCTACAGCTGTACTTAAGTACGATGTATTAATTAAAACAACATCTTAAGTACTTTCTTGAGAATTGTCTTAGCGATAAGAACACTTTATTAATACGGCCTTAGTCAGTTACGCATTTTTTCGTAGGCCGCCCATTGTTGTTAATTATTAACCGACATAACATCAATATACCAAATACGCTTTACTTCCAGAATAATTTTTTTTTTTGATTTTGTTTACAAATAATGAGTCTTCCCTTTTGTTCAAGTCAGGGAAGCGTTATTGACGTGACCACGTCTTATAATTCGATGGAGCCGGCTGTACGCACGAAAAAACATGACTCATGCGGCGTTCCCGGCGTTACCTCGCTAAACATGTCTCATGCGGCGGTACCTCGCTCTGAGGCGTTCCATTTCTTATGACGTTGTCACGTTCAACTATCGTCAGTAAACCGACTTTACTGACAACCGATTTTTTTTTCTCAAGGTATTACGTGTAGAAGATTCTCGTGGGTAGATCGAGGCGTCTATTTATTATTCCCCACCAAAACAGAGGTGCCTTATTAAGTTTAATATTGCTTAGCGTAAATCAACCCTCATGATACTTTTCTACCGTTAATGACCTATGTTTATACTTGTAGAAGAATGGTCTAAAATGTTTCTGTAAATAACTATGATATTTTGATTTCTTTCTAAATCTGTGACTTAAAAAATATATTTCGAATTCTGCATCTTTAAAATTCGACTAGCAAAAGAACAGATGGCGTTGATGTCCTGTGACACAGAACTTAACATAATTGATACAAGTCATTTTCTAATAATAGGTAACACTCAGTTCTATCTTATCAGAATTTTAAACTAATATACCTCGGCAGTCGCCTGAAAGGCCAATGTCAATGTGAAGATAAAAATACACAAGAAAATTAAACTATTTTCTTGTGTAGGTATAAAAATGTTTTCTAAAATAAATAGTAGTTATTATAAAATTAGCGAGAGGAAAATCTAAAAACAGCTGTTCTTAAGCTGTTTTTATATCATTCATACCTGTGGTTAGATTAGGTTAGCCTGACTTGGAGATCAAATAAAATAAAAAAAATATAGGGAACAAACACAAACGAATACAAGTAACTGCTACTAGTTATACGGTTAGGTGTATGTTTTATCATATACATAGCAAAAACATCTCGCCCCTTTTTACGAAAAGCTTGCGATAGTAGGAGTATGGAATTTGGCACAATTAAAGTTTGAGGAAGGTGTGCAGAAAGCTAATATTTTTGAAATAATGCTTAGAAACAAAATTAATAAAAATAAAGTTACACTTGCACAGATTAATAAGTTACACTATCATGTGTTTGCATATTAATAACAGTAGGTGTTGGTTTGAAACAATTGTCATTATTTTTTTCATATTTCATAGACAACATTTACCAAAATTTTTGATGTGTAACATCTTTCCTCTCGATTTCTTGCAATTTGTGGGAGTTATTTTGTGAAATGGGACGGAAGTGTGTTTGTTACAGGAAGTCGTAGATGCGTGATATTTGAATTGACGAATGAGCGGGCGGTGGTAGAGTTGGCCGTCAAATTAGAATTAAATATTTCAGTATTTAGCTTTTTAAATTTTGACGTTGATTTCTGTCACTGCTTATTGGAAAAGTTTCGGTTTTTTTTTATTCTATTAGAAAATCGTTGTAAGCATTGTGGTTTTTTTAATCCCTACTAATATTATAAATGTGAATGTAAGTCTGTTTGTTTGTTTGTTTGTGGTATTACCATACCAAAGTAGTAGTAGTAGTAGCTAGTAGTAGTATAGTATAGCATATATAGTATAGTATATAGTATACTATATATATATATATATATATATATATATATATATATATATATATATATATATATATATATATATATATATATATATATTATAGTACTACTAGTAGTACTTACTACCTAGTAGCTTAGGCTCTGGATTAAAACATAGGCTACTTTGTAAAGTACAGTGTTCCCGCGGGATACTCGATAGTATATTTACGCGGGCGGTTTACTATTATTAAAACTTTAAATATTGTTATTTAAAGTTTCTACCCGTCTAGGCATACTGAGAATGATGTTATCGATGGTCTCCTGGGATAGTCTCCGCCATTCCTCAACTACGACGATTCACAGTTCACCCACGTTGGCAGGAGCTGGAATTCTGGACTTAACTTTTCTTTTCAGCAAGTCCCAAACGTGCTCTATTGGTGTCATATCCGGTGATCTCGCCGGCCACTCCATAATAGTGATATTCATATCATTAAGATAAGCTTGAGTTACCCGAGCGGTATGCGGCCGAGCATTATCCTGCATAAAAACAAAATCGTCACCGATATATGGGGCAAACGGTACGACATTTTCTTCTAAAACTTCTCTGATAAAGCGGTCTGCAGTCAGACTCCCTCTGTCAATCACTACCAAGTCTGTGCGAGCTCCCAAACAAATGCCCGCCCAAACCATTATTGATCCACCACCGTATGCAACTGTAGTTTCAAAATTTGTCTGAATGTACCGTTCTCCTTTGCGTCTGTATTTATTTTTTTGCCTGCCGTCAATTTGATTTAAGAGAATTCTGCACTCATCACTAAACAATACCTTACTCCATTGGTCCGCGTTCCAAAGTAGATGTTCCTGAGCAAAAGTTAACCTATTTCTACGATGATTTACCTCGATCCTTGGAGCCTTGGCGGGTACAAATGAACCCAAACCAGCTTCTTCGAACCTTCTTCGTACCGTACGCTCACTTACGGTTACACCCCGCACTGCTTCTAACTCATGTCGGGCTTGGACGGCCGTCAAACGGGGGTTCCTACGTACACGAAGCCGAATGAAACGATCATCCCTACTCGAAGTGCGTCTTTTTCTGCCTTGTCCTGCTCTTCTCACATAAGTACCGATCTCCCTGAACCGTTGGATACTGCGATGGATCGTTGAAACTGGTCGACGAAGATCTCTGGATATCACTCTGTAGGTTTGACCATTTCTTCGCATTTCGGGTGCCCTGGCAATCTCCGTTGGGGCTAAGTCAGGCATAATTCAGTCCTCAACTCCAAAAAGATACGCGATTAAAAAAAAAACTAACAAAATACAGTATTTCAATGAAATTTTAAATCAAACTCAGAAGGAAGAAATACTCGAAGTTCGCTCCAGATAAGGTGTATTTGAATAAAATTAAAACAATTGCATAAAATGTGATGTTCAGTTGTTTTTTTAATTTGAAAATATTTCTTTTTAAATTAAATGACGTATAAACCAGCCAGCAACCTTATATGATACTGATATCAAACCTTTATTTTATGTTCCGCTAAACATGCCGGTGTGTGTATGATACCGGAAAAAAGAAATATACGAACGTGTTAGATGTTAAAGTGTATCAACATTTGTCATTGATTTTGGACGACGTGTGGGCATCGTGCCAGCTTGATCTTGACCGCTGTTGCTAACCCGCCGCTGTAATAGCCCTAGTGAAATGTTTCGGTATATTGATATTACGGAAATGGGTGTAACTGAAGTAATACAAGTGTTACGTCCATTGTTTGTTTTATGCGATATTGCATAACAAATATTTTAAAGTTATCGTAGTCAGAATAAATATTGCACGTGAATTGAATTGAAATTGAATGAATTCAGGATCCACTGTACGGATGGTACACATTAATAAAAAAATATGTAAAAACGATCCTACTAGAATGTCAGCCTTTGATCTATGATCTTCCTACGATCGAAAAATTCAAAGATTGTGATCCGAAATAAAATTGGCAAAGAATCTGAACGAAAAAATAGCATGTCGAATGCGTTCAACATAACACGATTTTACATAATAAACAATTTGGTTGTACGAAGCGTCGCTCTACAACAGATGCAGCGGTTGATCTGATTAGTTATATTTTTGATGTTTGGGAGGTGTCACAGGATGCTCTCGGAGTCTTTTGCGATCTTTAAGGCAAAAAACAATCTAAATAGCAAAAAAACTAAATGTATAAAGTTCACGTTGCCGAATGTAAGGCAAACCAACTACTACTATTGTACTATTGAATGGGAAAGATATGGAATGGAACTAGTAAATACAGCTGTCTTTTTAGGTATAACATTAGACGCAAAACTTCAGTGGGGCCCTCATATTGTTGGGTTGGCCGACAGACTCGGTTCAGCAGTCCAGACGATAATTCCGTCGTCTGTGGACCGACTCTCAAAATTCTTTTTTTGATGTAAATTATATAATCCACACTTTTTTCCAGATTATGTACCACCAAGGTATACCCTGGATCCAAAAGTACTGAACCGAACTTCTGAGTCCTTATTGATTCCGGCGTTGTTTACAGTAACAGTTATTTACTGTTATTATGATGACATACGTACTCACTACCCATCAGAGTTTTGTGCACCGATATCAATGTCTATTATTTTTAAACAAAAAATTAAAACCGACTTCTAAAATAGAAATGCACAAAAAAGTATGAAATATATATACTATCGAGTATCCCGCGGGAACACTGTACTTTTCCGGGATAAAAAGTCTAAACTACTACCATACCAAATTTCATCAAAATCCGTTCAGTAGCTTTCGCGTGAAAGCGTAACAAACAAACTTACATTCTAATTTATAATATTAGTAGGGATATTATTAGGATTTAAAAGGAATCACAAAAATATTTATCTGGGTGTCGAGCCCGATAAAACAATTTGCCAACTCCCCCCAATCACCCTGCATACCAAACTTCATGGGAATAGGTGAAGCTCTTTCCGAGATTCTGATTATATATAAATAAATATACGAGAGTATCTCGTTCAAAATATAAGATACATCAATTACGTTATCTATAGAAAGGCACAATAGCGAACAAATTAGTGACTTTCTCCTATATGCATATACAGTGTTACAGCGAGCTACGGCTGAATGGATATTATGCATATTACACAAATTGATTCAGTACGTGACTCGTTACTCGTATTGAGTATTGGCTCCACGACCACGCATTACACCTCTCGTGATGATGATGCTGGCCCTTTAGCCAAGATGCCATCGCTAATTGTAATTACACTGACGAAGTTAGATATCAAAAATGTTTGGTGTTGACGTATCGCGTGCTATGCCACTTATCAAATGTTATGATAATCCCATACATTTTCAATTTCCAAGATAGCTCTTGTAATTAACGATGGCATGTTGGCTTAGCACTCTGTTTTCTGATCACACAGCACACTGAAGATACCCATCTCCTAAATTAGCAAAGTCTTTATTTTGCATTTGGACACTGCCTTTTTTTATTAGAGTTTGTATTTTAAGAAAGTAAATCAATTTTAACCAACTCTAGGCTTCTTCTTTCTTCTTTTGTTTTATTATCTTTTTGAATATTTTAATTTATCTTCTGAATTCGTCCAAGGCCTTCAAGGCGGTTCTACAAAATGAATACAATATCTCTGTTTGCGTTGCTTGCTACATGCAAATTAATATTTTTATTGATCCGTTATCCGTTCCTGTCTTCGTCGCATACAAATATTATTCCTCCAGATCCATATCAGAGAAATATTAAATGGTATTTCACTAAATTCAATTTCTCTATTTAAGCATCGTTTATCTATTAGTGTTTAAAGCAATCCATTAATCTCAACTAACATTGTTAAACTCACAATATTAGTCTAAGAAGCTACCGCTTTGACGTCACGATGAATTTAAGTCTGAGTCACAACTCACAAGTCAAATTATACATGCGCCATACCTCCTCGGCTATTTCAAGTGCAATCGATCTAAACATCTCTATTTACTCGGAGATAGGTTATGCGAGCGGCAAATATGATACACACGTGGGACTGAAGACCTCGAGACATGAGCTTCTGTATATGGAATTATGCTAATAATCTATCTATATATATAAAAGAAAGTCGTGTTAGTTACACTATTTATAACTCAAGAACGGCAGAACCGATTTGGCTGAAAATTGGTGGGGAGGTAGCTTCGAACCAGGAGATGGTCATAGGATACTTTTTATCCCGTTCCCGTGGGACGTGTCACGTGACAAACGTGGTATGACAAAACGCAACTGACATGGAATAACAAATCGCAACTGACAGCTAAACGTAATGTTGTCTATGGTTAAGTATGGGTAAAAATTTGACAATTAGAAATTTTGGTTCTGTTCTTCCACACTTCAGACACCGTGGTCTTAACAAACGTGGCCCTAGTAACCACCAATGGCGTCGAAATCTGAAAAATATTTAAATCTACATCGATAATTATTTTTATCAAGCGCCTAACGCCTTATGTAAATAACAACACAACGTAATATCTACATTACAAAATCGCTATTGTGTAACTTTCGCACTGTGTATGCGACAGCTGATATGAACTTGGCAATGATCTTTGTTGATGCTTATTAAAAGTAATTGCAATAACTTTGTTGCTAATTCCATCTCTACTCCTCTCAAAAAAGGTACCATTATTGTTTGTTTGTTTCATTATTCTGGCTTGTATATCTATACAAATGTGCCAAAGTTTGGACAATATTAAAACACTGGATTGGTTCCAAAATTGCATTTTAATATGTATAATGTCATATTAAAGCGTATATTGTCTCTATATTTTTTGTCGTTTTTTTTTGAGATTCAATAATATTACAAATTAATAATATTAATTTAATATCGCACTGCCTGAGCCTGTCTAAGAAGTTGTTATTATTCAGATGAATGAACATGCACTTTTAAGGCTTCAGCTCTCTCATACATAAAAATTGCTTCGTAAGGAAAATTCAGATAGTAATAAAGTTGTTTTAACATGATTGGTGAAATATGACATTTCTTTTCGCTCCTCCCTTAAATATATTATTTTCATTTCTCATACTCGGAAAGTAGTGTTGTTTTAATCTGATTATTGGGTGGAAGATGCTGCTTTCCTTTCATAGGGAGGGAAAAACTCATACAAATTCATTCCGGCCCGAGGGTCTTCAAAACTTCAAAAATAGAACTGCTATCAGCTGTGAAGAGTTTTATGTAAAAAAAAACTATTAAAAAATGACATGACTTTCTAAACAGCCAGTGTGAATTTAGCGCAAACTTCTTTGAGCGGAATAAGCCGCGAGTGCCGCGACAATTACGCGGCGAGCGGCAAGTTCCATATTTAAAATTTAAAAAGTCAACACAAATTGGCGGGATACTAAAATCTGTTATGTATGTATCTGTGATGGACTTTTGTGCTAAGATTTGAATTGAATATTAAAAATGAGTTCAAGCGAAATATTGACACCAGATTCCATTACAGACGAGGCAAATTGTGTCATAGAAAATCTTTTGCCAAATATATCAAAAGAAAGATTATATCACATACAATGATTTTATGAAGTGGCGAGAAGATAAGAATATTAAATCGTTTTCCGAAAGTGTATTTCTTACATATTTTAATGGACTGTGTAGCAAATTATAGCCTTCAACGGTATAGAGCCGATATTCAATGCTCAAGAGTACACTTAATGTAAAACACAATGTAGATGTGAAAAATTTTCATAATTTAACAGCATTTTTGAAAAGACATTCGCAGGGGTTCAAGAGTAAGAAATCTAAAGTTTTCACATCTCATGAGGTGCAATTTTTTTTTTAATGATGCTCCTTACGAAGATATATTTGGCAGTGAAGGTAAGTTTACCTAAGTATTTATGGATTTATTCTAAATATGAACGTATTTATTACACAAATACTAAAATAATTACATGTTTTTCACAGGTCGTATTGATACTCGGTATAAGCGGCGCTTGCAGAAGCAGTGAACTCACAAATTTGAAAGTCAAGGCGATTTATTATTAGTAAAACTGACTAAAACAAAGACTGAAGAAGAAGATATTGAGCGCTCGTTTATAGTAAAATAAGAGTTTACACAAATAGTAAAGAAATATCAAAAAATGAGACCTAGTGATGTAAAAACGGACCGCTTTTTTCTCAACTATCAGAAGGGAAAATGCTATAAACAAGTGATCGGTAAAAATAAAATCTCAGGTATGCCGAAGCAGATAGCAACATATTTGAATTTATCAAACTGTGAGCAGTATACCGGACACTGTTTTAGACGAACTTCAGTGACACTTTTAGCCGATTCTGGGGCAAACATGACTACGTTAAAAAGACATGGAGGCTGGAAATCCAGTACAGTCGCCGAAGGCTACATAGAGAATTCAGTCCAAAATAAAACTAAAATTTCAACCAAATTAACCGAAACAGACAACTTCCAGGGAGTGTCCGCGATGGAATCCATCGTCTGATAAAATACCAGAGTCTCCTACTTTTACAGAGATCCAGAACAGCCAAATTTCTCAAAATATATCAAACAACATAAATATTCTAAACAAAAATGTAACTTTTAATTTCACAAATTGTCCTAATTTGACTATTAATTTTAAATAGGCACTACTAATATATTATTATCAATAAATAGTTTAGATAAACAACTAGTTTTATTTTCCTCATATTCTAAATGAAAAGTAGAGTGTTTGTCACGGGTAAAATAATCAATTCCTAATCGGACTATAGCCGATTAGGAATAATCTAACTACCTCAGGAATTTATTTTTTTCAACCCTAGGCTAACAATCTACTATTAAGGGAGGAGCGAAGTCAGCGTGAAGTCAGTGTGAAGTCAGCTCACAGTTGATTTACTATGATAAAAAACAAATTATTTATCTTAATTCTTATGACAAACATTTTATATTTTTTGAAATACATTTTGTGGAGCACTGATATTTTAATTGAAACGCATTCAAATATCTGAAATTCTCGTTAGTTTGAATCTTTTGAAGTTGAATAAAAAAGGAAAAAACGTCATGCGACATGCCATGAGCACGGCGGTAAATATTTTAAAATGTAAAAAAATATTAAAATACAGGAGTAGGTCAGGTCATAAGAGCATGAGCGTTCACACGCCTGCCTGGTTACAGTGTCAAGTCCTGTGGGTATACCGTTTTAACCGCCTGTACAATTCGATATAATAATATATTCTTTTTAATTAACACAACTTTATACGATTTGAAGCAAAGCATCTCCAGCAATTAGGACTGCAAATTGTCTTTGAAGGATGTCATATGGATGTAGACAAACTAAATAAAAGTCATTAATGTAGAGCTATTTACGGTTCTATGTTGTGTTTGTTTATGACTGTTTTCAATTTCTAACAGGCCGAGGCGACATGCCCGCCTTGACACCATCTTGCAGCGAAGCTCCTAAAGGCAGCAAACGTCTTTAGGGGCTTTTGCCAACATGCCTTCATTAATTACAATGACGATATTCGAAAATGAAAATATATGGGAATGACATAATGTTCGCAAAGTGATATATGTGCGTTATATAAATCCTATACATTTGTTTTTCGAACTTAGTCATCGTGATTAGCGAATGCATCTTGGCTAAAGGCCCAGGAAGCTTAAGCGTTCGTGACTGTACATAGAGCGGTTCAATTAACACAGAGATACGGCGCTGATACTGTTGTTATTTAATTAGAACGTTGATAAATTCCATCGGCGTAGTTGGAAAGTCATGCTGAAGGGTGTGATCGAACGCCTGCAATCTCACAACTCCATTAACCGCTATCGCACTGCCGACGGCAAGTTTTAATTGCCTTTAGATTTTCTAAATTACTTCATACCTTTGTATTTAGTTCGCGCGTAAAACAAGTTTATACGTATAACTAATTCGATATCTAAACTTAATAACAATGTCAGTAAGTTTGTAAACAATACTACATGTAACAAAAGATTATTAAAAATACTTTGGCAATTAATTTTATTATTAGCTTTAATGATCGTAGAAGTAACAAACATTGACTATCATATTATGACGCCAGCCAGTTTGATTTGGGATCACACTTAATGTGCTAATCTGAGCACAAATAAATAATTAAAATAGCTTGTGAAATATATTCAAAGCGTCGATTTTTAGTAAAATATCATACTAGCAACGCTTTGCTCAGATACCTTACAATCCCGTACTCTGTCGGACGTCTGTAATGTACGAGGGCGGCACTGAAAATTTCGGGAGTCGAGGAAGTGACACAACATTACTATTTAAAAATGTATTTATTGCTTTTCGAAGTATTCTCCGCGAAATTTGACACATTTTTCCATACGATGGAACCAATCATTGAAGCATCCATTCCATTCGGAAGTTGGGGTCTCCAAAATGGCCGTTTTGTAGGCGTCCACAGCTTCTTCAGGCGATGAAAATCTCTGACCACGCAATTTATTCTTTATTTTAGGGAAAGTATAGAAATCATTAGGGCTTACGTCGGGGCTGTATGGCGGATGGTCTAATAATTTTATGATTTCTTGCTCTAAAAACTCTTTTGTTCTGTGCGCGGTGTGAGAACTCGCATTGTCGTGATGGAGGATGATGCGGCGGTTGCAGTTCTCTTTACGGAGTTCAGAAACGACCTGTGGCAAACAAATGTTAGCATACCATTCTGCATTAACCGTTCTTTGTCCCTCAAGAGGAATAGTCGCAACATGGCCGGTTTTGGAGACAAATGTGGCCACCATTTTTTTTGCAACACTCCGTGAACGAACAATTTTTGTTGGCTTTAACTCATTTTCGAACACCCAAACTCGTGACTGGTTTTTTGTTTCGGGTTCGTACGCGTATATCAGGATTCGTCACCTGATACGATGATGTATACAGCATTTGAGGATCCTGCGTGGAATCTTTCGAGAGTTCTGACGCACCAAGTAACGCGAGCCGCTTTTTGCTCTTCACAGAGCAAATGCGGTATCCATCGGGAAAACAACTTTTTTACACCTAATTGTTCATGCAAGATTATTTGTATTTGACTCATGCCAATGTCTAAAGTTGCCTGAATTTCGCGGTATGTCACATGTCGATCTTCCTCAATCAGCTTACGCACAGCATCAACGTTTTCTTGGGTGACTGCAGTTTTTGGACGACCTTGACGGGGATCATCACTGAGCTTGACACGTCCACGTTGAAATTCAGCAAACCAGCGATAAATTGTGGTTTTGGATGGGGCTTCATCACCAAATGCAGAAATCATCCGGTCAACACACTGTTTTTGTGTTAAACCACTTCGAAAGTCATAATAAATCATCGCTCTAGAATTTTCTCGAGTCAATTCCATTTTCTCAACGACTAAACAAGTTTGACAAGACCTTGTGACAAGACCGAGAATCTTTTTTTAAATAAATAAACGGTATTCGATTTTTAAAACCAAGGAGTTTTAAATTAAAAAGATTTTAATATGACAGGAACAGTGGTAATATTCCATTCCCGATACTTTTAGTGCAGCCCTTGTATGTAAACTGTGACTTATACCGTTCTTGTTCCAGTTCAAAGTTAAGACAGAACAACGTAGTAATAAGTAAAGATTTATCACTAGCTGTATTGACACGTTGTCTTAACTATGAACTGGAACAAATAAATAACTATACCTACAACCTACACCGACATACACACCTATAAACTACACCTACAACAAACACATACATCACTTACGCTTCACACATTAAATTCCCAAAACGACCAACTCGCGTTTATATCTAACTCAAATCACGAAATAGGCAAAACGAGAATTGGCGTTATTAACCATATATGCCACCCGCGACTTAGGCTAAATGATACATTAGACTACACTGCTCCACAGTTTGGCGATTTATGTAATGGCTGTTAAAATAATGTTTTTTTATAAAATAAAAATAAGACATATTGAGATTGAGTCTTCAAGCTACAGTGATTGTTAACTGAAAGGCTTGGGCGTAAGTGGCATCTACCTAATCCCCAAACATGTTATCACTTATCATTATTGTCAGCTATCAGATATCATCTCATGCCGATAACAAATTGTCACACAATGCTCCTATCTGTTTCAATTAACTATCACAATGTATTATCTTTCTGAACTAACTTACCCGCATAAATTTGTTCATGAGAGCGCTCTCTCTACAATAGCATCTATTATCTACTATGCTCTTGGAATGGATTTTGTTTTGTATATCATTGAAATGTTTTACCTACAGTGAATAGTATGTATTACTATATGTATTATACAATAGGCAAAGCTGATTGACTGATGTACGTTGAGCACAGGCCAAACCTATTAAGACTAGAAATTTGAAATTTTGCACACGTATTTCTCATATGACGTAGGCATCTACTAAGGATGGATTTTTCCAAATTCAACCCCCAAGGGGGTAAAATAGGTGACAGAAGTTTGTATGAAACTTTTTATTCCTTGAACATATTTGCATGATATTTCGTAAGATTTGAGTACGAAAAAATTAATGAGTTACGTATTTCAGCGTTTTCTAAAATGTAGCCCCTAGGTGAGTAAATAAGGGATGAAAGTTTAAATCCTAATTTCACGCGGGCGAAGCCGCGGCAATTAATGCTAATTGATAATATTTTTTAAGGCTTAAAACGTTTCTTAATAAATAACAAAAACATCAAATAGTAAACTTCAGATTTTTATGATTCACCATGATTCACCATTAGGTGAATCATAAAAAAACCCGGACAAGTGCGAGTCGAATTCGCGCGCGAAAAATTCCATACAAAACGGGCAAAAAAAAAGTTTGTTGTATGGGAGTCCCACTTAAATATTTATTTTGTTCTGTTTTTAGTATTTCTTGTTATAGCGGCAACAGAAATACATGATCTGTGAAAATTTTAACTGTCTAGCTATTACGGTTTATGATATACAGCCTGGTGACAGACAGACGCACAGCGGAGTCTTAGTAAGAGAGTCGTTTATACTCTTTGGGTACGGAACTTTAACAATTAACTCCCAAATAAACGTTTCGCTGGCTGTGATTAATTCCACGAGGTTTCGGTAATTAAGATCACCGTAAAATTGTTAAGCTGAGTGTTTTGTGATATGAAGTCTCAGATAACATAATGTTATATTGTTTCATAATTAGCTAAATTGTTTTCTAATGTAATAACTTTGGGAATCTAGAGAAATAATGACTTTATTGCTTTTGGGAAGTTTTGTCGTTGTTTTGTTATAGTTTATTTCTATTTTGAGATTTTCGAGTAAACATTCAGTTTTGATGAAGCAATGGATGGTTATATTATCATGAAGTCGCGTGTTGAAATGTTGAATAAATAACATCACAGTTCAACGCACATAGGAGCAAAATGCTACCTTTCGACCTCACTAACAATACACAAAAGCGACATATTGTGACGGACTACACTCACCTCTCCATTATTATATGACATGTGACATTATGTTTTGCACGCGTGATGAAAAACAAAGTCAGACGCATGGATGATGGAACCTCTGTGACCCGTGAAATACAGAAAAATTTGTAAAAATGAAATTGTAATACACTTGGGTACAAGATAAAATATCCGAAAACGTACGTTACTAACCGTACTAAACGTACTTACTTAAACGTACCCAAAAACAACAACGCTATAAATAAATTATGTATTTGCAAAGTTACGTTAAGGAATGGTAATTTTCAACGGTGTTTTTACGTTAGCGCAAACCACTATAACGCTATCGAAATAGAATATAATGTAAACAAACGTGGTATGCTTACAACTTGTATAAGGTTTTCAAAGGCATCTGGTAATCCTATTTTGAACGGATTACCGCTTGAGTGGATCTAATGAACATTCTTTTTTGTTAGATATTATAATTTTAAACGAGATTACGCTCATATTTAAAAAATAGACATTCGATATGTTTTGTAAGCGTATAGCATGTAAAAAAATATAGAAGATCTATTTTTATAGAGCTGCATATTAATTTCAGTACTAAGTAATTTTGTTCATTAATTCAGAGATTTTTGGCCACAACTCGCAGCAAGATGAAGTATTTGGTTTTAAATTAAGTTTTGACATTGAAAATGTCTGTTCGTTTGCTTCAGTGTAGGCTCCGATTTCAGGACTCAGTGCTATTCTCTTATGTCTGAAAGACATGATTTTCAAAAAAGGCTCAAAAGACGCGTGTTCGTAGATCTGTACGATACAAATGAGAAAATATTTGAGAAAGTCAAAAACGAAAAAGTTATGGCTGAAATAGTGAAAAAAAAACCATATTTTTCCGAATTTTTGATTTTGGCGCTCGATATTTTGGAAACGAAGAATGATATCAAAAATTTGAGAAAAACTCCTCTGGACAATTTAGTCAGCTACAATTTGAGCTTAAAACAAAGACGATCTGGTTAAGGGTTTGCCATGCCTAACATTTTTGTAAAAAATTAAAGTTTTTCGGATTCCGTAGATTCATTTCCAATGTGCTAGATAGTCGTGTGAGGCACGAAATCTGTGTTTTTTTTGTTATTATTTCTTTTTGGTGCGTACCTACCTACCTATTATTAGAACTTGGTAGTTGAAACTCGAGTCGCAACTGTAATCATATTTAATTTCTTAGCTATAAGTGAAAAATTTTAATTGACTTCGGTGCATATAATTAAAACTTATTTGGTTGTATTATAAGCAGTAAGTTTGTCGTATAAAATAAAGTAAATGAATTAAATCATTCAGTAGTAGTAGCCAACAACAGACATTAATCATAGTCAATCTTCGTTTTATATCTGGAAATTCTGAGGCATCACCTAATTTGATTGAGGTGAGGTTCTAATTTGTTATCCGGCATTCATTTGGAATTCTGAACGTTCTATTTATAGAGAAGGCAGTGCCGTTACACGCGATCTATTTACGCAGGTCATTGCGTGACGCCACACCGTCTAACAATTCGTCTAGCGTCTTATATAGGGCCAGCGCAGACAGAGGAGCGCAGCGGAGAGAATTTTATTAACGCAGTCGATAATCAACTTTAAAATTATTGAAATAAAGTGCATACATGCTTGAACCTGACAAAAAATGCTCGCGCGTCCTCGAAGATACTCCCGATATAAAATAGAAAATGCCCGAGACTGCGCGAGGATTATTCCTCTCTGTCTGCGCTGACCCTTACGTAACTCGATAGTTTATTGAGATAATACATACATCATAATTATAATGTAAGTGGTGTTAATCGATATCGAGAAATGTTTTTACGCTAGTTAACTTTGTAAAACGGTGTTTGTTTGTAAAACATTATATCCTCGTAAATCTATACTCTCTACACTGTAAACCACAATTTACCTATCTAAAGGTTTGTGGTGGTTTTAGCATTCTCCCGGTAGGGATACTAACAATAACCTACAATCCAGAGCTTACCTAATACGGTAATAACAACACTTGAGTCTTACCTGCGGAGCTGAGCGCGGTAAAGCCCACACGCGACTGAATTGGTGGGAACTTCGGCAAAGTTAAGTTGACTTTGAGAAAGGTATATCTTGACGGACCGTAGTTTCTATACGAGTTATTCATTGTATTACCGCTTTTATCCTCAGCTATGCAGCTATAAAATTTTCCTTTTTATGACCGTCTGTGTTAGATACGAGAAATGTTTGTGGCAGATTTATTATTAAGTACACTAGATGTGATGTGCGACTTCGTACGCGCAAAAACAATTTCCGCGGGAACCGTACTAACTAAGGATTGTTGACCTACCTACCTACCTACTAGTAGAATATGACCCGCTCCCATATGAGCTCCCATATGATCCCTCTAGTTACCCTAGTGGGATTGTTATAACAGAGAACCGCAATAATTAATTCAGTTCATTTTGATAATTAAATTAGTTATTACTATAGAGTATCAAGTTTTTTTCCGTAGACTCTTCCGCTTTAAAACATCCAGTTTGAATCAAAATTGGTTGTCTGTAAAGTCGGTTTACTGACGATAGTTGAACGTGACAACGTCATGTTTATAGTGCGCGCGGAACTAATTGGCCGCGCCTTAGGTAGGCGTGTTGCCACCGCGAAGTCCGGCGCCGAACTGAGCAATAACATCAAGCGCCACCGCCTCTCCGTCTCACCGCTCACATACCTAAGGCGCGGCCACCTGAGGTAACGGCAATGCATCATATTTAGCGAGGTAACGCATGAGTCATGTTTTTTCGTGCGTGCAGCCGGCTCCATCAATTTATAAGACGTTATCACGTCAAAAATGAAATTGTCATCAAAATCACCAAAATTAATTAAAAATGTTGTATCTTTCGAAGAATACATTAGGAAGGTATATTCACTGATTTGATTTATAAAAATCTAATTAGTAAAATTAATTCATCATAACATTTTAATAGCAAATGAGTGCCATTGTTTCAATGTTTCATGTATGTCGCCGACTATTACAACGATACGTAATGAATGAAGGAATTTGTTATATTTAATATTTAGGTATATCGAACAACGTCAAATATAATTTTTAAGAACAAAGCGTTATTCATGCCTTGCCTTATCGTTAGGCTATTTTCAACACAATGTGTATTGGTCTACAGACCATGAAGAATTTCGCTTTGTTTTATACCTGCGACCAAGGAAAGTGAGTTCGTTTCGGTGTAATTGAATCAACAATTGCCGCGAGTGTGAATTAACGGAGCCAGTGTGTCTTCCACACGGCCGCGACCGCCGAGCACACCCATAAAAAGTTACGGTGGCATTGTTCCCTATACATGGCTCGGGTTAAATCTTTGTTCCTAAATGAACTTGTATGCGAACCATTTCTTATGTATTGACTATTGACACATTTTTGACGTGATAACGTCTTATAAATTGATGGAGCCGGCTGCACGCACAAAAAAACATGACTCATGCGTTACATCGCTAAATATGACGCATTGCCGTTACCTCAGCTGGCCGCGCCTTAGGTATGTGAGCGGTGGGACGGAGAGGCGGTGGCGCTTGATGTTATTACTCAGTTCGGCGCCGGACTTTGCGGCGGCAACACGCCTACCTAAGGCGCGGCCAATTAGTTCCGCGCGCACTATAAACATGACGTTGTCACGTTCAACTATCGTCAGTAAACCGACTTTACAGACAACCGATTTTGTTTTTTTTTCGGTTAAACCTACATGGAACTTAGAATATTCACTTAGAGTAATTTACGTGACTTCTCCCCAGTAAAGTAACTGAAATATATATTTACAAAATCTAACTTTTTAATTAATTCCTCTTAATATTAGGTACTTATCAATCAAATAGTTAACAAAATGCAACAAATGTACTATGAAAATTAAACAAAAAATTAAACCGAAGTAAAAATACACAAAAAAGTATGAAATAAATCTTATTTTCTAAATTAAACTTCTAAATTAAACCTACTTCCGAAGTAAAAATACACAAAAAAGTATGAAATAAATCTTATTTTCTAAATAATTCCCCTTTTAAATTCGGCTAAAATTTTAACTATTTCTCTACTCTTGTAATCTTCTTAATTTTGAAGTCGGTATCAGCCCAAACAATACCCTACAATATTTTATAGAACTCACGTTCTATAGAATATTGTATGCTGATACCGACTTCAAAATTAAGAAGACTGAGTAGAGAAATAGTTAAAATTTTAGCTGAAATTGAAAAGGAATTTTTTACAAAATAAGATTTATTTTATACTTTTTTGTGTATTTTTACATTGGAAGTCGGTTTAATTTTTTGTTTAAAAATAATATTTTTAGTGATATTTGTTAGGTATTTTAAATAAGATGATGATAATGATTACTGCAAGTTACATAGTGGTATAAGCTTGCAGTTCTTTAAATAAATAATAAATCTTTATTCGAAAGTTTTAGACATTACAGGTCAGTAACAAAAAAACAGTGGCATCATAAAATACATATTATAAGAATAACAATGTTGAAATTTCCAAACGAATGAATGAATGAATGAATGAAAAACTCTTTATTGCACCAAAAACAAATAGGACATACAGAACATAGAAAAACTAAACTTAAATAAGCACAAAAGGCGGTCTTATCGCTACAAGCGATTTCTGCCAGACAACCTTTATAATCATGACATGTTTACATGTAATATACTGGTAGGTGGCTTTATAGACACGTAAAGAGAAAATTATTTTAATACATATTGTAATTTAAGATTTCATAATACTTTTATATGACATATACTATTTAGGTACACTACTTTATAATATTCGTTAATACATACACAAATACTTACATATCGCGTATCTTTAAAGACTGAGGAGTTCTGTTCTGGAACCAGGGTATACAGGGAATAGGTGCAAAATCTTATTTTTGGTAGCAATACAATATATACAATATATATATATATATTCATTCCAAAATTGTGAAGTAAAAGTTCGCAATGTATTTTAGTCATCACCCATATATTTTATAAAATAGGTATTTAAATAACATCTGAAATTCCATATAATAAACTTTATTTTAACTTACGATTACCTATTTCATTGTAAATACACTAAATACTATGAATATTTTGCGGTTTCAATAAACAATAATTATATTTTTTAAAGTTGAATAAGTGTCCACAATTTTAATCGTCAGGCCCTGGCCGCGCACAGATATTCAATTTTCGCGCCATAATATAAATGAGAGTGAATGACATTTAAGTGATTTTAAAGTACGACAGTAAGTTATCCACAGACCATACTGGCTTGCGGTAGCCATTTTGTGAACTGGTGCAAACGCGGCAGTTATTGCGGAAACACGTGCCGATCCAGTCACTTTGTCAGTCCCTCGGTGAGTAGTTTAATTGTTAATACTCGTAATAAGAAATAGTTGATAATTATATAATATTTATGTGTGATTTTTCGGCTTTAATTGGTTCATCGTATTAAAAATCCTTTCAGAGAAATTAACCTGCATTTATATTTAGTTTCATTCCAAATCTTCAGTCCCTGAACCATCAGGCCCTAGCTTTGAATGGTGCTAGGGACTGACAGGTATAGTTTGGGACTGACGTTTATTATATTGTGATAATAACAAAAATTAATTTATCCATCAATGTTGCTGGTTATAACTGGCTTGGTTATAAGTTTCATACTTTATCAAATTATACTAGGGGACACCCTTAATGTAATTTGATAAAGTATAAAACTAAAAGTGTACTATTTTTATACTTTTTTGTTGTGTAACTTTGTAATGTAAATTTGTAATTATACTATAAAAATATCATTTAGGGGTAACGTAATATGAAAAAATAATATATAATGCAAAAAAGTACGTTCAACGATTGCCTTTTTTATTTAGTTACAAAACTAAGTCAACAAGTTCCTAGTTTCAATAAACTGGAAACTTAGTTTTTTTGCGGTCGTTGGTCACAATATTTAATAATTGTCCGTTTTGCAGCAACATACCGCCTAAAAAGAAGCTTAATACTCAACAGAAGAAATACAGTAGACTCAAACAAAAAAACAATAAATCGAAGAAATTACTCACACCTAAAAGTAAAATAGAACAAATAGCAGAAGATCCTAATCAAAGTAGAGAACTGGTCAAAAAGGCATTATTTGGCGAAGTTTTGCAGGCTCAAATTACAGAAAATATTTCAAAAGCTAAAACTCATCAAGAAAAATCTAACTTTAAAAAGCTTTTAACTGGTCACAATGTTGACAAATATAAACTTTGGCGACACAGTAGTAGCTTTATATTGTATGACAAGCATCGGCGTAAAGTTTCTAAAAATAATGAAAAAGCTAAGAAAAACATATTACAAATGGTTCACACATTCTATGAAGATGGTAGTAATAGTCGCGCTGCAGCGAGAAAAAAGGAGTGTATTAGTCGCAATATAAATAAAAAACAGAAACGATATTTGTTAGAATCTTTAAAAAATGTACTCCAAAAGTTTCTTTACTGTTTTGTCGATTGCGTCCATTTTGGTTTGTCTCCCCTAAGCTAACAGACCGCGATACATGTGCCTGCATTGTACATGAAAATATTAATCTAAAATTATCTGCTTTAAAAAAATCTAAGATTCTTACATTCGATAATTATCAAACAGGTTTACAGATACTTTGTTGCAATCGGTATTCAGAGAAATGTTTAATGAGACAGTGCAAAGACTCCTCTACTAAAGTGTTACCAATGGTAACACTTTAGTAGAGCATAAGAGAATACTGAATTCGATAACAGCAAAGATATTTTAGTAAATCAGTGGATACATGGAAAGGAAATGATTATTGATTCTAAAACCAAAAAAGAGCGTTTAGTTTCAAAGTATAAAAAAGAGACGAAGAATATAAAGCCGCACAATTTGATTATACACCTAGAAAATGATCTGCAAATTTTTTTTCAAAGGTACACTTCTAGTTCATCAAGTTACAGGCCATATGTATGTTCCAAATAAACTCATTATGAAATCATTTAGCTGTTTCTGCAGCACAAATTGCAATCATTATAAATTAGGAACTCTAGAATACACTAACTCAT
This sequence comes from Phengaris alcon alcon, assembly GCA_037179445.1. NCBI lineage: Eukaryota > Metazoa > Arthropoda > Insecta > Lepidoptera > Lycaenidae > Phengaris > Phengaris alcon. The sequence goes on along the minus strand of JAYRCH010000369.1, from coordinate 393,472 downwards.
CCAAACTTATTAAAGTAGCTGAAGTTTATAGTACAGATTCTGAAGAAGACATTCCTCTACAAAACCTACGTAAAAGCGAAACTATTGAACAAGCAGGCACAAGTAAGGTTTAAGTTTAAGAGATAAACTGAAAGTGACCTATGGCAGTGGTGATTATATTTTAGTAAAATTTATGGTGACAAAGAAAGAATACCGGTACGCTGCAATTTGTTCATATTATGATGACGAATAAGAAGATCTAAATTCCAAGAAATCTATTTAAATTAGATGAACGTGATGTCGCTGATGTTCTTTATGAAGATGTGATTGAAAAGCTGCCGATGCCCCGTTTGATTGTTAAAGGTGTTTTATAATTTTAAAAAGGCTATAAATGTTTTTGAAAAATGGGATTATTTTATTTAGATATTATTAAGTCTTCTATGTTACTAAACCATGACTCAGTAAAACTGTCAGTACATATCCTAAGACTGAATATTATAACTCTTAAATATTTTGTTTGCCTATAATTCATTAGAATGTTGATTTTATTTAGTTAAGGCTAAGACCTTTTGTTTCTACTTTAAAACTGTTATGTAAAGAAGAATTTAAAATATTATATGTACCTAAATTAGTTACTACTTTAAAAATAAATGATAAACTTAGTAGTAAAAATGCATAGGTTTTATGTGCATTGAATGACTGATTAAGTATAAGATAAGACCCATTACTAATTGTTATTGTGATAATAAATAGAATTAGTAGTGTATTGTAATTAATTATTAATTATTATTGCTGTTAAGAAGTGTTACAAGCGATATTTTTTGTCTTACGTGATTGGATTAAAAATATTTTACAAATAAATATGATACTGAATGCATAGCAAACTTGTTTAATTGCAATATTATTATATTTATCAGTTCCTAACAATACCTATCAGTCCCTAGATGCCCAATCATCAGTCCCTAACCAGAGACGTCAGTCCCTAGATTCGTAAATTTGCAAAACTATACATTTCTCCTGAAATAAAGCATACAATGACTGGCCCTTTTAGATATAACTTAATTAATGAATTACCTATAATACACACTAATGAAGTATCCAAAAGCACCTTAAAAAAGTTTAGGACAAATGAGCTTCAAAAGTATCCCAATTTTTGTGGAATGACATATATATATATATATATATATATATATATATATATATATATATATATATATATATATATATATATATATACAGCCGAACGTATAACCGCCTCCTTTTTTTGGAAGTCGGTTAAAAATTAGTCTACTGCTCATATTGTTATGACGTATTATGAAAGAGAAAATGACGTATGTTCATTATTATTGTGAGTTAATTTTCGAGATGTAGGGGATATTCCCATTAAAAATGTCGGTGGCTCCATTATCACATTCATGTTGTGTTAGAAATATCACACAAGCTTAGCAACCGTAAATCCGGAGTAAGCAACTTTAATATCCATTCTTCTTTTGCCCTACTTCCTAAACTGGAGCAGAGATTAAAAACTACTTGGTGTAGTTGGTATAATGTTTAGTATGGCAGTCGGCAGAACTGTGTCACATTACATAGACGTAGAGATGTTGTTCTGAGGCTATAAATATTATAATACATTCTGTTGTGTAAAAATGACGATTTTAGAATAAGCTAACGTGGCTAGCTTGTATACGGCTGTTATGAAATTAATTTTAAAATTAATTTATTTACATAAGTACCATTTTTAAACCAAACTAAATTACTCAATCTTTTATTCCTTGATTATGGGCCATTAGCTCATACACCAACTTTACATAGCCCAGGGTAATTTTCACTTCTATTGTCTTTGATCCACATTTTTTGGGTCATGACTCATGAATTATAAAGACGTAATCCGTAGACGCGTAAGTAAGCACGCACTTCAACCAGACGTTTTACGGGTTTACGGGAGAGTCCTGCCTCTAACAAGCGTCGTAAAATCAATAAGAACACGCTTATTCTACCAGCCCAGTTGAAATAAAAAAGGTTTGGCACATAAAACGGAATAACATGAGGTTTATGATACTGAAACCCGAAACAGATGTTTTTTTTAAAGGCCAGATGAGAATGCAGATGTTGGCCAATAAAAGTGGGTCCTAGACTTAAGCAAATTTGTGCAGTTATTTTTGTTTTAATAGTTTCGGTTTAATAAAATGTTTTGGGAAAAAGTTTATCATGCTTATCATACCCTAGCAGTACCCAACATATTATGTTGTTCTGCATTAACTATGAATACACCTACAGTTTCTACACCTGCTACCTACCCCTACAACCTACAGGTGATGTGTGAAAGAGTAATCGTCCACTTAGGGTTATAGTAGATATTACAGTACTAATATTGCTATTAAACAATGAGAGTTGGTGTTAGAGTGATAAAAAAAATGGGATGGGCTAATCGCCCATTATAGCTTGGGGTATGAAAAATACACCTTACATTCTCATATCTACTGAATACACCTGCAAAATTTCATAAAAATCTGTCATGCCATTTCGGCAAAGATCTGTTTCAAACACCACACACGAGTATTTATATATATATATATATATATATATATATATATATATATATATATATATATATATATATATATAGATATAGGACTTTTCAAATGTTTCTTGTGAACCGTCTCAAGAATTCGTTAGTAGGGTAATAGATTAAATGATAAATTACCAGCGTCACATATTTTGAGTTACGTATAATCTTACACACATGACACAAGTAATTAAGGTCCAAATTATTCATTATATTAGACGTTCGCATGCTCGCTCTCACGCACAAGTGTAATAATACCTATATTAATTATAAACAATTAAATATGGCGTATACAATTATTTATTTGTAGATACGGTTCAATGTCTGTACCAAGTAATACAGTGTCTCATGCGTTTGATCTTCTTCTGGAGCTGCAGCATGGCGTACAGAAGAGCCTCCGCTGTGGGGGGACAGCCGGGAACGTATATATCGACCTGAAACAATAATGACATATTAATCCAGTCAACAAAGCTATAGCAAGCCAGTTCTTGTTAATTCTTCTTTTCCGTGTGTGTCTTTCCGTAACATCGTGGCTCCCACACAGATGAATCGATTTTAATCTAGTTTTTTTTTGTTTGAAAGCTGACATGATCGAGAGTGTTCTTAGCTATAATTCATCATCATCAACTCGCTCACTGCTTGACAATCGGGAGTTACTTAAATTTTTTTGGTTTGCACATTGCACAGTTTTCTGTGCCTACAGTGATATAAGGTAGGAAGTCCTGTAAAATATTTACATTCTTGGCTTCGGTTGTGTGGGCTTAACAAAATATGCTTTCAAAGAAATGGCGAGTAACAACTTGCATTCGTTTCTCGGGTGTTCTTAAGTGATTTGGGCGAATGTCTGGAGTAGGTTTCACACGTTAACGCGAACTTTACTACTTTGTCTACTTATAATTTGGCGCCAAAATGTGGAATTTTGTATTTTTTCTTTAAACTATCTAAGCTATCTAAGAACACTTAGGTTATTGAGACAAACCTAACGATACCTTAATTGTCGAAATCCATCCAGCCGTTTGGAAGATACGTGGGAGTAAAGTAATTTACATACAAGATACGCGCGAAAAACATAACCCAGTCGGGTAAAAAATGTGACACTAGGCATGTTCAACTTTACAATTCAGCAATAAGTATAGTGCACACTGTCTATAATACAACTATTATAGCATACCTACCGGTATAATTCTATCGCACCCCCTAACTGTGGAATACGTGTAGTGGTAGTAGCCACCCCCGTTGGCACAGCTGCCCATGGACACGACAAATCTAGGCTCTGCCATGAGGTCGTAGGTTTTGCGCAGCATCGGCGCCATTTTGTTGGTGACCGTCCCGGCTACGATGATGACGTCAGTTTGCCGCGGGGTACCACGGAACACCATGCCAAAGCGATCCATGTCGTATCTGAAACATGATCAACTTATAAGTATATAGAAATCTTCAAGTAATAAGAAAAAGAATATTTAAATAAAATATCATGAGACATCCACTAGTTCACCGACACTGAAAAAAGCACGTGTACGCTTTATCTTAATAGACAATTAGGTATGTTTACCAGAAATATAAGAGAAATTCTTGAAGCGTGTAATATGATTTTCTTAATGGACTTTGGCATGTCATGTATTTTACCGGAAAAATAAAGATATTTATGACGCAGCAAATATGTTTTACGTTATCTTGTCTTGCTACTTATATCATGTCACCAAACTTATACCTCAGAACCAAATGTGACTTATATATGAATCTTTATTTTTTTTAGGGTTTCGTTCCTCAAAAGGAAAAAAACGGGACCCATATAATTTCACTTTGATGTCCGTCTGTCTGTCAAGAATCAAGATCCTTTATTTTGGGAACGCGTGGAGGTATCGAGTTGAAATTAAACCGTACACTTGGGTCTATGATCCCTTGAAGCTGTAAAAAAATGAGACTTTTAAGTTGACGTAAAAAATACTGCCATATTTGCTACAAAAAACGCAAAAGTATATCTTTTTTTTCCATAACCATATAAACTTTTATCATCCATTTTCAGGCTCAAAAAAAAAACTACGAGTCGAGGCTCGTAGTTTTTTTTTCCTGAACTATTTATGATGTTCCTTATACAGAACCCTCGGTGGGAGAGTCCGACTCGCTCTTGTTCAGTTTTTTTAAATTAAAACAACATTTACCTAGGTCCTGCGTAATGCATCATCTCTAGCGCGCAACAGGCGAGGCCGAAAGTCAGAGGCCAGAGCGAATTGCTCCTTCCCCAGTTCAGAATGTCGTCCGAGCGCGCCACCACCCATTCCGCGGTCGTCTTTAATAATCAGAAAAAGTTTCTAGAAGAATAATAATAATAATATCTATGGACGCTTCCACACCACGTTAATCTGATCCCGTACTAAGTATCCGAAGAACTTGTATCACAGGTACCAGACAACGGAAGAATATAGTATTATAGTATATACAATACATATATTTAATACACATCCATGATTCAGGAACACAGAAAAACTTTTTGTCCCTTCGGTGGGATTCGAACCCGCGATCTCCAGCTTAAGCGCCGACGCGCTAACCACTAAGCCACAGAGGTCGTCAACTATAACTAAAACATACAAAATACTATTTGCGTAAGGAAACTGAGGGTTATAATTTTTTTCTGATACTAAATTTGCCATAAATAGAAAATCCTGTAGGTACCTTTAACTCTATCTATCATGCGTACATGGTAAGCAGCAAAGAGGTAGGTAATATTTTTGTGATCATGTAAGTTTACTAGTTAAAAAGCAAACATTATATCGTTCAAATTAAATATTAAAAGACAGACATCGCATTCTTAAACTGTAATTAATTCGCGAGCGGAAAAACTTTTATAATTCGAGAAGTTTACAAACCAATTTCACGTTAAATTCTATTTGTTCTTTAAAATAAATAAAGAACTTACAATTTACATTAATAAATCTCCGAAAATTTTATTTCAGTTAGGAATAAAAAACTAAGACCTTTTCAACGGTGATGATTTTTAAAGTTATTTCCGAGCGAAATCCTAAGACTTCGCATTCTAAGCTATGAATATACAAAGAACATAATATTATTATTTATTATAGTAATCATAATGTTAATATAAAGTAATGTAGGTGTATGCTCATCACATCATATGAGAATATATTAGACACTAGTATTAGATATATTAGAACGTGTTCACATTGAATCTTGTGTACCTGACCCGGATGGTGGAACGGGGAATATCTTCGCGTCTCGTTCAGTTTGTGCGCTTTGTGCTCGTGCGGGTAAATGTATGGAATTTTCTTGCTCTCTGCAGGCTTCGGTTTCATGGAACATGAGTCGCTTTTACTGCGTCTATTTACTCCCGTTGATGTAAGATTTCCCATCAAACTTAGCTGAATCCTTAAGATAATAAACAATTTTAATGTATAAATCTATAAACTGCGCACTGTAAACCTGACTGTTAAGTGTTGCTTATTCTCGTAAACTATGGGGTCTGTATATTGTTTGAAAATGTAGAATAAATTACCTGTTCAAGGGTTTAAAAAAATCATTTATTACCCTTATCATTTTTAATTATTTCGACCTTTTGCAACTTATTTGTTTGGTACTTGTTGTGACAGATTGTCAACTGCAAATTGACAGTATGAAAATAATTTTTATTATCTTCCAGTGTCAAATAAAATATTACTAACCTCTTTGGCGCTTTTCCAACTAAAAATAAGCCTTAGGTCACACCGAGACGCCCCATTTTTATTTATCGCTTATTTATTTATTACACATGTGTATTGTGTATCTTATGTGTAATAAATAAAGTTCATTGCAAGAGTTCGAATTCCGAATTGCACCACGCTGCGCAGCGCGGCGCTGCTCTTGTAAAGCATATCTCTTGTAATAAAATCGGTAGTCTGTAAAGTCGGTTTACTGACGATAGTTGAACGTGACAACGTCATGTTTAGCGAGGTGACGCCGGTAACGCGGCATGAGTCATGTTTTTTCGTGCGTGCAGCCGGCTCCATCAAATTATAAGACGTTGTCACGTCAATAAAGTTAAATATTAAATTGCTTGCACTATCTTAAAAATGACGCGCCGTGTTACGTCCCGGTGTAATCTGGCCCTAAAACATATAATAGTAACGAGTTGTAAAAAACATTTTTCACCTGTTAGTGTTAATTAAATATCATGTTATTTCTTTCGTTCTTTGTAATAATTAAAGAGGAGGCATGATATTTAGGCAAACGATTAACACTAACTGCAGATGTTGATTTGTGAAATTCTAAATAAAGTCTCTGATCACCTCGGATCGGTGATCGGACCATCTCAAAAATCAAAAATCCAAGTCAAAAAAGTTTTATTTCCATATAGGTGACAAAGCAACGTTTATGGAATTGTCCCTACGTGATGCCTACCACCGGTTCGGGAACTAACCCGGTGAGAAGAACCGGCGCAAGAAACTCGCACATCTAATCAGTGACTGTTAGTTCTAATTTATATCCTTATTTGAATATTGTAATATTAAATTATGGAATTTTTTGCTATAATTAAAGCATGGTAATCAATCATCTTTTCTTCTTCTTTATCTTTTCAGATTTTCATTAATTTCGATACCTTTGTAAAATAACAAAATATATGTTTAATAACACTAACGTATCTAAAACTGTTGGTAGTATTTTTCCGCATACGAGGGCGGCACTGAAAATTTCGGGAATCAAGGAAGTGACACAACATTACTATTTAAAAATGTATTTATTCGAAGTATTCTCCGCGAAATTTTACACATTTTTCCATACGATGGAACCAATCATTGAAGCAACCATTCCATTCGGAAGTTGGGGTCTCCAAAATGGCCGTTTTGTAGGCGTCCACAGCTTCTTCGGTGATGAAAATCTCTGACCACGCAATTTATTCTTTATTTTAGGGAAAGTATAGAAATCATTAGGGCTTAGGTCGGGGCTGTACGGCGGATGGTCTAATAATTCTATGATTTCTTGCACTAAAATCTCTTTTGTTCTGTGCGCGGTGTGAGAACTCGCATTGTCGTGATGGAGGATGATGCGGCGGTTGCAGTTCTCTTAACGGAGTTCAGAAACGACCTGTGGCAAAAAAATGTTAGCATACCATTCTGCATTAACCGTTCTTTGTCCCTCAAGAGGAATAGTCGCAACATGGCCGGTTTTGGAGACAAACGTGGCCACCATTTTTTTTGCAACACTCCGTGAACGAACAATTTTTGTTGGCTTTAACTCATTTTCGAACACCCAAACTCGTGACTGGTTTTTTGTTTCGGGTTCGTACGCGTATATCCAGGATTCGTCACCTGATACGATGTTGTATACAGCATTTGAGGATCCTGCGTGGAATCTTTCGAGAGTTCTGACGCACCAAGTAACGCGAACCGCTTTTTGCTCTTCACAGAGCAAATGCGGTATCCATCGGGAAAACAACTTTTTTACACCTAATTGTTCATGCAAGATTATTTGTATTTGACTCATGCCAATGTCTAAAGTTGCCTGAATTTCGCGGTATGTCACATGTCGATCTTCCTCAATCAGCTTACTCACAGCATCAACGTTTTCTTGGGTGACTGCAGTTTTTGGACGACCTTGACGGGGATCATCACTGAGCTTGACACGTCCACGTTGAAATTCAGCAAACCAGCGATAAATTGTGGTTTTGGATGGGGCTTCATCACCAAATGCAGAAATCATCCGGTCAACACACTGTTTTTGTGTTAAACCACTTCGAAAGTCATAATAAATCATCGCTCTAGAATTTTCACGAGTCAATTCCATTTTCTCAACGACTAAACAAGTTTGACAAGACCTTGTGACAAGACCGAGAATCTTTTTTTTAAATAAATAAACGGTATTCGATTTTTAAAACCAAGGAGTTTTAAATTAAAAAGATTTTAATATGACAGGAACAGTGGAAATATTCCATTCCCGATACTTTTAGTGCAGCCCTCGTATTTTCCACTGTTTTTGATAAATACTCGAGTAAAAATGGTTTATGAGTGTTTTCCATTTTGGGTATTTATTTATCCGGAACAATCCCGACACTAGATGGAGCAATTTCGCGTAGATTAGTAGAACCTCCGTAGCACAGGATCTACGACGCTACGCCTAGTCCATCTCCGTAGCGGTACTACGTAAGCCAACACTACGACATGGGAGCATTGCTTTATTTCAAAGCCATTAAAATCATATAATATTTTCTGTAACATTTACATAAAATTTTGGTTTTCAAGATGATTATTGATAAATTATTATTAAAATGATTATTTGATATTTATTAACCTTTAATATGCGATTTGTTAGACTCAACAAACGCAGCAAGGGAAAGTTTGACGATCTCTGTGGCTCAGTGGTTATTGCGTCAAACCGGAGGTCACAGGTTCGAATCCAGCCAGGGAACAAATAGTTTTCTGTGTTACTGTGTCATGGATATGTATTAAATATGTGTATTGCATAATAAAATTCTTAAATATAAGTATAGTATAAAAAGTATTAAATATATTTCCGTTGTCTGGTATCCGTAACACAAGTTCTTTGAGAATTTACTATGAGACCAGGTTTTCGTGAACGTCGTACGTGAAAGTGACGTGACGTGAAAGCGTCCATAGATATTACTGGCATTAAATAGATTTAAATTTCACATAGCACAGTAAATACATAAAGACCTATCTCGTTACACAGATTTTATCTTAAAAAGCGAAACGTATAAAGTAACGTCACCGCAATAACCTAATTTTTATATGAGCGCGCGCTTTAAAAAACGGTGCCACATTTCAAAAGTGTTGCTCGTCGCTGAAAATCTTGTAATAATGTTTTGCTTAACAACTTTCTGTATTCACCGGCAGCAGTAGCTTTTAGTTATGTCGCCGACTTTAGTTGTTGGGTTCATTAAAACTGTACTTGACGCAGAAATTTGTAAAGTCGCGGCAGTTCAAAAGCGACCGGGTTGCATGAAAATAATGAATTTTAAAACTGTACTTCTTCGCTCAGGTGTTGCCGTAAATAATAATGAATACAGAATGAAGAAAATGATTAAAATTTTTGTGATTGATTGCATTGTTTTAAATATTTTAATTTAAAACAATGCTACATATTGCTACATATGCTAAAATGAAGAAAGACATTTTTTGCAATTTTCGCATCTTATTTAACTTACTTCATTTGTCTTTTTATAGTTCGTTTAATTTGATTATGTCTATTGCTCTAATACCTATGTTTTCATATATTTACTCTCGTCTGTGGAACCTCGAGTGAAACAGGATAGATTTAACGCTAAAATGAATGTAGGAATAGTGGTAGTAGCCCCAAAGGGAAATCTCCGACCGAGCGAGATGGTATGCTCAGCCCACTTGCAGTCATTTTAGCTGTTGTATATATAGCGCCGAAATACAGAAACTTCGATAGCGCGATTGAGGATAGTGGCGCTAAATGATCCGCCACATCAGCATGAGACATTTAGACTCTAATACTTGAACATCTGTTTCGTTGCAGGCTGTGTACGCTGCGCGTGACCCGTCTTCGCGTGTGCGGCGCGCTGGGCGACGCGGGTGGCGGCGCGGCGGGCGGAACGGGCGCGGGCGCGGTCACGCTGGCGGCGCGCATGCACAGCAGCAAGCGTACGCTGCGCTCCAACGACATCACGGTCCCGCCGCTGGATGTGGAGCTGGATCTGTGCTTCTCGCTACAGTATCCGCACTTTGTGAAGCGCGATGGGAACAGGTATACCTATAACATACATACCTATTACCTACATATGTATTCCCCTCCCTGCTACACACGAGGCGCGGCGGGCAGAGCTGGCGCGGGCGTGATCACGCTGGCGGCACGCGCGACATCACCGTCCCGCCGCTGGATGTGGAGCTGGATCAGTGCTTCTCGCTCTATTACCCGCAGTTTGTGAAGCGCGATGGGAACAGGTATACCTATTATATGTATACATACCTACATTTGTACTCCCCGCCCTGCCACATACGTGGGCGGCGTGAGGAGACGGCGCGGGCGTGGTCACGCTGGTGGCGCGCGTGACTTCACCGTCCCGCCGCTGGATGTAGAGCTGGATCAGTGCTTCTCGCTCCAGTAGTTTGTGAAGCGCGATGTTAACTAGCTGTTCATACCTGTACCTGCTTCATACATATGGCGTACATACATATTAGGTACGGTTTTCCAAAAGGTTAGACACTCAAAGACAACAAGCCTTTATATTATCGTCCATTAAGACCTTAAAATAATATGCTCCTAGTTGTTACATTTACAAAAGTTGAAAATTACCAAATTTGCAGGAGCTGTTTTTGTTGCATCTCTGTGTACAGTACCTACAGTGGTAAGAGTGTTCACAAATGTAAATATAAAGTAAATCGTATACAGATAACATTGCTGCCCTTACAGAATTTTATTACTGAAAACCATTGGCAAAAACTTTTATGTTACCATAAAATTTAATAGAGAGCCTCAATAAACTAAAGCCAGATATATAAAATTGGCTGGCGGTCAGGGCTTTCTGTTTAAATCGCTTACGGATTGAAACGTTTTGTTTTTTTTTTCTGTTCGCTACGTAGAATTGTATGTATTCTTAGGTAAAAGTATCTGCTCCTTTATTCACACAAATCTTATACTTTAGACGAGACGATCTTGTATATGTATAATCGGTATCCCGATAACGGCTACAAGTAATATCATGAAATTTAGTATGCAGGGAGTTTTGGGGGAGAAAAATCGATCTAGCTAAGTCTTATCCCTTAGAAATTGCGCATTTTAAGCAATATATGTTTTTTTATTTCGTTGTGCAACTATATATATATAATATCAATAATTTCGACTCTCATACGTCAGTCTGATTGGCAGCTTGGTATGCGTACCTACGTCAAATTTATGCATTGTCTGGAAATTCGTAATGTGGTGGGTTCGAATCCCCGGTAAGATAAATATTTTTTGTGATTCTTATTATTTCTTTTTCTTTTATATTTTTATTATTTTATCGTTCTACTAAAACACTGAGCAAAGCTCGGTCTCCCGGGTACTGTTTTTATTATTTGAGACAGGGAAATCTACCATTCTCATGTGCTATAAGAGAATTTTATGGCTAAACAATAAATTACAAACTGCTTATAAAATTAAAAATATCATAAAGCGTACCTAATAGCTTCTATGTAGATAGAAATGGTCGGTAGTTTAGTCACTTTAATTAATATTAAGGCATTGTTTTATGTCTGGGAGTATTAAAATACAGAACAGACGAGGACATAAAATAAATATTATTATGTGTACTGCAGTGCCGCTCTAAAACTTGTTATAAATGTTATGACTTTCCGCTGTTTTGTTTTCTGACTATTAAATATTATGGAGCAATGAAAGGCACTAAAATTGACTCCCGAGTTACTGATAGTAAATAATTTTGTTTGGAACTGCTGTGTATCTACAGTCTACGTCAAAATTGCCTTTTACTTGAAAGTGTGCTATATGCGTGTTAAGTAAAGTTATACTTTTTCAGTCGCTGAATCTAAATATACGAGTTAAAACTAAACTCGTATTTTTCGATCGTGCCATATTTAAGTTTATAGGGGGACATGCAATGATACAACAGCTTAAAATTTTTCATATATTTTTTTAAAGAGCTAACTTGAACAAAAAATGTATGTTTCCGTAATCTGTGACCCCATATTAGTATATAAATTTAGAATTAAATCAAAAGGCACGAAATATTTTTTTTTTGTAGAACAGTGATTACCTTTACAAATAGTTTTCATCGTAGGTAAATTGCAGAATACATGCGAACGATGCCATCGTCCACAGTGAGTTAAATCGACGATAAAGTTATCGACGAAGAAAACGTTAAATTAATAATAACAACAATCCCTTTTCGTAAAATAAAAATAACATCATGCATCATCATTAAATATAAACACTTATTGGCATTGTTTATTTCAGATTACAAATAATGCTTCAAAGGCGAAAGAAATACAAAAACCGCACAATACTCGGCTACAAGACACTCGCTGAAGGAGTCATTAGGATGGATCAGGTACTTGTATCGTCTTGTACTTTCAATTGCCTTCGTTTGAACCGATTTGAAATACCTATAATATAATAATGTTTCACGTTTAATTGAGTTAGCCGCAAGTATTACCAAAATATTGTTCCTTAGTAAAATTATAAATAATTACCACTTTTTATTGTATAACTCTCGATTGTATGAATCGTGTCGTAATTTCTTATTTGTAAAATATGGGAAATATTATATAAATCATGAAATGGAACAATGGAGCTTTTGTTTTCAATTCTCGATTTTCCTTTGTCGTATCGAGTGCAATATTTTGAATTTATAGCTATTAATTAGTGAATTGGCATGAATGTCCGCTGCGGTTTTGTTTTCTCGTTTTATTTTTTTATAAAATGTAGGTCAATCACTAAACCTGAACATCATATGACATCATGGTTTGTTTTTCGAACTACTATGTACCTTAATAATATAGCGATAATTAAGAAGATTCTTGTATACCTACTACGAGTCCTAGGATTTAAGATTCTTATAGGCCTCTATCCCTATAAGATTCTTAAATCCTATAAATCGTTATACCTAGGTACAATTTAGTGATTACTTACACGTTCATACTTTGTCAATGCTCGTTTGTTGTTTGGTTCATTGTTTGGCTTCATTCCAGCTTGAACTACATATCTTTTTCCGGAATTTGGACAAATTAGGTCTATTCCATTTTCAAATATCTCAATTTTTTTTATTCAGGTTCTTCAGCGTTCGATGGACATGGAGTTAGAGCTGACGAGCGTGGGTGGCAAGGTGGGCGCGGCGGCTGGCCAGCCGCTCGCGAAGCTGACCATCACCGGCCTCGCCTCCACGCCCGTCGACCACGACACTAAGAACAACAACACGCTGCTCATTACTGGTACGTGATGACGAACGGAGGCATTCATGGAATAAATGAATTTCTATTTCCATTTCCAATGAAGTGTCGTTCTCCAGTATGGCTTCATAAAAAAGTGATAAAAGGGACAGTCATTAGTACTATGACTTTACGGTGCTGTAGTGACCAGCTGTTCGCTACAGCACTTAAATCTCTACATAGAGTTATGTTAAACTTAAATACTGAATAGTTATAGGCGGTTATTTCACTTTTTAGCACTGCAATATTCTTTTTTTAGTAAGCTTTTGTTAGACTTTTGTTAGTGTTTTATGAAAAAATTGGGATTATTATTTTTCAATTTTTTTATTTCGAGTGCTATGCAACAACAACTAACTAGTATTAACTTTTACGCAAAACTCGGCAACAGTACTCAATATTGGAATAAAAGTTGAAAGCTGAAGTCTCATAGTTTCGTTGAACATTCCATTCCATTCGCATTTTGTTTCCCGGTATTATGGGCATCACAAGCATTTAACTTGAAACCTTCTACTTACCTACTTTTCCACTAATTTTTCTAGATACAACTCAAGTTTGAATTGTTATTTTTTACGTAAAATCCGCTCGGTAAGCAGAAAATGTATCGTACTTCATACAGCTCTCATAATGAGAGGTATGAGGTACATTTTCTGCTTAGCGAGCGGATATTATACCCTTATTCAAAGCTAGAAATAAATCTGATCCGACAAATTATAGGCATATATCGATTTTACCGACTTGTGGTAAAATTTTTGAATATATGGTATGGTATAGGTCTTCTATGTAGAATCTTTGAAGCTTGGGCCCCTCCCAAGCAGGATGCATTAGGTGTATTTTGCGACCTTTTTCCCTTTCCATGGCATTTGAATGTGTTGCGCATGCTACATTGATCAGAAAATTGCACCACTATGGTATACGGGACTCTTCACTCCACCTTTCGAGTTCTTACCTTAAAAATGTAACTCAAAGGGTAGAGATAAATAGTAAAAGGTCCACTGGGACCAAAATAGAATTAGGTGTCCCACAGTGATCTATTTTAAGCCCATTTCTTTTTCCCATCTATATAAATGACTTATCTAGTTAAAGATAATGATAATGAGATATCAGAGGCGTGCACAGGATTATGACACTGGGTATGCGGCGAAGTACTCGGTCACAAACAAACGCACAAAACGCAACAAACGCACGAGTAAAAGCAAATCACTACAATTATTATAGAAACTCAGTAATAAACTGTTAAATGTACACACTTTCAAATGTTAAAATGAAAAATCTTTTAAGAAAACTATAAATAAACTGGAGCGATTAAATTGTAAACAATGCTTATCACATGAAATATGCAATATGGCCCCCGCGAAACACAAAACGTTTCTTCTATTTAAACAAATAAAACCTTACTAAACAAAAACGCGTAATGTGCATACGTGATTTATTAGATTTCCGTCTATTATTTTTACTCGGATTAAAGGCAACGAATAATTTCCGACAAGCCAGTTCGGCGGTTTTCGGAAGCGATCGGAGCATCGCCTGCCGCGGGAGTTTACGCTATATAATCGTGTCGATATTCATGGGTTATATATTCATTAATATTTATATTCTTCGTTTGCGAAGTATGAAAATTACACATACATGCGATGATATGTCCTGCAGAACGCAACGGCATGAGATGAGTTGCTATGTATAAAATATTAGGCGTTTTTAAGTTATTATATTTTTTAAATTAATTAATTTACTATTAATTAATGTCATCAAAAACGTACGAACGTTTTATTAAAATATCTGTGAATGACAAGTAAAGCACTGCATTTCTGCCTACAAGGAGCGCACGCCCCTGTGAGATACTTTTTACGTCGTACTTTTTGCCGATAACACTTCACTAATTTTTAATGTGAAGCGACAACAGTCAAATTACGATGAGGTAAATAGCGCTCTCTAGAACTAGTACATTGGTTTAGTGTTAATAATTTACTTTTAAATTCAATTAAAACAAAATGTTTAAAGTTTACTTTGCCCAATGTTAGGAAAGTACAAACCAATATACTATTAAATGATGAGAAAATGAACTGAGTGGACACTGTGTTTATAAGTATAACACCAGATAGTAAATTTTACAGTGCGGTCCTCATACTATTCTTGTAGATATATTGCAGCATATGCAGTCAGAAAAATTAGGGAAATTTCTAAGGAAGATACGGCGCGACTAGTTTATTTTAGTTATTTTCATATGTCCTGCTTTGAATCTCTGACAGCAAAGTTTAAAGAAATAGGAATTCTGACCGTCGCTTCTCAATACATTTTGGACAATGTGTTGTATGTTAGAAAAAAAATGAAGTATGTTCAATACGAAAAGTAATAATCACTTTATGAATACTAGAAATAAACACAAAGTAAATATACCGGTGATCAGACTAAGTAAAGACAGTAAATATTTTAAAGGTAAATGTATACACAACCTGTACAATATAATCCCAGAAAACGTTCAAAATCTAACTATTAATAAATTTAAAAAAGTATTTAAAGAACGTTTGTGTGCTAAAGCTTATTATAGGGTCAATGATTTTATTGACGATCGCACACCGTGGGAATAGGATAGCCACATGCAAGGCTACTTCTACGAGGGCTGCACTAAAAGTATCGGGAATGGAATATTTCCACTGTTCCTGTCATATTAAAATCTTTTTAATTTAAAACTCCTTGGTTTTAAAAATCGAATACCGTTTATTTATTTAAAAAAAGATTCTCGGTCTTGTCACAAGGTCTTGTCAAACTTGTTTAGTCGTTGAGAAAATGGAATTGACTCGAGAAAATTCTAGAGCGATGATTTATTATGACTTTCGAAGTGGTTTAACACAAAAACAGTGTGTTGACCGGATGATTTCTGCATTTGGTGATGAAGCCCCATCCAAAACCACAATTTATCGCTGGTTTGCTGAATTTCAACGTGGACATGTCAAGCTCAGTGATGATCCCCGTCAAGGTCGTCCAAAAACTGCAGTCACCCAAGAAAACGTTGATGCTGTGCGTAAGCTGATTGAGGAAGATCGACATGTCGATGACGACAATTCAGGCAACTTTAGACATTGGCATGAGTCAAATACAAATAATCTTGCATGAACAATTAGGTGTAAAAAAGTTGTTTTCCCGATGGATACCGCATTTGCTCTGTGAAGAGCAAAAAGCGGTTCGCGTTACTTGGTGCGTCAGAACTCTCGAAAAATTCCACGCAGGATCCTCAAATGCTGTATACAACATCGTATCAGGTGACGAATCCTGGATATACGCGTACGAACCCGAAACAAAAAACCAGTCACGAGTTTGGGTGTTCGAAAATGAGGTAAAGCCAACAAAAATTGTTCGTTCACGGAGTGTTGCAAAAAAAATGGTGGCCACGTTTGTCTCCAAAACCGGCCATGTTGCGACTATTCCTCTTGAGGGACAAAGAACGGGTAATGCAGAATGGTATGCTAACATTTGTTTGCCACAGGTCGTTTCTGAACTCCGTAAAGAGAACTGTAACCGCCGCATCATCCTCCATCACGACAATGCGAGTTCTCACACCGCGCACAGAACAAAAGAGTTTTTAGAGCAAGAAATCATAGAATTATTAGACCATCCGCCGTACAGCTCCGACCTAAGCCCTAAGGATTTCTATACTTTCCCTAAAATAAAGAATAAATTGCGTGGTCAGAGATTTTCATCACCTGAAGAAGCTGTAGACGCCTACAAAACGGCTATTTTGGAGACCCCAACTTCCGAATGGAATGGTTGCTTCAATGATTGGTTCCATCGTATGGAAAAATGTGTCAAATTTCGCGGAGAATACTTCGAAAAGCAATAAATACATTTTTAAATAGTAATGTTGTGTCACTTCCTTGATTCCCGAAATTTTCAGTGCCGCCCTCGTATATACTATTGTACTTTTGTCATGTAGTTTTAGTCATAACATTGTTATATACCTTTTTTATTCTAAAAGAACAATTTTCCATCTTTTTGGTAAAAGATGGCCCCGTGCGAGTTTCTTACGCCGGTTCTTCTCGCCGGGCTAGTTCCCAAACCAGAAAGTGTATAATAGTACCAATTTTGAATAAAAATTTAAGACTTGAAAAGATCGGGAGTTGCGGGTTCACCAAGTGAGCGATTGCTTTGGAAGGGCACCCGCCTGAGACGAATCATGTATTACCGACCTAATATTTTTTTTATTTACAGAAAGAGGCTATTCAGACGAAGAGGAGGAGGGGGAGTTCAGCTCGGTAGAGGAAGCAGACGAGATGACGTACGGCGCCCCCGCGCGCCGCCGCACGCACCGCCAGCTCGCCTTTAATAAGAGCGACCTCTCCTATACCAAAGTAAGTACCAGAACCTTCTAGAAACATCTGCTAAATAAATGCTTAAATATAGCTCTTAACGTATAACATTTATATGAGTAAATAAAAAGTTCATAAAATAAATTATATTTATTATCTAGTGAAGCTTAAAAAAATTTAAGAAGCATGTTCTAATAATATCATAATTTGATAATTTAACATAATAGCTTAATATTGTGCTTTGCTTGACGCTAACATTGTTTATCAATACTGAGCAGTGTTTTATAGAAGTCACCATAGACAGATATGCACTAAATTACTTAATATATTAAAAGTATAATATTTTAATGATCTATTTTTATCATACAATGATAGTTATATAAAATAAAAATATTTAATATGCATGAAATGAATCTATCCAACATTAGCGCCATTTGATTTCATATTATTATATTATTAAAAGACCATAATAGCGTTAAGCATTTTTGTTCTGAAATGCAGACTGCCTTCTAGCTAGGCGATACCAAAATACTTAGTGAAGTATTTCAGCTTTTATAGTTTATAAGCAAACGCTTCAGCTAAGCCTTATACATGCAGTTGCGCTCACACGACTTGAGCTTCATGGAGAGAGAGAGAAAGATACAGAAATATATAAGGTCCAAGGCGCACGACAGGGACAGCGACAGCGAGCTGGAACACGTCGCCGCTAAGCGCAAGGGCAGCCGCGGAAAGCTGGCGGTGAGCCGGCACGCGTAATTACACTCTATGCTTATGAGAATAGATTTCAAAATCAACTGTATATTTGGTTCTCTCTTTATATTAATTTCTTGTGGTAGACACAACATTCCCATATTGATCTAATGCACAAATACCTACGAAGAAGTTTAGCACGTTGCTAGGAAAAGTAGTTAATACTCGACTACGTTTATAGTTTCTCTTTCTGGTGCATTAAACTGTAGACATAATACATATCAAAACTTTCTTCTGTCAACCATTCTTTATTTATTATTGTCGGTAAATGTTAAAATTATATAGTACCTATTAGTTTAACGTAGTCGAGTAATAAATAGTTCTATTCTCATAATGGGGTGTTCGCTTTTTGCTTGTAGATAGTAATTTATCTTGTATCTTGTAGCTGTAGATCGTATTTCATTAAAATTAGCTTAAATACAAAGTCTGGATGAAATATATTCACTCGTTAAAACTTCTACATATCAGAAAGGAAAATGGTGGTGAACATTTTTCACCAAACAAAAAATAACTGTATGTACAGTCGCCGATAGTTCCGGTCACCGATGTACCATTTTTCGATCTTATTACTATGGTAATAAGGTCCAATAGTTGTACACCGGGTTTGTCGGCGATCGTACATATAAGTATTTTTCTTGTAGCATGAATCATGCATGTATACTTTTAGACAACCTTTTAAATTGTTTAAAATCACATTATAGTACCTATTCAATTCCATTTCTTATTTTTAAATTACAAATGCAATCAAATGTAATTAACTTAAGCAGGTCCTTACAAATTATTAAAAAAATATAATTATCATTCATTCAATTTATCATTCATGAAATATTTTATAGCCTTGTGAATGACCTTAAACTAAATTCTTAATTTTTAATCAAACTTTATTAATTTAATATTTAATATATAATTAAATAGTCCACATTCATTATTTAAATCTTTATGACTATGTTTTCCTGATTGGATAATTAGTTTGTTCAAAGTAATAAATAATACTTTACTTATTTCTAATGTGCCTTGCCTTGTTATGTGCTTTCTCTAACAAAGTTGTGTTTGTTTACTGTTAAAACTAGAGTCCGACCGAAAAAAGATCGAGAAAATTTTATTGAAGTATCTGTAATCTTACTACCTTTATGCCCAACTGTGTAGTTAAATATTAACTTTAAGCTGCGGCGCTTGCAAGCTAGTACAAGTTAGCGCAAAGTTCGGTGCACGAAACACGGTAGGTATTTGGGCGTGACCGAATGTTCGGCCGTTTTTTTGGCCGACTGGCCGAAACCGAAACTGAACCTTCGGTCGGTCTCTAGTTTAAACCTCTTTTAGGTATAGCTACTAAATTTCCATACCGAACTATTTAGTAATCTTGTAGAGTCTTATAAATTCTCTATCATATAGTTTTAAAATATAACTGTTATATTATCAGATTAAATTGCTGCAAACTTTAACTATCATACGTAAAATTATTTTTGCAATTTAAATAGCACTAAATATTTTAAACAAGGTACCTTACTAATGGTGGTTAAAGTTGGATTTACACTTACGTACGTACGTACCGGGTATCTATATCCTATCCTACTATATATCCCTACTTCCCTACTAATATTATAAATCATTCTGCCAAACAGAGATAGTGACATCGTGTGATCAAGCCCTCCTCCATTCTAATGTTATGTAACATATGAGATTTCGGCCGTAAATCTATATTTTGTACAGCACAGAGTACATAATCCTGTCTGGTCGTTACTTTATCTGTATTTATTGTATGTGTGTGACAGCAACGCAACTTGAAGCAGAAGTTCGCGGCGCTGCTGCGGCGGTTCCGCGTGCCCGAGGACATGGGCGAGCGCGGCGCTTCGCGCGACACCCACAACGCTCAGATCGACGAACTCTTCCAGGTTCGACACCGGATCTTGTTTGCGTGTGTAACTCGTTGAAATAAAAAGCGCGTTTGTGAAAAAAAACAAAGAAATCTGACCTGTTTATTATAATTCATAAGTCCGTCCAGCCTGCAAATCGAGCGCCAGTATCTACTTATGGCCGTCTTTTGTGTCATTCATGAACACACCTAGAAGCAGGTCTGGACAATGTCTTCTTGTTTATAAGTTCGTCACCAACGAACCGTTTAATCATATCTCTTTTTAACTACCACTTGTAAATTAGTAATATTTGACGGCATTCAACAATAAACCCTATGTCGTAGGAGCTAGAGTCCCTGTCGTGCGGCGAGGGCGACGACTCGGGGCCGGACCAGATGGACACGATCAGTATTGGATCCACGCCCAAGCCCTCGCTGCGACCCTTCTTCAGCAGCTCGCGCAGCCTCGCCAACCAGGACCACCACAGACATTCCAACGGTAAACTTATCTCAAACAACTTGCGACAATAACTTTTAACATTAATATTAGTAAACAAGTTGAAAATATATAGGTACTTTGACAGTACTTATGTACTAGAAATATAATCTTGGGGGTACATTTTCGACGTTTGATTATTAGGATATTTATACTGATTTTAATCCTACTTATGCAGATTAAGTACTTTATTTATTTATGTATAAATAAATAAACGTGTGTTGTATGTGTGTTTGTTTGTAGTGAATTTGTACATCTATAAATAGAACACTTATAGCATATTGTAAGTAGGTAGTCGTTAGACATATTATGTAAATTATATTTATTAGGTACCTAGCATAAAATTCCATTGAACTACATATTATGTATGTAAAATTTTGCAAATTGAGTGTCGCAATAGTAGCAGCAAGGGTTTCGTAGTTTTAGAAATTAAAATCTTTAGAAATATTACCATAATATATGTAGTACTGAATATAATACATAATATTATAATTAAAATTCAGCACTACGAAGTAGGTTTAATAAAAAATAAATAGATATTTTAAATTCTATTTAATTCGTATTCTATACTTTTGATCAGGCAGATTTAAATTGCTTACTTGTTTGGTGTTTTAAAAATATAATACTCACTTATTTAAGTTTAGGGATGCGTTTACAAAATTGATATAAATTGGCTGTTTTTCGGTCGATTTTGCGACTAAATTAAACCAAATCCTACAAAACTAACAACTGTCACAAATAGAGTACTTCTGTATCTACAAATGGTTAAAAACATTATAAAAAATAATGATTTTTAGTATAGCAAAAACAATCTTCCAGAACCTCGTTCACCCAAATTTACAAAAAGAGGTCTTATTTTGGATACATTTTCTGCTCTTATGTTTGTACAAAATACCCTAAGGTAGGATATAATCATCTTAAAATTAGCATAAAATTGGCTTAAAAATAATCTAAAAATATTAAAAATTGATTTGGAAAAAGCATTAAAAGTATCCTTAACATTTTCACGTGTTTTGCTATTATACATTTTATACTTTAAACGAGACGATCTTGTATATATATAATCGGAATCTCGACAACAGCTACAAGTATTACCATGACATTTAGTATGTAGTGATATTTGGGGGAGAAAAATCGATCTAGGTAGGTGTTCTGCCTTAGAAACTGCGCATTTTTAAGCAATAAACGTTTTTTATTTCGTCGGTAACAATATACCAATAATTTCGACTCCCTTATGTCAGTCTGATCGGTATGCGCACCTATATGTATATTTTTTGCGTTGTTTGGAAGTTTCGAATCCTGGTCTGAGAATAAATATTTTTGTGATTCTTATTATTATTTTTTAAAATTATTTTATCGTTCTACTAAAAGGTACTTAATCTTAATACATGCTAATAAGGTTTATTTAATTTGGTCTGTAGTAATTGCACAAAGCATTTCTAAAGAAATGTCAGTCTGTACTCGCATTTTGCGAACGCGTCCTTTAAGCTAAAAACTACGGAACCCATACTTTGTATTTTGTGAGCGCTTTAATTTTGTTTTGCAATTATGTTACATGTATATAATTCATATGAGAGGTTAAAAGACAAACTATATTGTCTCATACGTTCAATGTATTTGTGATTTTGTTATAAGCTGTGTGCCTAGTTTAGTTGCATGTATGGGCCAAACGGAACACGTGTGTGTATTACAAAATAATTTAATAAAGTGTATGAATGTTAACAAACTAAATAAACAACATGTTTAAAAATAAAACCGTTTTATTAATTATTAAATTTTTGACATCATTTAAAAATTATAATAAAGGGGAGTTTTTCAAAATTTTCATTCTTATATTCAAATAATTTAAATAAGAGATACTTCTTATTTTCACTTCCTTTTTTGAATTACAGAGGTGACTCTTATTATCATTCTCATCAAATTCTAATCAAAATCACTTTGTTAACTACCGTTTACGCGAGTTTCACTTCATTTATTAAGTTTATATATATCTTATAAGTCATAAGATCACTTTTCATAGTTTCAACTAATCATTGATAAACTCATACACAAGGGGTGGCCAACCAATACTACAATCATAATATTTAGTAAAAAAGTTGGGCACCCACAACATCAGCGGTTACACGTGCGCGTCCGCTTGGCCCGTAACGCCTGTCGCATGCACAGTGACGCGGCACGCCAGCCTCACGACCGACGCCGAGCGCCGCACGCGCGACGCGCCCGCACCACCGCCGCCCGCAGGTAACGCACACGTGCGACCATAATGGACCATCAGTGAAAAAAACGTCATTACTTTTTGAATGTAGACTTTTGGGGTGGATGTTAAAAATCTGTTGCCAATTATATTTAATGAAAACGTTATTATTAAATTAAACGTTATTAATGTAAACGTTATTTATTCGCATAGTTACATTTAGTTAGACCTTTAAGTAGACATTGAAGGTTACTAAGAACTCTGCGGTTTGTTTAGATTAGGTATTAAAGTCCACTGAAATGATTTTAGAAATAAAAAACAGTCTAGTATGATTCTAGCCTACAGTCTAGATTAAAAGATAGGTAATGACTTCTTTGAGCTGATGGTCTAAAGTTTTTTGTTTTGCCTGCATACTTAGTTATCATTGTATATTTTTCGACGCTTGCAAACATTTTTCATATTTCTTATGTCTCTATGTGTATTGTGTGTACTCTATTATGTCTATTCTTACTACGCATTTTTAAGCTTATTTTATACCTAATTCTTACTGTATTTACTATACAAAATATGTATTTAACTATTTTCTAAGTTGTAAAACATTTTTGTAACATTACCTAAACTAGAAGTACTTAGTGTATAATTTTTATTTATCACTAAAACACAGGGTTAAACTAGATGAATTGTATTGTTAAATAAAATTATTGGTAAATGCAATAAAAATATTATTAATCTAATATGTAATATGAGAACCTAATTTTAAATTTGGTTCGAGCTGATTAATAAAATATTTTATTTGTATTTAATATTATAATTACCTAAAAAATATGGTTATGTATTGTATATTACTTAAATAAAGTATTTAAGATGACGCATTGATGATAGGGCCGGAGGGGTATGCGAGGATTGCGCGCGCACCGATTTTTTATAGAAAACCGTTTCGGACCGTTGCGTAATTTAAAAGGTTGCTCAAAATCAACTACGGGTATTTTAATTGATATACAGACAAATCACAGTGTGAAGCTAAATAAACATAATATTTATAAATTTTGAAAACTTAAATCGCTCCCGATTTTTCGGTAAAATGGGAATCTCTATTGTATAGGTTTTTATGATTTATTATTTTGTGTTAAAAACATTGTTCAACTGTGTTATGCTGCAGCTAAACAAAGGTCTAAAAGGTCATTCCTACATTAAATTTTATTTTCTTAGCTTTGGAAATAGGCATCCCCGCAACCAAAATCTATCATGCGTCTTCTTAAGTATTTTATATTCTGTACTTATATTTTTTTCTCTTAAGTGTGTATCCAAACTCTTTCGGTTGAGAAATATTATTTCGAAACGTGTATTCAATTGTGGATCTGTGGATAAAACCGATATGGATTCACCCTAAGGTAATGTTAGTATTATTTCAAAGCTACATAATCTAATAATATATTAACCCCCTTACTAATAAAAATATTTACACAATGGATAACTTAAACAACGTTGCTTTGTCTGTCAAGTGACATTTCCAACGCATCAGACAAAGACAGCAACGTTGTTTAAGTTATCCGTTGTGTAAATCTTTTTATCAGTAAGGTGGTAAGTAATTAACGTTAGTAGCTACTAACGTTAATTACTAAATATAATATTAGACACACCTTTACACTTCGTACAACGGAGTTCCGTTGTACGAAGTGTAAAGTTTTGTCTACACGTGTGACAGAGTCGGAGGCCGCGCGCACGGACGAGCGCGGCAGCGACGGCAACAGCGACGGCGACGCCACGCTCGACGCGCCCGTCTCCGGCGCGAGCGTGTCCAGCTCGCCGCCCAATGAGACCAAAGTAAATCATTACAAATATCAGACAAAATATATTTTTAAGGAATAGGTACCTACCCACTAAAACCCACTGCGGGTTGCCTTCAGCCGCTCTGGATAAGGAGATTTGCTAAGCGACGACTCCTGGCTTACGCCGACGGGGCGGAATAGAGGATGTATCTCTCTGCCAGCCGTCAGTACTGGACGCAGTGCCGCGGTCGTACGATAGCAGTGCGGCGACTGCGCCCGGAGCTCTCCCCAGTACCCAGTATCGTAGCAACCACTGTTGCCCCAGCCTCCGTACCCGCGAGAGCTCCTCCCAAGTCAGCGACGTGCCGAATCGCACCTCCTGTCTGAAGTAATAAATACCTAGGCCATAGTAGACAGATAGCGGCAATAAGAGAAGTTACATATTTCTTTATAAATAAATAACATTTGTATGTGTAGCACGAGGACAAGCGCTCGCGCCTGTTCCGCAGCGCGACGAGCGGCGGCAACCTGACACCGGCGGCGGCGGCGCGCAAGAAGAACTCGCTGGTCATCAGCGCTGATCGCCCTCTCTCCGCGCACGACCTGCCCGCGCTCAGCCCCACTACACTTGAGGTTGGTGTTTTATAATAGCTACACTATAACACTTTCTCTGACAAAACTTTTCTAGGGTGGCGTCGAACTTAAATAAGCAAGAATTATACCTAAATTATTTTTCTATTTTATAATACAAAAAATGTTGGTATTATATGTTTAGTATTAGTCTAAATATTTAATAGACAATAATAGTATTATGAGACTAAGCAAATTTATTCAAACTTGCACACAGCCGCGACGCACTATGGCGGAGGCGGTGGCGCGTGCGCTGGGCGAGGAGGGCCCGCTGCCGGAGGTGGCGGCGGTGGCGCCCGCGTCGCTCGCGCGCGTGTTTGCCGCGCTGGCCGTGCCCGCCGCGCTCGCGCCCGCGCCGCTCGTGCCCGACGCGCGCCCGCTGCTGCAGGCGCTCATGGCGCGCGCTGCCAAACAGTACGCGCTTATCTATGTCACAGAACGCATAAATATAAGTAACTTTTCTACATAAATCTATGTAGAATAAAACACTTATAAGCTGTTCCAACTTCAAATTTTCAATATAAACAATATATTATATAGATTTTTAGGTAGCCTGTGTACTTTATGTACTGCATCTCTGTGTACAAATATTATCATCAGGTATTTGTACAAAGATTAACATATAGC
This sequence comes from Phengaris alcon alcon, assembly GCA_037179445.1. Lineage (NCBI taxonomy): Eukaryota > Metazoa > Arthropoda > Insecta > Lepidoptera > Lycaenidae > Phengaris > Phengaris alcon. The sequence goes on along the minus strand of JAYRCH010000369.1, from coordinate 367,419 downwards.
ACACTTATGTATGTCTCTTTATAGCGTTATTTTGTCATAACGGCCCATGTTATTGTACAGAGGCGGCAGACGGCCATGGCGCATTTGCGTGTGCGGCGGCGAGGCGGCGACGGCGGCCGCCCTGCGCGCGCACGTCGAGCTCGCGTCGCGCCGCCCGCACGACCCGCCGCCTGCGCGGTTCTATATTGTGCCATTAGGTAAGTATTACAAGAATTGATCGTAGGGATGAGAATGAAATTTGGCACAGTTAAAGTTATACTGAGGAAGGCGTGCGAAAAGCTTAAATTTCTTTAAAAAATGCTTAGAAATACATGAAATTAATGGAAATATCAGCAACACACTACCATGGACTGGTTCACAGATACACGTAGTGTATTTATAACCTAAAGACAGTTTGGACACATTGTGTTTGAAATTTGTTGTGTTGTACCCTTAAGAGGTTTGATCGATATTGATGGTCCCATCAAGAGAGTTATTAGTTATAAAACCAAACCGATTTTCGAATCGCCATCAAACAAAAATGAGTATTTGAATTGTCAATACTATATCGATTTTTGGTCGATTCATTATTGTCAATCACTATGAGTTTTGACGTTCTGTTCCATCGTGAAAACCATGAGCGAAATTTTATTTTTCGTAATTTTAATGAAAATGGACTAATATTATTTTAATTATTACATTAACTATTGTTTATATAATAATTATTATCGCTTTGTCAGTTAGCTTACACTACCCTACCGTGCGTTTGATATAATTTAATTACACGTTGACGTTTGTCAATCTGTCGCAACATTTAATTTTTTTTACTTTTTTCTATCTAAGAAGCAAAATAATAAATAAGAAGGTATATGTTTCAATATAAAAAATAATATAGCTGTCTCTCATATTATCGCGAGCCTTAAGTGACATTGTATCAGTTAATGTGAAAACGCTCTAATACGTGAAGAAAAAATCACGTTTTCACGGTTTTGGACCTATTTTAAGGGTCATCCTCACGGTTCAGTCTGCAAATCCAGCAGCCTGTCAATAATGTCAGGCGGATGTACCAGAAGGCTGAGTAGGCTGAAGCCTAGGGCGCAAATATTAGAGGGCGGCGAATATGGCCTAAACAATTTTTTGTCATACAGAAATAATAAAAACATTACTATTGGCAAACAAAAAATATTCTCGAAGGTTTAACAAACAAAAAGTATTTTAGTACTGTAGAGTATATTTTACACTCTAACGCGTCTGAATACAAAAAAATACTTAACGCTCTGTAAACTATACTTTTGCGGTAACATACGATGCGAAATATTCTAAAAGCGTTTCAATATTATAAAATATAATTTAAATTCGATATTTTTAGATGAGGTATTGCGAATATATGCGACTGCAGATTTTGACAGTGTTACTGAACTGTGTCATTTGTTTTGCTCCATAGGGATTTATCCAATAGAAACCTGCAAAATTAGAGACATTTTGCTCGCTCGCCCCGCTCGATCGCTTTCAGCGTACAGAACACAATAATGTTATTTCTAATATTTAATAGTCTATGCTCTTTTTTGCGCTGTTGATTATTCCAAAGCATATGGCGCTATGCTTACGGCCCATCCAGCAAATCCAACACCGGTACTAATAGCCGTCATTAGTGTCAATCATTTATAATTTTTGCCTACAAATCCGCCGCCTAGGGCTTGCAGGCTGGATGGTCAGTGTGGCCCTTAAATCCTTGAAGATAAGTATTTGTTACAAATTAAGCTAGTATAGTTGTAAAAGAATTGATTTTTCCAATTTTAGCCTGCGAAATTTTATAAATTTTTGCTCGCTAGCTTTCGACGTACAAAACATAAAATTATCATTATTATATATTTTGCGCTGTTGTTTTTATTTAAAGAATACACAAATAGCTATTTGGTACAGATTTTAACTAGGACAATTGTAAAAAAAACTGCAATTGTATATTGATTAGTATAAGAAGAGTAATATTGAGAAGGATGTTTGGGGGGGAGGGGCAAAAACTGAATAGTCTATGGGCGGCAAATGTATAAATCCGGTAGTCGGTACTGTAAATATCATAGACAAAATTTACATATTTTTATTGTGAACCCCAAAATTTTAAACTAAAAAATTTAATTGTGAATTATGGGCGAATTTCGACCACAGGGCGATCTATAGTAGATAGTAATTGTTACAGCTTGGTACGAGTAAAATGTGGGAAGACTGGAATATTATTAGACGATAAAATTAATGTTTTTTTTTTCTTGGATACATCAGCAAAGTACAAGACTGGCCTACGAGCCCCATGTATATTTTAATAGCCCATATACAGCCGTAATATCAGAAGAGTTACAAGCGCGTTACCGGTCTTTCGAACGCAAGCGTTATTTTACACTACTTTTCTGTGAGGCCGGGGAATCTTTTCGGTCGAGCCGGGCCGTTGGTGTAGAACATTCAACTCACTATAAAACTAGGTCCGCACACGGTGGCGCGCTACCTGTTCGCGACGGATGCGGCGTACGCGGCGCTGTTCGGCTCCGAGTCGTGGGCGGCGCTGTGCGAGCGGCTCAACGACGCGCCACTCGCAGACGTCGCTGAAATGTCCTCCAGGATCGCCAGGTATTATCGCCAAAAAATATTTCGTATAAAAAAAAATACTTAAATAAATATTAAATAATAATGTTTATTAATATCTATCTATTAAAAGTTTTTAACAGTTTTGGATTATTATTGTTATGTAAAGCCACAAACGCTGAAATTATTCCTTTACAAAATTATGAAAATAACTTTGTAGTTTAAAAAATCGACATTGCTTGCTAAGCATCTTATTTATAAATTTTGTTACAGATATCTCAACAGCGTTGGTCCCCTGAACAATGTGCCGATCGGTGAAGCCATGATCGCGTACCGGGATAAGTCCGGGGACGAGGACTCCAGTCAAACTTTCATTCCATTTATTGCGGTAAATATTATTTGTGTTCTCATAATAATATAACATTAAAGTTGGAAGTGTAATTGAAAATTGTATTGTTACACTATGTCGTCATTATAATAAACATATTAAGATAACGGTCTTCCCGCTAAGGGATCGAATTGTGTCATAGTACAATAAAATAACGATATTGTTTTTGTAAATTATCCGGATTATAGAATACAATATTTTACCAACCTTATTACTTAACAATAAGCTTTCAAATTCTTACGCCTGACCTTAGCATGTTAACGGCGCGGCGGTGCCATTTATTTTGTCAGCGAACTCAAGTGCGTTACGCTGACTGAAATCGGCAAGCTTTAGACATCCGTCAGGTGGTCCTATTCACTTCTTTTTTCTATACACTTAATGTGTTCCATAGGAGGTGCGCGTGGGTTGCGGGGAGGGCGGGCTGTCGTCGCTGGAGCTGGAGGAGGGCGGATCCCCGCCTGCGCGGCCGTCGCCGCCCGCCACGCCCGCGCCCGACCTGCTGCCGCCGCGCGCCGAGCCGCAGGAGCTGCAGCTCGACTACTGGCAGGTCAGGTCATATACAGGGTTATACGTGAAGTCGATGTTTATCCTTCAAGTGGTTGTAGTTCCCATCGTTTCTGATATTTTCATCTATGAAACCCATTTATGTAAATAAATATTTTGCGAGATTTTGAACGTTTAATATTTTAATAAAATATGGCGTAAATCTTAGATATGAGACAGCCAACTACAGGTCCTCACATATAGATACTCCTCGTAACAGAAAATATTAAATTCGATTCTCAAATGACTGTAAAAGGTCAAAGTCTGCAAGACATTATTGTTTTAACTAATGACGGTTTTATACTTTTTGCTATTACTGCCTTTATATTTGATGTTTGGAAACATCTGAAACTTAATCTCCACTACTCTGAAAGTTAGCTACGTATTCATAGGAACTTTATATTATTACACAGGTGGGAGGTCGTTGCTCGGAAGCTGAAGGCGGGGGTAAAGTCACGTTGAAGGCCTCCTTCCGAGCTCTCGTGATTACGCGCAACAACGCGCATCTCTCCATAACCTACCTCACGAAGGAGAAAAAACAAAAGAGTGAGTATAAAATGTATTTCTACAGAAGACAAAAAATTACTAAACTGATTATTATTGAAGTAAATTAAAATATTTGTTATGTAGTCTGTCATTAGTAATTTTACTAACATTTTAGCAAATTTAAAAAATATCACACAGGTACATTCTCAAGAGATATTTATATCTAAGCAATATATGTGACAGTAATGCGGCTGGGTAAGAAGAAGGAGAAGAGCGGCGAGACGGAGCCGGGCCGCGCGCTGACCGTGGACGGCGTCGCGCGCCTCATCTGCTCCGCCAAGGGCTCGCACAACTCCCCGCTCAGAGGTGAGAGTCGTACATGTAAAATATTAACTTTAATATATATATTCAGATATATTGAGGTATTACTACATACTTGAATAAACGTAAAAAAATATAATATTTTATGTGTAGTTTAGATACATCTAAAAATTACGAAAATGTTACACAATTTTTGGTAGATTAGTAAAAAAAACTACATGATTATTTTAATTACATCATAATTCATATGCAAAAACATTCAATAAAGTACCTAACTATAAACTTAAACGCACAAATTTCGGAGATATTTACAAACTAGCATTTGCCCGTGGAGCCACGGGCAAATGCTAGTTTGTAATAATTAATAATGATTTGCCCGCGTAAATACACTATACCACAAGAAACCCTGCAGTTTTTCGGGATAAAAAATTAACCTATGTTTGAATCCAGAGCTCAATGTACTATCATAACAATTTTCATCAAAATCCGTTCAGTAGTTTTTGCATAAAAGAGTAACAAACAACCATCCATCCTCACAAATTTTTCATTTATAATATTAGTAGAATATGTTCCTGCGGCTCTATATGTCTTGTACATTTTAACCTAACCGTGACGTCACAGTTAAGTAAGCCTTTGGTATAGAGCGTTTTCACAAGACTTACTAAATTTTGTAAATAAATCGCCTTTGAAAATATTGGTTTTCAATATGCTGATTCTTCTGAGAAGTTACTTATATTTAAGAGTACTATTCGTTTACACATTAAAAAAAAATCAGTTGTCTAGCCTATTGCACGTTGACATACACAAGTATTATCATCACACACACGCCTTATAAGCGTACACGCATGCGCGAACTCACACACAATACTTTTGATTTGAATAATATATAGCCCCTATAAAGCCTGTCAAAGTGATCCTCGCATAAATATCGTAAAACATTTTCATAACATTTCAGTATACATCGATGGCACGGAATGGAACGGCGTTAAGTTCTTTCAGCTGTCGACGCAGTGGCAGACGCACGTGAAGACGTTCCCGGTCGCCACCTGCGGCGCGCCGCTCGCGCCTCCCGAGACTTAAAGAGCTTGTGCCGAGTTTTTCTTGCTCCGCGGATTTCTGCGATTAGCTTGTTTATTATCCTCGTGGCTTTTAGGTTTAGCATTAGGAAAGAACGCGCCGCATACGAGGCTTGATGTAGTCGCGCCAAGTATATCACCGCCATATTATTATATAGTGGCGATTAACAAATATGGCGCAATTTGAAGAAATATAATTTCTCACTTTTCCGAGCTAATTTTTATTTTACCCGATAATTTAGTTACTTACTGCTATTGAGCTGCCATGGTTTTAATATATTCATAAAGCTTTTGTTATGTATTTTGGATTTACCAAATTATGATGGCGGCTTAGCAAAATAGTTTTATTGATATCATAGTAGCATTTCGAAAACCTGCAAATATTTATATTTATTAATTATTATAACTCCAATATACATAATAAAGGCTCAATAATCACTTAGTCATTAGATGTTGATAGATTCGTATGTAACGTAATAGATACATGTGTAATGTGTATTGTGTACTCAATATATCTATGGTTCGTGACATTTGTTTAACATAAACATTATGATAAAAAATAGATTAACAAAAATATTATTTTAATTATTAAGTACATAATTTTTACTACATTTAAGTTAGAAAAAAATTATTACAAATATATTTGCTGTTTAATAAAATTGTGTCATAGCATGCGCTATACAGGTGTGTTTTCAGTCAGTGTCCAAACTTTCAGGAGTAAATATACTCTTGAATATAAGCAAGTTTTACTATAAGATCAACTTTCCTACTTGAAAAAAAAATCAGCTGTTACCTATAAAAAAAAACTGCTATATATGCCGAAGCCCTTTTGTATGAAACAACTGTTTTTTTTTCTTTTTCAAGTAGGAAAGTTGATCCCATAGTAAAAGATGTGAGTATTTTACTCCTGAAAGTTTGGACACTGACTAAAAAACACCAAATGTATATACGACACTATTATTATGTTCAGGGCCGCCGGCAGTAGCATAATAAAGCAACTACTGTTCCACGCGCGTGTCTGATAATTACTTTTTGTATCTATTTTTTGTCATATAATAGCGGTTAGTGGAGTCTGTAGTAGGCGGTGCAAGAGCAAACCGAATTCTTGTGGAATATAGTAAGCACATATCAATGTAGGTTTGTGGGTGAGAGTTTTTAGTCTGTGATTTGTGAATGTGGTTTTTTAAGTCAACAGTGCGGTTGTTAATGATTTTTGTATTTTTTATATGTGCAAAATTATTTTCGTGTAAAAGCAATACCTTTTTATATCATAGCATAAAAGTTTATGTATGAAATGTCAGTAGTAAACAGTATTAAAACGTCGGTTCGAAGATTCAAAATGGTTGCCGAGCCAATTCTTTTATTCAACGACTAGTAGGTATAAGTCTAAATACGTTTCTGTAGTGTAATTTCGATTGTTAAACTATGTGTTTTCGAAGGTACTTTTTCCTGTCGTTAACTCAGACTACCCTTAACTCAAAATTATCTCCTGCGTGTAGTGTAGTGTAGTGAACAGTTAAAGTTCCAAATAAACCTTTGTCGCAAAGTTTGTCAAGTTATTCTGAAGTAAAAAATTCATTTAAAAAAATCACCTAGTGAATGAAACTTGTTCTGGAACTCCGGCTGTATGATGATGTAAATTTGTTACTCAAATAGATAATAGTAAATTTGTAACTACCTTCTACAGTTTGACGCTAATTAAGCTAGTAAAATATTGGAAAACCGCTCTTACTCATATTATTATTAGGTGGACTCTTTCAGACTGTTAGTGTTTACTTGCTGACTTAACAATATTTAGTAAAATCATAGTAATACAATTTGTATTTTGAAATAGAATTATTGCTTGAATTTACACTCATAATTCTTATAACCAATAGTTGTAATATGGTGTAGAATTGTGGTGCTCTTCCAATTTTTACGATAAAATTAAGTTGTGTGTGTGTCAAAGTGCCAAATCTTGTTTACTTTGCTCATGTATTATAAACCTGTAGTGTAAACTATTATAATCATTGAGTCTTATCTATTATATTATACAATAACATAATTTGTATTTAAAACGAGGATGTCGTTTTAACTACAAATTATCTTAATGTTTCATTATTAATAATGAAAATATTTATCCTGATTTCATGAATATTTAACCAAGAATGATTAATTTAATAATGTTATTTTGTGTAGACAGATTTTTCTGTTATTTTTTTAAGGAAATTAAGCTATTCTGTTAATGTTATGTACCTCAAGAATTGATTTGGAAGACACTACAATATAAACTGTACATGTCACAATAATCGACAATAGTTATTGTATTTAAATTGTAACATAAAACTAAGTTATGGATAAGTATCAAGCCATATTTTAAGTAACATAATGTAATATCATAATTGCAGAATTATTTCCTTTTGGTGTCCGGTTTTTTGCTCTAAAGAGTGATTCTATAATGTTAAAAGAATTAGAACTAAATTATTGAATTCTCCTATTGTGTATGTAGCATGAAACTACTTTCAATGTGTCATGTGCTCAGTGTGTTGGTTTGTGTTATCCACAGTGAAAAGCAACGAATTAATATTATTTTAGTTTCAGAGGCCTTTTGTTTATCATGGGGAATTCTATAGAGTAGTAATAATGTTGTTAGAATAAAATGTGGCATAGGTTCCTCGTGTAAAACTAGAAAGCTTTTAGCTTAAAATGTAAAAAATCATCGTACTTAGTAGCACAATTTTACTGAGTGTAACATGAAGTAAAAAAAGACAACCAAATGTGTGAAACTACTTACGTATTAGGTACGTACTTTGAGTTGAGTTTTTTTATCAACTCTTGCTGGCACCAGGCAAAAGCACTGTATTATAAAAACAATGCGACTATGTATCTTATTTATTTTCGCTGATTCGAGTGCCACGCCTCAGTAAGAGCAGACGTGAGCAAAAACAGCATATCATCCGGTTTTTTTTTCGATAAAAATCTTAAGAATTCTTTGATGAGCCAACAAAAATACTTACTAAGTATTTGTGGAACTGACGTCAAGAACTAGCAATAGCTTTCTCCAATAAATATATACATTAATGTTTAGTATACTTAGAAGATATGAAGCACAAAAGTCAAAATGTTATTTTAATTAACTCTATGAATCATCAATATCAAAATTTTGGCAAATAAAGAGTTTATTATTGAGTGTTCATTATTTAGCCAGCTTATTTTTTTATTATGTTATTGTACACAATATCTTCAAGGATTAAAATATTTGATTTGAGAAAATGGTACTATTGAGTTTAAACTAAGAGCCACTACAAAATAAGCACTAAACAGATAATAAGATCCAAAAATATGTTATTAAGTTCAAGGTTAAAAAAATTCTCATATTTAATGTATTACTTGTACAGGTTGTACTTATGTCATTCTGAACTATTGTACTGCTAAAGAGTACTTTAACATACTATTACGGAATGCAGTGAGCAGTCTGTAATATTTCCAATATTATTATTACATAAATCTTACTATTTTTGTTGATGACCTAATCATTAATATATTCCTATAGTAAGTTATGATTTTTTGATCTCATAACTACTGACTTGATAAGAAATTTGATTAATGCAGTAAAGTCAGTAGTTATTATGTGTATTATGATTAAGGTATTTAATACAATATATACAGTCAATGTAACATTTTAATGTATTGTTATTTCAATATAGTGGAATCAGAAATTAATTGTTTAGTTTTAATAATTAAAATTATTTTATATTGAATTTGTAGTACAAAGCTTTTTCAATGATTTGTAATCTTTGTTCAACAGATGATGGTGCAGTTGAAACAAGACATGTACCAATTCTTATTATTTTCAGTTATTACAAAAGATAAAAAATATTTTGAAATATGTTAATGAGATTTATTATGTAATTTAACATTATTTGCAATTATCATTTGTATTTATTGTACAAATAAAATTTTTGCATTGAAAACAATGTTGATATTAACTTGTCATCAATTCATCTTCAACTTCATATTTTGAGTCTCAAATAAAACAAAGGCTTATAATAAATATATGTATTTATTTTAAAATATTAACACTTACAAGCTACAAACTACAAAATATCAAAAATTGATCTCTCAACCCATCTTTTCCCCCTATTCCACCTTCCGGGAGTACATAAAGCATACCATCCTCTTTCTTTTTAGGAGAAAACTCCCATAAATTTTGATTACTCTTTGCCAGGGAGTCCAGTTTCCAAGCAGACAAGTATTTTGATTTTCCATGTCTACACAATACATAGACATTGTTAGGATCACAAGTGTATTTTCCCTCTGGAACTTCTGACACAATTATAACACCACAAATTAAAGCCCAATGAGCAGTGTGACCCTTTCTTTCACATGGGGCATGATTACAATCTGCATCATAGCTGCTTTTAATGTCAAGGTTATATTTTGAGTTAAGAAAGTACACAATGGAGAGCTTATAGATGTATGGTAATTTTACATGTATCATGTACTTACCACACTTCATACCTACAGTCTATGGTTATCAACTCTCGACTTACATAAAAAAGGGTGGTAATACTTGTATTTAGTTGTTGATGGTTGAGAAATAAATTGAAAGAATATAAATCTTGATGATGAATGGGTGATTTATTCTGATTCACATCATAATGACTAAGGGCCTGTTTCACAATCTTCTTCTCTTATAAATAAAAATGGATTGCAATTCCTAAAATGTCTCACTAAAACTAGAGGACAGCCGTCCGACTGGCTGGATTTGGCTAATTTTGTAATGGAAATAATTGTGGCAGTTCAGGATAGTTAAAATGGTGAGAAATATAGGAAAACTTGCAGGGACAATAATAAAAACGACAATTGAATTTTCAATAATGTGTGTCCATACAGCTAGTCTTCTGATAACTTTTGGATAGCTTATTTGGAAGTTTTGTTGCTGCTTAATTTAATATCGAGTGACAGAGATAAAACATGCAAATAAGATGTCTGACCCATATCAGTAGATTGTGAAATAGGCCCTAAGTATAATTTACACAAACATTAACAAAAAATAAATAAACTAAGTATAATAATTAAACTAAATAATTTAAAACACAATAATATTATGTTTCTATATTTGGATAGAAAATGACAATAATTTATTTATTTTTTGGAGATGCATGTTTTCTGATTAGATTAAATTAAATATTCTAAATTCTATGAATCAGTGTGTACTTTATAGCATGTTATCAAAAGTTATGTTAGCAAAAGGAACTTATAGAAAAATCTGTATTCCTAAGTGCTAATCATTTTTCTATGGAAATACAAAGCTGGAATTTTTGTTAAAGCAGTGGCTATAATATAGAAAAACAATAAATTAGGTATGCCATGAGAGTAGTTACATACTTTTCTATAAAAGGATACGCTACTAACAAAACAGCTCCATTTAATAGGTCAATCACAGTTTCATCACTGAACAAACCACCTTCTTTTACATGAAATTGTATATTTTCAATTTCAGCTAAACTTATAGCTTTATCTGCCAGCTTAGCCATATTATTGCAACTAAACATTTCACCATTATTACTGAATCCTTCCATCTTTGTAATGTTGAACAACTCATCAGAGGTAACGGTGCCATTTAACAACATTGATAAAGCCACAAGTCCACAGGTTGGGCCTACTTGAATAATGGGTTGGAAGTTTTTGTATTTGTAAAGATATGGCTCCTCATTCAAACAAATATTGTTCCTAGAGCATACTTCCCACAATTGGGGTTCAAAAAGTGCCCACTGACATACATCTGATGTTGTTGAATTTGGAGAAACATCACAGGAGCTTGAAATTGGTTTTGGACTAGGAGAAACCTGTGCTGGCAGTGGCGGAGGTGGTGGAGATGGGGGAGCCGGAGGTGTAGAACACATTATTGAAAAATAGTTTTGAGTTATAACTTATCCCCTATATATTACATAATAATCCATTTTTATTATTATCAAAAAGTAGGTAGGTACCTATATAGCATAATCCTAATAAAATTCTATTTGTTCTACTTCTTCTTGTGAAATGTCAAATAAGTCAAAACTAGATTATTTGCCAGCTGATATAATAAAAAATATTTACGGTGTTCATTGTATATTCTTCCAAGGTGCCCATTGTCCAATATATCAGATTCAAATATATATATCTGTTAAGGACGCGTCCACAGGGCACAGACTACTAAGCACAGAACACTATTACTCGCGGAGCTACTAAGGCTGGAACTATATACACCGGAATCCGGAAGGCCGTAGAAAATCATGAGCATTGAAAATAGAACTTTAAGCTAAGTCAATAAAGTTGAAAATTGAAGTGTCAGATGTCGAGCTGTCATCTATGACATTGTCTTTGACTCGACACTCAAGTGTTCAATTTTAAACTCTAATAATTAAGTCCAGAGTTGTATTTTCAGTGATTTAATTTTCTCCTGCGTTCCGGATTCCGGGGCATATAGACTCAGCCTAACGGGATAGTACACGCGATGCGTCCGACAGATATCTTCGCTTCACGCTTTTATTATACTAAAAAAAAGTTATTCATTGATCGAAAAACCCTCCGCCATCCTGAAGGCCGAATCCTCATATAAAAAAAATCGGGACCAATAACCAAGCTTCAATTTAGTTCAATAACCAATGACTGTGAAGTTTTCATTTATCGGTCATTCGATTTATAATTTCAGCCATTTAGGTTGAACTAGGATTAGAGAGGGGTTCGGGGTTCTGGGATTTTACTTTTTAGTTCATTGTCAAATGTTAGGAGATTGGAGAATGTTATAGTGAGATTTAGGTTACCGTAACAGCTGACTTTAAAAGACGAAAGTGCATTGACATAATATTAAATTAGTCGAGGGCGAGGACACATTCTACGGAAAATCATAAAGGCAGATAATATGGCTGAGCCTAGGAAAAACCATCTTAATATTGATGGTGGGCAAATCAAAGAAGATGAACACACAGTGTCTAGCTACAAACCAATACCGGAGTCTGATACAGGTATTTTTGTTTTAAAACATAAATACCGCTTGTAGAAAACGTTACTTTAAATAAGTTAGTCATATGGTTCTTTCTAAACACATGAGAGTTACCTAATAATAGTTTGAAGGACCTATATTAAAATTCTAACTCTCGATATAACAATTATTAGGTAGGTATTGTATGTTATACAATGATTAGAATATTTATTGTGTAGGTACTTGTCATGTCGAATTCGATGGATTCGTGGTTAGAATTTTAACACAATATACTACAAGATTATAATGATTCTGCTTAATGAGTTTATAAATGTGTATTTGCTGTGCTAACTCATTGTTTAATCTAGCTTTTGCTTTCTCACACTTAATAAGTCTAAGCGAGAAAGCCTGACGTACAGTTTTACGTTTTGACGTCGTCAGATGTCCTTTTTGCCTTAGTCGGATTATTAAAGCGCTTTCATTGGACGTAAAGCGCGTTTTTACAGCGCCATTTTGTTCTTACTTCGCTAAGTGATGTAAGATTCGTTTTTGTTGCATTATTTATAAAAACATTCTCAATCAAACAAATTACAATTATTATTTTGGTGGTGGTATGTTCCTGGTTTGTAAAAATCCCTTTATAATGTGTTGTTCGACGTATATTACAATAAAGAAAATGCACGGTACTGGATAACTTGATAAGCTCATAAAGAAGAAGCACAAACACACCAAGCAAGTTAAATTTTTAACATTGAAATTTAAAAAGTTTTTTTACAAAGTAATGCAATGGAAAACGCTGACGACCCTGATGATGATCACTGGGATCATGAAAGCACAATGGCAATGTTATCTATGTACTTACAGAATATAGACAAATTTAGAAATCCAAAGATAAAGAAAAAGAATGTTTGGATTGATATCTCAAACGCGATTGGCAAATGCCCTGATAGTTGTGACAAAAAGTTTAGAAATCTTAAACACACATACATACGACTGCTAAAGAAGAAAGTTCAAAGCGGTGCCACATGGATAAAGTGGCCATTCTTTGATTTATTTGAGGAAATATACAGTGTTGATGGTGAATACCAACCAGAAATACAACAAAAAATAAAAGAAGGCACCACCGATATAATAACTAAGGCCTTGCTAAATATTGGCACAACATCGAACATAGAAGAAAATCAAGTACATCAATCATCAAGTACACTTCAGAACGAAGAAGTTCGAAAAAGATTATTAAGGAAAAGAAATGCAGAATTTAGAAAAGTAACATTAGAAATGAGAGATCGTCAAAAAGTTGTGGAGGAAAAATTAGATAGACTGATTAATATAGTAGAAGAATCTAATTGCATACAGAGAGAAAGAAATAGACTATTTGAGCATTTTCTAAGTAGACTTAGTCATCCAAATACAAATTGTTGAACTTTAAAACAAGACCATAACAATAATTTATATTCTGCAAGGTAGACTGCAGCAACATACCTGCATATTTTGACATTTGGCCAAATAGATAATTTTGAATCTAGTTGCAACTGTAATGCAATGAAGCCTGACATTTAAGAAACACTATTAAATGGAACCATTTATCCACAGAAACAATACTACTATTCAAATTAATACTAAATACAAGCAAACATGAATATTCAACAAGTGTTTTATTATATTTCTATGTACTCCATAATAAATGAGTTTATAAAGGTTTAAGTATGTAATTAAATAAAATTAAGAATGAAAAAACATTTTTTTACAAATTTAAAAAACCTATACGGGGTGTATTATGAAAAACTATTCTTAGTTTGAATATTATGTTCTACAATTTAAGAACTTCTTCACACAATCCATTAAAATTAATATGATATTTAGAATTTATCATTCTCATATAATAATAAAACATATTGTTGTTTCTTATATTGTACAAGGTTTTCTTAACTTTAATGTTTAAAAATACTCTGCCTCGAGTTCTTTAATATGTTGTCTACGGGCAGAGTTATTGTATGTTCGGGTTGCCAACCCCAAATTTAGAAAACTAGGATTTGAAGTTCGAAAAACCAGGACAATTCAATTTGCATGCACCAAAACAGGGTGCATTTGCAACAGTTAAATTAATATGTAGTGAAAATAGTTGTAATGTAATCATATTTTTATTAAAAGTATTAAAATAAAATATTATTTTATATATTTTAATTTATACACTGAAACCTGGTTAAGGGCTGTGGTTAAGTGGGACCTGGATAAGAGAGAAACCTCTATTATTAAGAATGCCAATGAGGTTCTGGCACTTTTACATCGAATTACCTCTGTTAATGGGACTTATCGAACCTGGTCAATTGAGATTTGATTTTTAGGACTTTCGATGTTTACCTCTATAATTGGGACTGTAGCTCAATCCCCTGTATAAGTGAGACATTTTATCATGTTGGAGCAAGTTTCAACTTGTTTGTTTGCAAACATTTGAATTTCTTTCACACGTGTTTTGTTTTTCAGTACTATCTCAGGTTTTGACTTAATAACAAGCGAGTAAATGTGTACAATATGTCCAAACGTGAATACAGCATATTATCAGCATCCAAAAAATTTAAGCTTATATCAGATTAGGATTGTGGAAAGTCGCGTAATAAACTGTGTACGGAGAATAAGATTCTAAAGTGAACCCTGTGTAGAATTATTTAAAACAACGAAAAAATTTGGTCTCAGTGTATTGTGATGGAAAATACTAAATGAATACAATCACTACAGTATCCTGAAATTGAAAAATGAACTTGAGAAACGGAATAATAACATTCCAATGGAGTCTCTGTAAATGAGACAACTATAACTTTAAACCTGACTAATTGGAAAACTGGATAAATGAAACCCTCTTATAATGGTATAAAATCCTCTTATAATGGTATAAAATCCTCTTATAATGGTATAAAATCATCTTATAATGGTATAAAATCCATGGTCCCTTGAGTCCTAATTAATCAGGTTTTACTCTTTATTAATAATAATACTTTTTATTTATTATTTCTTTACTATTTTACAAATTATAATTAAGTTGGAAAGAAACAGCGCGTGAATTTTAAAATACATGACCTTATATTTAGGGCGCTTTAAAATACCCAGGAAGGACGCTGATTTATTTTCAAAACAAAACAACGTCCTCATGATAAATCTAACCCTTTACGCGCTATACTGTTGTAGTACCTACTCCTCTAACATCCACGCAATAGCAATAAGCTAGAGAGATGGCGAAAAATATTTTAAATGTGCGCTGCGCTTTACCGCCAAAAAAATACAGTATTTTGCTTTGCCTAAGTGTTAAAATTTTTACATGGTATTCACACATTGTGTTACTCGATAAAAAAAACGTTTTATGACAAAAATCGAAATATTGGCCTATAGTAGACCTTAATCCGAGCAGAATAATCATTATTGAACAAAAACACTGTATTCTTGAATAAAGTGTTTACCCAATTCACGTTAGAATTTATTACCCCACACCATAGTGTGAGTAGACGCAAGAAAAAAAATCATCATCATTACTATGGTAAAATAAATGCTAAATAATGCTTGTGAATAGATGATAATACGATTATGAAAATTCATCTATTCAATTTCAATAGATGATGTTTTATAATACGATTCACCAATGTGGCCATTTTAGACCTGCTGCCCTTCCTCCTTTTATGGAAACACTGGAAGCCGTTTTCTTCTGATTTAACAAGTATTGCTTGTTTAAAGTAAAGATACTATTAAATCGTGATGTAAAACTATTAGCAAACTTAGTTTTCAATATTTACCTACCTAGAGATGTGATTGAGATAAACATATATCGATGCTTAATTTTTATACCAAATGGACTTCGTTCGCACAAAAAGAAAACGGTCTATCGCGTGGAATTCCTACCTACATTTATCTGGAATAAAAATTATCCAATTGTGTTAAGGCGTAATCATAATACATAGGTAGTAACTAGTAACTAACAGGTTATGCCTAATTTTATTACCCCTCAGTATTATTTTCGTGAATGAGTGATTACACACATCCCACGTCATTCCCATTGGGTAATTAACGCATATGTAAATATTTTACGATTTTTGCACACCTATGTATCGATATTATCTACCGGCACATTATTAACACCGCACACAATAATTAAATTAGCTTGAAGGCGTTTTATTTATTTAATTGTGTATTCAGTTAGAAATATTTCCGCCGAGCCGCGCGACCTAATTCATTTCATCATTGTCTGTGCTGTTATAATTGTTTTTATTCTGTAATTTACCAAAATTAACTTTCATTATATTTTTAAAGGTAAGGTAGTTTTAATAATAACCAAAATAGTAATAATTATTATTTTGTACTAAAAATTTGTAAATACATATGTAAGAGTAGCTTATGGGATTGGAAAAAAAAGCAACCATGCAACATTTGAGGAGCGTTACCTACCTATTAATTACCTAAAACCGTTGGAAAAAATTAAGTATGATTTACTCTTACCGACCACGTTAGAAACCTAGTAGACGTAACTTATCTTTTGGTACGAAACCACTGTCTGGCGCGGCGTCGTTTTCGACGTGGAATGCCAGCGATTATTATTTACATGGCGATTTGGAATGCAGTTTGTCTGGCTCGTGCAGTTCAACTACCACTGCCATTGGTCACCATGAAAACTTAACTCATGGCACCAAGTTATGGGTTTCTTTAGAGATGCTTGGGTAAATTAGAGCTACGACGTTAAAAACGTTTTACGACGTAGCGTAAAATTTTATTTAATTTTACGCTACTAGAAATTGGAGTAAAAAAATAAGTGCATGTTAATATGTTTGGTTTGGTTGAATATTGATATGAACCTTTATGGATAGGCAATCATATAAGTTTGTTCGTCCCTATAACATTTTCTATTTGAAACTTAAAACCAAAAATCTCATGTTTTGGAAATTTTCGTATTTTTAGAAAGGACACTGGCGAATCCTGCTTGATTTTCCATTAAGAGCGGCCAAGTTTCGAACATATTATGCGGTTTTATAGTACTTAAAAAGTTATTAACAAAAAAAAATATATTTTTAGGACTTGGGAATAAAAAGTTATGAATCTCCGAATATCAGAGAATTGATGTGCAAAATTCGTACTTATCTGTGGTAATCGTTGTCATCCTATCTATATACCCCCTTACTAATAAAAATATTGACATAACGAATAACTTAAAAACTTTTTCTATCAAGTGACATTTCCAACGTATCAGACAAAGACACCAACGTTGTTTTAGTTATCCGTTGTGTAAATAGTTTTATTAGTAAGGGGGATAGTCTATAAGGTCTGACCGAGAATGCTTTTTTTGTCTCGACCGAGACCGAGATTAAATGCAATTCTCAGCCGAGACCGACAATTTATAAAATAGTTATTATCTTTTATTCCCCGAGTTTGACGAGCTTCTTAACCGACTTCCATAAAAGGAGGCGGTTATGCATTCGGCTGTATATATATCTTTTTTTTTCTTTTTTTTGCATGTTCAACAATAATTCCACTGTCTGATGTAAAGGTTATAATCCCAAATTGGTCCCGTTTTCACCAAAATGGTGACCTGATGATGGGATCCATAAGGAATCGAGGGAATTTTCTTTCTCCTCGAAATTTATGTGGAAACGTGGTGATTTCGAGAGATGATTGGATGGTAGAGAAAAAGTTAAAATTTTAGCCGAATTTAAAAGGGGAATTATTTAGAAAATAAATTTTATTTCATACTTTTTTGTGCATTTTTACTTTGGAAGTCGGTTTTAATTTTTTGTTTAATTGTGTTCCTATGTTCATAAAGTACAACTTATAATAAATACTTTTTGCAGCCTCGTATTTTAATTACCAGGAAGTAAATGTATGTTAGAAATTTTAATATTCTTATTTTTAATGAAATTGACAACAAAATATTATGATTCATCAATTGAATACGTGTACCTATTGACTATTCTAAAACTTGCCAGTTAAAAATATACGGATTCAAAGTTGTAATATGATTTACGCTTGTCACTCGCATGCAATCTCTTAAATCTTTTCGTCGAAGTTCAATGGCACATAAGTTCAACCACAGATTTAAGTTTAAACTTAGTACGTCACTAACCATAGAAGCAACCGGACACATTAACTGCAAAGTGCTGGCGAGGCGTAACACGATACCTTATTCCTTCTATGCGATAACTTATTCCTTATGTGAAAATTCTAATAGGTGTGTAAAGTAAGTATGTAGTTATGTACGTGTCAAAAATGTGTTTAACAATAGTAAAAATCAGATTTTTATTTTAATACTGTACAATTGTAATTATATTGTACGCGATCTAGGTCGACGAGGAATTTGTTAGTCTAATCTTCAGTCGTGTTATAAAAAAAATGTAGTACGTGTTTTAAAAAGTATTGTATGTTACAAATAGAAAATACGTTGTATGTTAAATAAAGAAGAATATATTTTCAGACTTCCGGTCATCAAAGACCAGTATTCACAAGTCCAAGGAGAAGGTGTCCGCTGACGGGGCCGAGGAGAAGCTTCTGGACAAGGAGGAGGAGGCCAAGATTATACGCGTGGACATGGCCGACGCTAAGTACGTGGTGGGCGACCACAGGAATGGCGACGCCAAGATTGAGCTCGATGCTAACAAAAAGGTATGTGTATTGTGTACAGTTCCCGGCCATATGGAATGCACATCGACGATTGAAAAGATATTCGGTTAGTGTCTGCAGAGATTTTAGAGTAATCAGTAATAACTAATAACATTAGCATCCTGGCTATTAGTACGAGAAGAAACAATAACATAGTTCATTATCCCATATGCTTCAAAGTCGAAATTCCAACTTCGTAAAAAAGGACACCAAAAGTTCACCAAAGGCGTAACAACCTTAAATAAACCAAAAAGACATGGATTTGTTTTTTCACTTTTATTGGTTTTTGCCATTGATGTTTTGTGAGACAGATAGCTGCCTACGGATTCAATTTTAGTACTACCACAGATTACTAAATAGTTCCTTCATTTTTCTTACAAATTAGTGGTTGACAAAATGTACCCAAAACGGAAATGGGTCAAATGGGACCCTATTAATCTGTCTGTCACCAAGCTGTATCTCATGAACCGTGATAGCTAGAGAGTTGAAATTTTAACAGAAGGTGTATTTATGTTGCCGCTATAACAACATATACCAAAAAACAGAATAAAATAAAGGTTTAAGTGGGGCTCCTAAACAACGAATGTGTATTTTTAGCCGTTTTCTCTCTCGACTCGCACTTGGCCAGTTTTCTATTTAAATTACAATCATAACATTTGTATTGCAGTAGGTAACAGCGGCAATATTGTGTAGGGTAAGCTTATGATGACTCTAAGGCTTCTTAGAAAATTCCTAAGCAGAAAAATGTAGAACAAAAAGCATTACTCTAACTTTGTTAATATATCTTTACTTTACTATATTAATATAATAACTATATCTTTATATCTTATATTATATATCTACACTCTAGGTACTCATGCTACACAGCTGTTGGCTAGGGAAGTACAAAAGCGTTGTTACTTGTTGTCCCTTGTTCCTTAACAACGGGCTAAATAGAATGTTTCCTGTCAATTCGCGTGCGACGTGAGGCAAAAAGAGCACGACGGACGAACTGGGATGACGCAACAACATGCGTAGTTTTCGCTAGGAGCTATCGTGAAAGTTGACGGTCTCCGTCGGCATTTGTTATTAAATGGCTATATTTTTTTAAACATTTTATAATTAATTAATTTTAAAGTGAAAATGGATTGGGTTTTAATCGCTTGCAAAACTTCACTTGCGACGCTGCTATATTTGTATTAGAGGAAAATACCAATTTTGTTCTAAAATATTGGTTTGCTGTTAGATAGTTATATTATATATAAATATACTAAGGCTAAGGGTTTGTTTCACCATCGTCTATTAGACGTGCTGAATATCTTTTTTTTCGCTGCTTACTTTATCTCGAGCGACAGAGACAAAACATGCAGTTAAGCTATCTGACGCTCTTAGGAAGATTGTGAAGCTGGCCTTAAGATAATTTATATTATGGTGGCAACATGTTTATTACTCCCCTGAGGCTAAGAACTCACGAAGCGATTGTCAGTCGCGCCCGCCGAAAATCGTCTGCAAATCTAAGTATAAGAATTTCGCTCGCCAATCGATCGTAGAGCGCGCGGGCGCAATCGCCGAGGCTGCAGGTGATCGCGGCCCGCGCGATTCTACTAGTCGCCCCGCCGGTGCAGCGACACTAAGGGGGGGGCAAACCGGGCCACTTGCCCCGGGCGGCAGTTTCATGAGAGCCCCAAATCCTTGAGACAATAATTCGAAATATAATAGTTAGTGCTACTCACGCTAAGTGATTTATGAACGCATCTTAAAAGCTCCCACAGACGAGAGGCCGATCGTTTCAGTTAGAACTGACGTCAGTTCGGCCTGAACGGATCCAAGCACATACACGG
Organism: Phengaris alcon alcon; assembly: GCA_037179445.1. Lineage (NCBI taxonomy): Eukaryota > Metazoa > Arthropoda > Insecta > Lepidoptera > Lycaenidae > Phengaris > Phengaris alcon. The sequence continues at coordinate 346,653 of JAYRCH010000369.1, read as the reverse complement.
AAAAAATCGCATCCGATCCAACTGACGTCATTTCGGCCTGATCGGATTCGAGCACATACACGGAAAAATCGCATCAGTTCGTTCTCGTTTCCCGCGAGCTACGGTCGTGTTTACACGATACACGCCCACACGACCGCGGCTCTGGCGAGAACTGAAGAGATTTGTCTTTCATGGTCCGTTCAGTCTAGAATTAATGTTGCCAGCTTAGTCGTTTTACAAAGTTTTACTACTAAATTAAGTATTTTATTCCCTTCTTAGAAGGAATTAAGTTCTTAGCAGTGTTTTAGTAGGAAATAGCCAGACAGTAATCATATGCAAAATGGGCTAGGTTAGGCACAAAAAAAATGACACCTTATCATAATAATACATCGTAGCATTCGTCTGTAATTTGCTTAAAACTACTAATGCGTCGATGACCTCAATTTTTAAAACACATTATGTGTACCCACATAAAATGTAAGATACTGTTGTAGTAACATGCATTAAAAAATATTAAAAAATGTTTATTTCCAAAAAACATTTTATACTAATTAAGTACAACTCAGTCACCTAGTAAGCTTATAGTCTGTATGATGTATCAGGTAACTAGGCTCTTCCACAGTAATTTTACAACAAAAAAACTATCAAATGAATTGAGAAAATATGATTAATTTATTTACTTTATTTTAATTTGACTTAATAACAATGCATTTTATTAAACATTTTGTGCCAGAGCATAGCGAAAAAATTTTGCGCATTATTTTTCGTTATATTATAATTCTAAAACTGTGAGTTATTTTAAACACGAAATCAATTTAAAATCACCAAAACAGTGTTTCTTACATTCGTTATCAAATTAACAAACAAACAAATATGGCGGCGCAGGGCTTATGCTGTTATAGGTTCAACCAATTGTAGCGGGCTTCGACCTCTTGATTGCAAGTCCTGATGTGTGTCTGAGTGGTGATGATAATAATACAGCAACAATTATTATATTCTCCTTTATTGGTGCTTAACACTGATTACGTATTACATAATATGAGGTATATGCCTAACATAGCAATATACCTACGTCTACACAATTTATAGCCTTTTGGCCAACTGAAATAAAGTTGGCCAAAACTTTATTTCAGTTGGCCACAGCTGCGCCTCTCAACTGAACGCCACTCGCGCGCCACAGCGCGCGAGTGGCGTTCAGTTTTACAATTTAACGAGTTTCAGTTCGTTATATTATAATATAACGAAAAATAATGCGTGAAATTGTAAGCAGAATGTTTATTGACAATGACAATCTGTAGACATTTTATAATATCGCTAGTTATATTACAATCTAGCGGTATTTACAATTTTACGGTGACATATATACTATATTCAGTAATTAAAATATAATATCCTCATATATGTATGCACATTTTCCCTTTGGTTCTATTAAAATAATTATCATCATCATCATATTAGCCGCAGGCCGGGTCATGGTTTTCATTTTTTTGATTATAAATGTGTGAGGATTTTTCGTAGCAATTCTCTGGTCTAACGAAGGAGGAGCTGCTGAAGTACGCGGAGGACCCATTTTGGGTGCGGCTGCGCTGGGCTATGTTCGTGCTGTTTTGGGTGCTGTGGCTCGCCATGCTGGCTGCTGCCATCGCCATCATCGTTCAGGCGCCCAAGTGCGCTCTGCCCACGCCTAAGACTTGGTGAGTGATTTTTTTATTTTTATTTTAGATGTATCTTATTCTAGTTTAGTATATTCGCATTTTTATAATTGACTAACCCTGAGTTTTTAAGCGTGAAAGAGAGTAATAAGATAACTAGATTATTCGAGCCATTAGATATTTCTATACAGAACCTAATTTCTGAGTGGCAGGAACGGTGGGACAACACTATCAAAGGGCGTCACCTATATAATTTCTTCCCTTCGGTACGCGATCGACTCGAAGCAATGGATAGAAATAGACCACTACGTCGCACAATTTTTGACAGGACACGGAAACTTTAAAGCGAAACTATTGGGATTTACATTAGTCTCGTCTCCGCTATGCGAGAGTTCGACCGAAGCTCTTATGAACAAACTGCTCATCACATACTCTGGGAGTGTGATCTCTGGTATGACGAAAGAATCGAAATGTTGAACAGCGTCCATTGTGTTTCTAGGGTTGTGTACTATGAAGATCTCGTGGGCTGCGCGAAGAACTTCCGAGCTTTCAAACGTTTTTGTCATAAGTACTATTGGAAACAATGCAACACTTTTTTGTCATTATAAATGCATTGTAATCAATTGTCATATTATAAATTAAAACATTTAATTACATTCTGTCTTGTAGTCATAAAAAAAAACATGTTATTCCCGTGGTGCTTCCCCTTTAATTCTGACTTTTTGTCATCACAATTTTTGCTGTCTCCCGCTTTGCTTGGGGAGGGAAACTGGAATACTTCCTACTCCTCCTACAATCATCTGATTAATTTCGTTGCGGGTTCCAAGACAGATTTAGCATGTCCCCCGGGCACCCCTGAGATCATATCAAAGGGTTTTTGCGGTTGGTTACCACTGTCGATCCTGGCTACACAGGAGTTGCAGTGGTGGGTAAGTGTGGTGTGCCAATTGCCCGTTAAAAAAAAAAAATATTCGCATTTTTATAGATGCATACGAAATTTCCACTAGGATGGATTAGTCTGGTGTCTGGATTTTAAATAAGCACACGAACTACTTTTAAGCCGATGTCGGCAGGCTTATTCCATAACATAGATTGTTGAGAATTATACGACAAACAATTTTTTTTCTTGGTTTCTATTTTATTCCAAAATGTAATGTTTTATTATTTAACTTCGTAGGTACGAGAAGGGCCCACACGTCGACATGTCATCGATGCAAAGCTACAGCGAGATTGAAGGGAAATTATCCGAACTGAAGGAATCGAACATCGCCGGTATATTCACCTACGTGTGCAAGGACCCATATGAGGTACTGGAGGAGAAGCCTGGCTGCATCACACACTTCAAAGAGTTTGTGGTCCAAGCACAAAAGTATAGCATCAAGTAAGTAAAATTTTTATACCGAACTTTAAATAAATTTATTTACATACCTACTTAAATATTACAGACATATCTGGTTTAGTGTTTTTTTTTTTACTTTCTGGTCAGCGGATTTGGTTTCTAAAGAATTGTTTACGTTCGAAGTTCGTCTAAATTCTAAGTATGTGTTTATTTCGATATGATTGCAATTACATAATAACAATTCTTCAGAATAATGTTTAACAAAGATTTAAATAAGTACATATGTAATTAAATTATTTCATTACGTTAAATATTTTCTAATGGCACTCGAGGAATTTGAAATATTGCATTATCTCCCAAGACCTTTACTCCCTCGTTAGATAAGCTCCATGGAAGATGATTAACGGATAATTGGCATCGTTGGCAATTCAGATAAATATTAGCTTGTGGAATTATGTGTACCTTTGTATTTGAAAAGCAAAAATCAGGGTATGAAAAAAAAAACGCTCACTCTGCGTAATAGATCTTTTAGCTATCCAACGTTATAATTGATTATTATTTATGTTTATGATAGATATATAGATATGTATAACAGATTCATTTTACTTCCATAACAATTTTGTATAATTCTAAAGCTATGAGCTTTTTAAACACGAAATCAATTAACTATTGTTTTGGTGATTACCAAAACATTTGATATCAAACGAATTAACATGGAATTAATAAAAAAGTATGGCGGCGAGGGACATATGTCGTTCAACCAATCAGCGCGCGAGGTGCGTTCCTTTGCATGCCATTTTACAATCAGACGTATTCTTTTCGATATATTGTAATCTAATGAAAAATAATGCGTTAAATTGTAAGCAGATTGTGTAGTTTAGTTAAACCCGAACGGTTCACAATCTTCTGACAGTCAACAATCTCGCTAGTTATATGTTAATCTTATGGTATTTACAATTTTACAGTGACAGCGGCGGTACATTTAAAACCAAACTATATTTCCCGATTTCGTTATTATTAAATTTACCTATGAGTTATGTTATGACACACGCAATTGGAAGTCAATTATTCCTTTTTATTTTAAGAGTCATCGTGGACCTGGTAGCAAACTACGTGCCAAATACTCATAGGTGGTTCCAACTGAGTGAGAACCGCTCTGCGGACTACGACACCTTCTTCACCTGGGCCAAGGGCAAGGACTACGAGTCAGACTCAACTAAGCAAAATCCGCCTAACGGATGGGTGAGTACTTATAGGAGTGGTAAATGTGTAACTACTGTCAACACTAGGCTAGGTATTTCGTATGACTTGAAAATGATATTTTAACTAAAATAAAAACAAGAAGTATACAATATTAAGAATATTAGAAGGCTTAAAACCTGTTGGGACTTCGCCCATTAAGGTCTCCACAGACGAGAGGCCGATCGTTTCAGTTAGAACTGACGTCAGTTCGGCCTGAACGGATTCGAGCACATACACGGAGAAAATCGCATCCGACCGAACTGACGTCAGTTTTGCCCTTAGATTAATAACGCCTAGATAGTCTTCAAACAAACGTATCGTACAAAGTGTAGCAATCAACAGATAGATGTAGGCGTAAGCATTACATACCGACTTGCACACAAACAAAACTTTAAAGTTGTGGATTGTGTACTCTTAAAATTGGAATTATTGTATTTGTTTTTCTTAATATCGTGAGATGTAAAAATATAACTTATATTTCATTTTAAACCATCTAAACACAATTTATGAACCTTATTTATATTAAACTGGTATTAAGGAATATATTAAGGATCATCTTAATACTGGCAATACTTTAAATTAATAGTTAAAAAAATCATAAAATATTATAAAACTTTGCCTTAGTTGCAACTATTAGTTAGCCATGAAAATTTTGCAATACATTTATTATTACTAGTCACACTTTCACAATTCACAATAGGGCAGCAAGATGGCGACATAATATAATTTTCAATATTTGACTCAATACAAGTCAAATTGTTCGGACATAACATTTCATGCGCGTACCTGGTTTTTAGGCGTTTTAATCTAAGGTTCGGCCTGAACGGATTCGAGCACATACACCGAAAATTGCCGCGAGCTTCGGTCGTGTTTTTGAGGTTCCGTAATACTTAAGGAACCCTTATAATTTCCCTCTGCCCGTCCGTCTGTCTGTCTGTCCGCCGCTCTCCTAGCTTCTGTAATAACTTGATGACAATAATAATCTATTATATATCATATACTAATCTATGGTTATCATGCTGTAAATTCTCCATTTAAATAATTCCAATTTAATTCCAAGGAGTAAAAGCTCTATCTGGTGGCTCATTAGATAGATTTATTTTTAATCGGAGTATAAAGTTATTTTCTTTTTCTATAGTTCAGTAGTTCTAGGTTTATGAAAAAAAAACTTGAGGTGTGAAATAGTTCCCTTTATACTAATATTTATACTATGAAAAATAATTATTATGTTTTTGGTTTCCGTAACGTGAAAGCGACATCTATCGTTTATCTGTTAGCATATTGCGTTTCCAAACAAACTAGTTAATAATTTAATTACGTAATTAATATAATAAAAGCATAAAAGTCGCCTCGAAATTGTCACGTGTTTAGCTATAATATGCATGAATCTTAGTGCGTGGCAATAAGCTTTATTTTATTTGGGCACTGTCTGGATTTATCGCAACAAAACATTTCTAACGAAATGTCAGTCCGTACTCGGCCGCATTTAGCAAATACATCCCTAATGTATTTCTAAAATCGCTGTTGTTGTAATTATAGTTATACCTACGTATGATAGTCTATAGAAAAACGATGATTGTCGAGGACATTAAGAAAATAGTTGTACTGTAATTTGTGTTTCATGTCGCATAGGTGTCAACTCTGAACGAGCCGGCATGGAAGTGGAGCGACTCGCGGCAGGAGTACTACCTGCACCAGTTCGCGGAGGACCAGCCCGACCTCAACTTCCATAACCCCAAGGTGGTGGAGAAATTCGACGCCGTCATCAAAGCTTGGATAGACGCAGGCGCTGATGGTATACGGTAATACATTTTTAAGTCTAACCTACTTACGTTATTCACTATCACAAGTTCTTAGTAAGTAGTTACGACCAAATTGACGTGGCGTAAAAATGTCCATATTTGTTTTTCACTATCTTAATTTCCATCATCTCGCATATTTAATAGGTTACAAACACGTAGACAGTTAACACGTGATAGGATTCGAACCTTCAATCCACTATCTCATGCATAAATTTATGTTTTCATTCCAAAATAATTATTTCATGTCATAATGTTTGAATACATTAGGATCAAATAGCTGGTCATTTAATACCTTTTTACCCGATTACGGCGAAGCAAAAAGGAAGGATAATGATTTTGGCAGTCTATGTATTGTATGTATGTGTGGTTGTTTGTTACACCGTAGCGACTAAACTACTGATCCGATTTTAATGAATGAGGTGTCAATAGATTCGTAGTAACGGTAACATAGGCTAACTTTTATGCTGATTTGCAAGGAAAGGAAAGAAATTCACAAGAAATGATCCATATTGCAAATGTATTAATATGTTATTATGAACAATTCGACATATTTTCAAAATCTTGATAATACCGTTACGTAGTCGAGTTATAGTTTTTATCTTTTTTACGGTAGGTTGCGCCACGCCCGCGAGTTGCTGGTTGACTCGTCGCTAGCGGAGGAGGTGCAGGACAGCGGCGCGGTGGGCGCGGATCACTCGCAGTACCGCTACTGGCAGCACCGCCGCACCGCCGACCGCCCCGAGCTCGACGCGCTGCTCGCGCACTGGGCGCACCTCGCGCAGGCTACCGGTAAGTTGCGCCACGCCCGCGAGTTGCTGGTTGACTCGTCGCTAGCGGAGGAGGTGCAGGACAGCGGCGCGGTGGGCGCGGATCACTCGCAGTACCGCTACTGGCAGCACCGCCGCACCGCCGACCGCCCCGAGCTGGACGCGCTGCTCGCGCAGGCTACCGGTAAGTTGCGCCACGCCCGCGAGTTGCTGGTTGACTCGTCGCTAGCGGAGGAGGTGCAGGACAGCGGCGCGGTTGGCGCGGATCACTCGCAGTACCGCTACTGGCAGCACCGCCGCACCGCCGACCGCCCCGAGCTGGACGCGCTGCTCGCGCACTGGGCGCACCTCGCGCAGGCTACCGGTAAGTTGCGCAACGCCCGCGAGTTGCTGGTTGACTCGTCGCTAGCGGAGGAGGTGCAGGACAGCGGCGCGGTGGGCGTGAATCACTCGCAGTACCGCTACTGGCAGCACCGCCGCACCGCCGACCGCCCCGAGCTGGACGCGCTGCTCGCGCACTGGGCGCGCCTCGCGCAGGCTACCGGTAAGTTGCGCCACGCCCGCGAGTTGCTGGTTGACTCGTCGCTAGCGGAGGAGGTGCAGGACAGCGGCGCGGTGGGCGCGAATCACTCGCAGTACCGATACTGGCAGCACCGCCGCACCGCCGCACCGCCCCGAGCTGGACGCGCTGCTCGCGCACTGGGCGCACCTCGCGCAGGCTACCGGTAAGTTGCGCCACGCCCGCGAGTTGCTGGTTGACTCGTCGCTAGCGGAGGAGGTGCAGGACAGCGGCGCGGTGGGCGCTTATCACTCGCAGTACCGCTACTGGCAGCACCGCCGCACCGCCGACCGCCCCGAGCTGGACGCGCTGCTCGCGCACTGAGCGCACCTCGCGCAGGCTACCGGTAAGTTGCGCCACGCAATACCGGTTAGTCTGTATTCAGTGTCGTCTACATAATAAATTAACAAAAACCTATCAGGAAATTACCTTATTTACATTGAAGAAGTAACGTTATTGATATTTATTTAGGTTTTCCAACTTTCAAATAAAACTTGAGCCTTTAATTTAGGTAAATAGAATAAAACAAATACTTTTGTTTTATTTATTCTATTTTTGATACTAAACAATGCTCTGATCCTTTTGAAACGGAATAAAAAAACACCCAGTAGGTAATTCTAAGTAATAATAACTGTGAACAGGCGAGAAAGTATTCACAATAATGGAGACCGAGGCACGGACTGAGCTGTACCTGCTGGATCGCAACACGAGCTACCTGCGGCCGCCGAGCGCGCGGCCCGTGCGCGCCGCCGCCGCCGCCACTGCCGGCGACATCGGCGCCAGGGTGAAGCGCTGGCCGCTCATGCAGGTACGCACGATTTTTATTTATTTTATACTAGGCAAGTTGGTGCCCGCAACTTCGTTTGCGTAGAAGTAACGGAAATTGAACCTTAAGAAAAAATCTCCTTATAACATCAGCTATCTGCCAGTGAAAGTCCCGTGAAAATCGCCCAGCCATTTCAGAGAGTAGCCGGAACAAACAGACAGACAGACAGACGGATAGACAAAAAAAATAATTGTGTTTTAATTATAAGTACCGTAAACTTTCATATGCATTTCATATAATTTAAAATTACAACAAACACTTCAATTTTATTAGATAATTGTATAGATTTTGCTCGCGATTTAAAAAAATATTATTACAAAAAATATAGCCTAATATGGTACTTAAAAATAATGTTGCATTCTGCCGATGAAATAGTTTTCGAAATCGGTCCATTCGTTTTTGAGTCATTTGTAATACACATAGAAAAATACAAATCTTTCCACTTTATAATATTAGTTTAGATACAGTTATTTATTTAATGAACTTATTTAGACATTCTATACCAGTCAACTTTTCGGGGCTACTTACGAAAGCCAAGCATAAGTGCGCAGTATATTTATTACACTGCGCGCTTATGGATTTCTAATACATAAGGACTGTGATGTAATATTTATAAGTATTTCGTGCAGACGTAGACAATGTCTGTCACTTGACATGTAGCTTGAAAGCGATGAACAAGTATGGTAACATTATATTGTCTGACAGCTGGTGGATGGTGACGACGACGCGGAGCTGGCTGTGTTCTCGATGCTGCTGCCGGCCGCGCCCGTACTGTCTCCGCACCAACTCCCAGTAAAGGATAATAACACGGACGCCGTAAGTATATATTGGTATAGTGCGATTGTTTTAGTATTTATGAAACTTATGAGAACCTGTTTAGACAGCTCTTTACGGATTGATCGAACGTCATGTATCTCATTCTGTTAGAGAGAACTAGGACAACGGATGACTATTATGTGTTTTAATATAATAAATCTTTATTTTGTCCTAGAGACATAATGGTATTTTCGTATGAACAAGCTAATTTGTTACACCGCGCTTCTGCAGAGTACCAAGTTCGCGCACGCGTCGTCGCTGCGCGCTGACCACGTGATCGCGCACGGGCGGTCCGAGGTGGCGGCCGTGAGCGCGAAAACGCCCGATGCGCAAGCAGACCAGCTGCTTGCCTGCGCCAGGTATGTACTAATAGATTAAAATGAGTTAAAAGCCAAACCCATGTCTTCCACATTAAGATGGCGAAGCCCGGTTGTATGTATTTCAGATTTTGTATATATAGCGCCGAACTGAAAACTTCGATAGCGCGATTCAGGATCGTGGCGATAATGAGGGTTTTTAAATTCGTGACATCGGATAGCTTTTTGACACGACAAGGACCGTCGGGCTACCAAGCGCCGCCTGGTGACAGAAAGAGAATCAAAAATTCTTATTGACTTTTTGATACCATTTACGCCACCAGATGACGCTTTGTGTGCGTTGGGTCTGCCCCCTAGCGGCAGAAAAAATATCAAACACCCTTATTGGTCCCCCACAAGATGTATCTGATAGCGCGGCAGCGCTATCACCAAGTATTAAAAGGGGCTATAACTATCTTTTCTCGAAGCATTTCAAGGCTTTTTCCCCTTATGCCCCCATATTTGCGTTAGTATCAAAGCTAGCGGTATAAATTATTGTCGCAGCAGAGAAGTCGTTAGCGGCACAAGCTTTTGTTTTAAATTTCATAAAAATCGAGTGCATAGCTTAGGAGATATTAAGCGGCAAAGAACGCGATTTTGAAAGATATGGATAGATGGGTATGTATGGAGGTATAGAGATAGGGATGGATAATAAGCATAATTCTAGCAGATTTAGAAATTTCAAATTTGCTGTCAGGTTAGGTTATTAGCTACATATAAAGGGAAAATATGGAATAAGCTAAAATTCTGAAAAAAAAAATGATTTTAGAATTTTTAATTTTTCGAATTCACAGGAACAAAATGTATGAATACAAGTTCACTGATAACTTTGTAATCGTTATTTATATAACAAATCTTATAAATTGAGAAGTAGATGTTTCGGGACGAATTGATAAATAAGACGGCCTCACAGAAAACCGGTGGGAAAAAGCACTTGCGTTGTGTCTCACTGCATGAGGAAGATACCGGTGTCCCAAAGTGGTGGTAGGTTACCTACCTCATGCAAAACTCGCAAACGCACTTGTGGTTCCTCTGGTATTGCGGTTGTCCACGGCCAGTAATAATTTTATTTATGGAATAGATCTAGAAACAAGCAAATGGACCGCCTGATAGTAAGCAATTACTACCGCATTAAGACATTTCTAAGATCGGAGAAATTATAAGTACTTTCACGGTCTTTAAACCCCCAAATTCATTGGTTTTCGGGTAACCTACAAAAAGAAATGAGATCCTACAAAAACACTTTCACTTGGTCTCTACGACATCTCATAACTTTTTGCAAAGGAAATACTTGGCTTTTTTCATTTAGCTAATGTTTTTGTGGGATTATTTTTTATGCATGAGCACGGGACTTGTTTTTTGTACTGGATATTTTATGATGATTTCAAAAGACTTCTTTTTACATAATTTGACCATAATGTGACGTATGTAGATGGATGGAGGGTCACCTGTGCTACCTGGGCCTGTACAACCCCGGCCTGGCGCCGGCGCGCGCCAACCTCACGGCGCTGGCCATGCTGCCACCCACGCTCAAAGTGCACTACATGTCTTCGGCCGTCAAACACAACACAAAGTGAGTAACGGCGAAACTATCACACGCGTCTGATAGTTGCTACGAATTACTATACTACAAAAACGTAACTCTCATACATTTAGCGCTTTGATTTGGGTTTCATTTACGCACACAAACAAATAGCATGACAACACAATGCAAGCATGCACACTCCCTCAGTGTAATGCAAGCAACATTGCGATTGGTCGCATCACATCTCCGTGACGTGACACGATGATCGGCAAATCGGCGCGGAAATGTACGATTGTGTCGGGAAAAAATACAGGCAACACAAGATAAGCAGAACATAGACAAATTAACTTACATATGAAAGGTTAATCCAGTATTGTACACATATCTGAATGGCTTCTGCTTCACAACACACGTGCCATATTTTTACAAAATGCCATATTTTTGCGATATAAAATAGCGTAAAAACCTTAAAAACACAATATTACGTCCGATGCAATATTCCCGCGATGCAAACGCACGATCCGAGCATGTCAACCGACTGAAGCGCCGCGCGGTGTCTTTTTTAGCCACGGCCACCGCGGCAACTTTTTCGGGTAACCATTTTTTGCCTCAGTTACGCTTCTGTAGTATTGTTATTAGTAGGTTTAACGTCCGTGCGCTCAAGGTCAGTGGTCCGCGGACTTCGCCCGACAGTTCGCACAGTGCAGACTACATAATATAAAAGTAAATCAGATAAAGTTAAATCCGGATAAGCTTTATAATGTGCTTACTCATCTACTTATTACTTATATTATTTATTTTGTTCTTAGTTACACAAGCAGTATGGTGGTGCCGATAGACAACGTTTTGGTGCCCTCGAAGAGTTCCGTCGTGTTCTCCTTCAACTACAAGTCGACTGTAGAAACATAAGAACAGAATGTTCATGTTTTTTTACCCACAAATTTTTGCTTTTACGCCACTTTGTATTGTGTGGTTTAATTTTCTTGCATTTAACTGGTGTTGAATAAATTAATTTTTGTGAAGCATTAACTGGAGTTTTTTTAGATGACCCCTCAGAAAAGTTATTTTAAATCTTTTATCAGAAACAAGATATTTTCTATTATCACTTTTATCGGAAATGGAGCGTCCTACTGAAATGAGCTCCCACAATTATAGGCTACTTGACCTTGTTTTTATTTATGTCCTAAACGCTTTTTAATTTCATCACACAAAAAAGAACTACATTATTTTGAAACCTAAAAACCTACAAAAAATATATATAAATACACTTTTTAAAAACCGCCGAAAACACTATTCGCCATGTTGGTTGATAGATTATCTGTGCTGTGACATCATACTAGTACTATTTGTAATCTGTGCTATAGTCCGTAGTAGTAAAATGGCGGTGTGACGTTCCGTTTGACGTTTTGACATACTAGCAATATTAAGTTACAGGAGCGAGATCAATATCAAGGTCAGAATTCAAAATTTTTAAGTATTGTTATAAAATGTTATAAAACTTCGTCATAATGATCTTATTCTACCAAAATTCTTTACACAAACGTTATTGGGCCACTAATAAGGATTTTTAGAAGAAAAACAGGTTGTTTTTAGTAAAAAAAAATATTTATTTTATCAATAACTTAAACTAAATGCTCGAAATGCCCTCCGCCGGCAGCAATACAAGCTCTACATCGCCTAATAAAAGATCTTTTAATCCGACGCGCATAGGCTTCTGCGATTTTACTTGCTGCTACTTGAATGCGCGTACGCAACTCTTCCACAGAACTTATTGCTTCCTTGTACACTACTTCCTTAATGCAGCCCCAGTAAAAAAAGTCCAACGGGTTAAGGTCTGGCGAACGTGGAGGCCATAAAATTGGACCCAATCGCCCTATCCATCTATCTGGATATGTATTATTTAAATGTTCCCTTACACGAACAGCGTAATGTGCTGGACACCCATCATTTTGAAGCCACATCTCATTTCTTATCTCCTGTAGAGCGTCTTGCAGTAATCCATGTAAAGTATTTATTAGAAAATCGAAATACATATCAGCATTTAATATTGCCGGCAACTCAAAGGGACCAATGATTTGTCCGTTAATAATGCCAGTCCATAAATTTATTTTAAACTGATACTGCGATCTGTCTTCACGTATCAATCTTGGGGTTTCAAGTTGCCAGCTGTGTAAATTGTGGAGGTTCAAAAAACCATCTTTTCGACACGTTGGCTCGTCACTCCATAAAATTTTATTAAAATAACTTGGGTCTTCTCTCATCTTTCGCAGCATTGTGCGACAAAATGTTACTCTCGTAGCAGCGTCCCTTGGCATTAGTGTTTGAACCCTTTGATAATGAAAGGGATATAATTCATGTCCTTTTAAAATTCTGTGCACGGATTTTTGAGGTATCCCGGTACGCCGTGAAATAACACTTATGGACGTACCAGGGTCTTCAGCGACTATTTCCAGTACTTCGGCTGCATTGTGTCGTTGAGGTCGTCCTTCACTGGCCTCGCCTATGCCGGTCCCAGGAAATCGTCCTTCCATAAATGCATTGTGCACTCTAATGAAGACACGGTAATCAGGATGTCGAGCATTTGGATATTTTTCACGGTAAACACTTGCTGCTCTGGTAGCGTTGCCATTACATAAACCATAAATGTAATGCATGTTTGTGTATTCAGCCGACGTGTATTGCTGAGGCATGATGCAAAAACTTCCAAACAACAAATCCAATCGATAGCACAAAACAATGTCCGTAAATGAGAGCTAAGTCGTCAGTATCACCAGGTTCACAAGTCCAAATCACAAGGCAAATCAAAGTCCGATATTAGAAAGCAGTAACAAATTGACGAAAGTAACGAATTCAAGAGCACATGCGATAGTCAAAATCACACTGAGATGTGTACACTCTACAATCAGGAGCGAGCCCTAAAGGTAAAAACATGCTAACCTTTTCACACACCGTGAGTTTGAAAGGGACAGTGTGCATCTGCCTAGTAACAATGACCATCAATCGTCCTTTTCACGCATAGAGGCCCATTGTATTGCTGTTTTTGTTAGTTTTTTACCTGATGATCCTTTTTTCGAATAAACTTGTCGCAACATGTTTATCGCATGAAACATTTAGAGCACAACAATTTCAAATTTAAACACTTTTATTACTATTATTACCATGGAGTTATGATATTTTTTTTACTAAAAACAACCTGTTGTTCTTCTGAAAATCCTTATTAGTGGCCCAATAACGTTTGTGTGAAGAATTTTCGTAGAATAAGATCATTATGACGAAGTTTTATAACCTTTTATAACAATACTTAAAAATTTAGAATTCTGACCTTGATATTGATCTCGCTCCTGTAACTTAATATTGCTAGTAAAGTACACATTGTAATACCTTTTTAGAAACTACACATACTAGACAATTTATTAAGATAATAGGCAGCTATAGCGCCATACTTTTTTTTTCACAGTAAATGATCAAAGTGACATTAAGAAAAAAATAGTTTAAAAAAAAGCATAAAAAGATGATTTTGAAAATTGTTTACGTTAAAAACACCTAAAATTGTATTAAAATTAAATAATACACGTCTTCAGGAGTATAATACTAAAAAAATCACACAGAAATACCTAAATTTGATGAAATGGCAACGGAATGAACGAAAAAAGTAGCGAAATTTATAAAAAAGTATAAAATGCTACGCCATTTTCATATGGTTAGAAACCCTGGCAAGAAAATACGATTTTCTTTCAGTTTCACATCCGGACCAACTCCAGTTTACGGGTTATCCATTATTTACGACAGACCCTGTATGTGTTTAGTGTGTTTGTGTCGTCACACCCTTGCCGGAAGTTACTTCGTTACTTCTTCATAATTTTGAAGTCGGTACCAGCCCGAACAACATCCTAATAAAACAATATTTTATAGAACTCACGTTCAAGTTGGCTGGTACCGACTTCATAATTATGAATATTGAGTAGAGAAATAGTTAAAATTTTAGACGATTTTAAATGGGGAACTATTTTGAAAATAAGTTTTATTTCATACTTTTTGTGCATTTTTAATTAGGAAGTCAATTAGGTGCACAAAACTGATGGGTAGTGAGTACCTATGTCATCATAATAATATGTTGGTGTTTCTTGTGAAGATGGTGGTGATGATGATAATGATTACTGTAAGTGGTATGATGGCATATGCTTGCAGTTCTTTAAACATTATTAAATAATTATTATTATCTATTGTAACAGTCGATGAAAAAAATGTAGCAGCAAGCATTAAATAAATATGATGATGATCACGAATATAATTTTAGCAATAGCAAAATTTTAAAGACATTGATATCGGTGCACAAAACTCTGATGGGTAGTGAGTACGTGAGTACCTATGTCATCATAATTATATGTTGGTGTTTCTTGTGAAGATGGTGGTGATGATGATGATGATTACTGTAAGTGGTATGATGGCATATGCTTGCAGTTCTTTAAACAACGCCGAAATCCCCAAACGTAAATATAAATCACAAGAGACAGGAGTTCTATGAGTTCTTGAATTACTTACTTTATTGACTTACTTTTGGGTCCAGGGTATACTTTGGTGTAAAATCTTACTTTTTCGTAGCATAAGCTTACACTACTTCAGAAAAAGTCGTAATCACCATGTGGCCATATAAATTTCGAGGAGTTCCCTCGATTGCTCAAGGATCCCATGATCTATATATTTTTATATAGGTATATAGGTATATATATTGTGCAGGTCACCACTTTGGCCAAAACGGGACCAACTTGGGATTATACCCTTTAGATCAAAATAAGAATTTTGAAAATCGGTCAACAGGCGGCAGGCGGAATTATCTCTGAACATACAAAAAAAAAATACAGCCGAATGCATAACCGTTCTTTTTTTGGAAGGCGGTTATAAATACATATTTTTAACACAACTTTATTTATCAATCTTAAGCTTTGAATTTATGATATCGCTAGAATACGTTTTACTAAGCTAATTTAATATTATATATAAATACTATAGGAAATACTCCTTCAATGTATGAAATTAAATATGAGTTACGTAGCCTATTGAGGAGGTTCTTTTCAAAACTTGACTAGGTATTCCACTTTTTGTGTTTTTTCACAATCTGAGAAAATAGTTAAATAATTAACTTATTTTTTCCGATGTCTATGGATGGTTAAAACATAACCCAGTCGGGTAAAAACAAAACCGGCCAAGTTCGAATCGAACCCGCGCACGAAGGGAACCCATATCAATAAACTTTTAGTACTAAGTAATATAGAGCACTAGTACATATTAATATAGAGCTAAAAACAGCATTGAATAGGCTCCAAAACTACAGGACCGATTTTGATGAAATTTGGCACAGATATAGACCTGCAGGCCTTAGGGAAGGACAAAGGACAACAATATTGAGTTGTATATTCTCTATAATCTATATAAATAAATAATAAAATAAATATTTATTTATTTATATTTAGTACACAATGTACAAACAGGCTACAGCAACACCGACTATTTATATGTTACAGTCATTGCATGATAAGTTAAACTTAACCTTAATGGCTAAACTTGACAGCAAACAAAAAAAGTATACATAACTTAATTAGTTTTCGGTCGTTGATACAATTAATAAACTGATAAAAAGGTAGCTAAGTACTTACATTAATAGTAAAAGGGCATATCTACGATAATGGTACGGGACCCTTCGTGTGCAGGTCGTTTTGCACTTGGCCGGTTTGTTTCTTTTTATCGAAGTAAATACGAAACTTTGTGAGGATAGATGTTCTGATGTTTGTTATCCTAATTCGCACAAAACTACGAAACGGATTCTGGTGAAACTTAACAGTATTATAATAGCTTATACAAAAAGCGTCGAGCAGTTGCTCTATCTATAATATCCACTATAAAAAATAATATTTCGTGTATAAAGTCTGGTATGCCAAAAAAACTTGAAAATAATATATGTATTGTACTAAAAAGGTACAAAATATTTACAAACAAAAAAATGAGTTGTGTTGTCTCAAAGTATGAAAAACAGAGGTGGTCCAGACATCCTGACGTCAGATTTACTTTCTTTACGCGATTTTTCGGCAACTATCGAGGTACTAAAAATTTGAAGTGAGGTACCAAATAGTACCAAAAAGGTACAATATTTTGGTATATTCTAAACATCAACATCTCTATTGGTCCAGGGGTCCTGACGCTTACCCAATTTTATTTTCGCGGAGTGTAAATTTGAATGTTACCAAACAAAAAAAAAGTTTTGAAAAGAAGCTCCTCAATTTATTCACAATTTTTTGTGTTTATTTTTCATAAGAGATTATTGTATCTGATATTGCCATACAATTATTTTATTGTATCTGATATTGCAAGGATGTAAAAATAAAACAAGAAATAATAATATCGGTTATTGTATATTTTATTCATAAAATTCTGTAACATAGTTAAAAATTGCAAAGTTAACATTTTCAAAAAGCATTTAATTGTACATAATTCAATGAGTGTCATAAAATTTGAATCCGCATATTATCGATTAGCCCTATAATACAATTAAATATCCTATTATAATTAAAAGTCTATAACAGCAGTCGTGATTTCTTTAGTCTTCACTAATGATTACAGTTGTTTATTTGTGGCACTGCTTGTAAGTTACAGTAAATTTAATATTTTGTTACATAGATTTAAGATACTATTAACTAATGTATGCAATTGAAGAAAAAAGGGTAAATGACATAATACATTTGGAAACAATGTAGAGAATACTTTGTGAAATTTCTTCTACATAGAAATCAGAGTTTTACTTATAAAAAGACGATTTTAAGGCAAAATTGAGTCAAATTAGCAAAAGCTTTCAAATACTATATCTATTAATTTATAAAAAATAATTAAAATAATAGGTCAATAGAAAATTAATTTAGATCAATTTTGAAATTTAGTATTTAGAATTAGTTATTTAAGAATTTTAAGTTTTTCAGTTTTAAAAGGTGATGCCATCTGAGCTACCAAGGCAAAAGGGCCATCGGAACAGCTTGTACATAATAATAATTTGTAGATAAGATGCAGGATGGCGATCAGCGAACATAAAGTATCGACTACTAGGGTAACCAAGCAAATTAATAAAGCAGGACATATTAAAAGTAAACCCAGTGCGCTCAAGGTAATGAACATAAAGAATGGAACTTCTGTGTCAAAAAAGGGGTAAAATGTGTCAGGAAAATATATGTGGCAACTTGAACTTTTTATGTGTATTTTTAAGTAACTAAACTGCCCAAAGACGACACACACTTTGTTTAGAAATAATTATTTAATAAATGTATCCTCTATTTACAACCCATTCACCGCAAAATTTCTACAGCGTCTGATGGCTGAGAGATCTTTTCATATTGAGATCTTCCTAAACAAAGCTTGTCAACTTTTGTCATCCTTCCATCCATCCATCCAGGTATAATTCCTCTAATATTTGGCCACAATTGTTCTACACTTATTGTCTTCACGTTTCCTCGGGACCCAGCGGTTACCTGCGCTTGGTGGGTGGTTTCTTGGGCTTGTTGAACTGGAAGTTGGCGCACTTGGGTATGTGTCGCTCGGCAGCGGCCTGGCTGAAGCGGCGGTTGCAGTGCGGGCACTGGACGTAGTCGGGGTTCTTCGACGGCGGCGGAGGCGGCAGGTCGCTCAGTTTCCCTGTAGACCGAAAACACATTTTTATTAATACGAGAGCTTTTGCCCGCGACTCCGCCCGCCTAAATGCAGTATCCCACGGGAACACTGTACTTTTTCGGAAAAAAAAGTAGCATAAGTATGTGTTAACTCTGCTTAAACACTATCATACTAAATTTACTCAATATCCGTTCAGTAGTTTTTGCGTGAAAGAGTAACATCTATCCATCCATCGACCCTCACAAAATTTTACATTTATAATAGTAGTAGGATCAAATTTTTGGGTGATTTCAAAGAAAACAGCTGTTTTTGTTATTAGAGCATTATAAAACAACCATTCACATATTATTTTGCTTGCTTCGGTTTACAGTTTTGCTTCATTAAGCAGTATTCTGAAATTATGTAGACATTTCAGTAGCCCAGGTACCTATAGCTCCTCCATAGCCTGAATAGTGAGCATCTTAATTTTTTCTAGGTCTCAGATAACTACTTAGGCCTTTACATCCGTTATTGGATGATTTATACAGTATTCTCCGAGCGAAGTAACCACTACTGAAATAGTGTAGTGCCTGGGACAGTTGGTTTTTTTTAAAGGCACCCCACAGACGAGAGGCCGATCGTGTCAGTTAGAACTGACGTCACTTCGGCCTGAACGGATTCGAGCACATACACGGAAAAAAAATCGCATCCAACCCAACTGACGTCATTTCGGCCTGAACGGGTTCGAGCACATACTCGGAAAAATCGCATCAGTTCGATCTGGTTTGCCGCGAGCTACGGTCGTGTTTATTAATTCTATTCTTATTGCACTCGAATTTTTTTAGATAATACACCTCGAATACTCACTACGCTTGTACGCACGATACATGCCCGCACGGCCGCGGCTCTGGCGAGAACTGGGCAATCAGTTCAGGGCAAACAGGGAAACAGGGCAATCGCGCTATTGTTTATCGTTTGAAATCAGATTCAATTCTGCTTTGGTTGTGATTCAGCTTCGGTTCGGTTCCGATACGTATGATCAGATTTCAGTATCGCACTCGAATATCGAAACTCGAACGAAACTTTCGATATACATTAGGTATGCGAACCTAATATTTGTGTAAATATCTATGACTTTAGCATAAATGAGCATTGATTTTGCTTGCACACTCGCACTAGTTGCTTTGTGGTCTATGGGTGTTTATCAAAGACATCACTGAGGCCACCATAATTAAAGGTAGAAGAAGAAGAAGTCAGTTGACATACTTCGTAGTTCGATAAACTTTTTCAAGTGCTTTGAACGCAAGGTAGGTGGCAAGTTGTGGGCCACTTTTTTAATTAGGGCTCTTGTTAACGCCTTTGAATGACGGTACGTTTTAATGAACATACAATCGGATGACGCATTTCTCTTATGCGATCACTTAAATTTTAGCGTCTGGATACAGCTCGAGCCATTGTTTTATCCAAGTTAGAAATATCATAGTTATATATCAATAAATTCATTTTTACCGTTTCTCAACAATTTAACACACCAAAACAAGAAACGTTTCAGAAACGTGTGAGAAAAAGTAGCATCGTATCAACTTTTTATTTTGACAGGATTTGCGCTTGGGCAGCGGTGCGGCTGCGTTCCAACTATCTGTCAAAACGTTAGCGCGATACCGAATCATTAAAAAAGTCGCGTAACGTTCACGGTTCGTTTGCGGTTATTTTAGCGTCTGGATACAGCTCGAGCCATTGTTTTATCCAAGTTAGAAATATCAGTTATATATCAATAAATTCATTTTTACCGTTTCTCAACAATTTAACACACCAAAACAAGAAACGTTTCAGAAACGTGTGAGAAAAAGTAGCATCGTATCAACTTTTTATTTTGACAGGATTTGCGCTTGGGCAGCGGTGCGGCTGCGTTCCAACTATCTGTCAAAACATTAGCGCGATACCGAATCATTAAAAAAGTCGCGTAACGTTCACGGTTCGTTTGCGGTTCAACTGAAAAAACTTAGCGCGATTAGGTAATAATTAATTAATAATAGTATTAATAGTATTAATTTATTAATTAAAAGAATTAATTTGCTGAAGCGATTTGTGGTCCGTTCAGTCCATCCGTTTAGTCCAGAATTAATGTTGCCAACTTAGTTAATTTACAAAGTTTTACTACTATATTAAGTATTTTATGCCCTCCTTAGTAGGAATTTATTTGTTAGTAGTGTTTTAGTAGGAAAGAGCCAGACAGATTATGAGTTAGATTATTAGTTAGTTAGTTACATCTTATGCAAAATGGCCTAGGTAAGGCACAAAAAAAAAAAAAAATTATTGACACCTTATCATAATAATACATCGTAGCATTCGTCCGTAATTTGCTTAAAACTACCCGTTTAATTACTATATACGTAATATTTCCTAGTATATTTTATTTAACGGTAATAATAAAATTCAATAAATAATAACATTTTAATATAACAAAACCTAAAATGCAGTAGTTTTTTTTGGGGGCTTTAGGGATTCCTATGTTCGGTATCTTTTCTTTTATAGTTTTCAGTAATCTTTTAGTAGTTTTGAGTAGAAATCGACGCGAGTTTAGTAGTTTCGGAAAAACAGGGCGGGCAGCACTGGAACGAATCGTTTCAGTCTATCCGGCCGACTGATGCGATCTCGAAATTGCACACAGACGATACAATTTTGCATCCGTTCAGGCCGAACTGAAGGAAAACCGGACCGTATGTGGGGCCCCTTAATGTCGTATGGTTGCCCAAGCACATACGACATTTTCACAACAATGTCAGCCTAGCCCAGAGGCATGACTGGTCAATACGTCTGGCGTGGCCACGGATTGGCCACGGAGCTCAATATCAGTCAGATAATGGATGTATAGTTAAGTAGGTATTTTTATTTGCCATAAATCTCAAAGACTTTAAGGTACAAAGCACGCCAGTGCTATAAACTACCATTTAAGGTATTTAATACCTGTGCAAAAACAAAACCACCCAAAACAATAAAATACACTTATTTTATCAAGTAGGTACCTATGTCTCAAAAACTAAAACTGTCTCAAAAAAAACTGAGCACAGATTTGAAATTAGCGCCGCAAAAACATACAAGAAATCTATCAGTCATAATATTTCATGCCACAAAAATGCTGTTCCCTTGAGTTAGAGTTAAATCAACAGGTGAGTACTGACCGCCGGCGTTTAGATGCGCCTGAACCTGCTTGGCGGCGCGAATGGCCTGTATGAACTCCTCGTGCTTCTGCCGCCAGCTGCTTTTCGCCGGCGCCTGCGTCTTGGCCGCGCTCGCTACGGTGCTCTTGCGCAGCTTGTTGATGAACGGCTCCACCTCGGTACCCTGAAAGGTAAGAAGTTTGGTCAAATTGAGCCAATTTCGACGAATTTATCAGTCACACATGTGACACGGACACGAGAAAACACACAACGAATTTACAAACGAGAGTATTAACTGCTTGCCTTATAATTCTCGGCATCGGTACCCTGAATGCAGCATATATTAAAAAGAAAAGAATCAATTTTATACACAACGAACTAAAGGGTTCACAATTAGGTACATCTATCATCTGAAAATATGATCTATGATATTACAGCGAGGCGATGTTTGAGCACGTCGTACGGTTTTCTCTTCTTGGTGCTGGTCTTTTTGCAAATCTCCTGGTGTTTGGCGAGGCGGTCGGGGGCGAAGCGCCGGCCGCACACGGCGCAACCCTCGCCGTCTGCGCTGCCGCCGCGCCGCGCCCCTCCCAGCGATGAGCCGCTCTGTAATATTAAGTGCATAATTTGTTTAAGCGCCAAGTCGTTGGTCGTCGTTATCAGTGATCGTATCACCACACACGAGAATTAGGAGATATGCGTTAGAATATTATTGTCAATGCCTAGAGATAGGTATGTAACATTTTATATTACTAAAGTTGTCAATTCACACAAGATTTGTGTCAAGTTTTTGTTGTTAACTTATTTTGCATTTGCCTATGAGTTAATAAATAAGTAGGAATAATTATTATTGGAGAATAGCTGGGAGTAGGTAAATGTCGGAATAAGCTACGCCAAAAAAATATTTTTTTACCACGCTTCGAGGTTTTTTGACTACCTGAAAATAGAAAACGCCTACAATAAAAGATAGAAATATATCGAAGTCGAAATAAATTCATGAGTTCAGATTTTTTTATGTGTTGTACTAAAAGTTTCATTGCATTATGGTTTAACGCAAAATTAATTGATAAAGCAAAATTTTGACGCACCGTTTGGAAATAATGTTTTAAAAGTTAAATAATTAGAATGAATGGTCGTAAATAAGCCTATCCTTAGTCCTAACCTCGATAAATAATTAGGAAGTATAAATATAATTAATAAACATGAAAATTATTATAATAATTAGGTATTTTAGTAAATGCTTGAGCTTATGCGACAAGCATGAAAGGCATGAAAGACGTATAGGTGAATTTTGTAGTAAGCCTGATGATATTTATTGTGCAGCGGTCTCACCGGGTTGATCGCCCGCTGCATGCTAGTGACGCTAATCCGGGGCCGGCTGCTCACCGGCTGGTGAATTAAACCAATTTCCAATTTAAACCAATTATTACACAGGGATTTAATAATTTTTATAAAAAATTTACTTCTTCACCGTAAAAAGGTGTTGTTGACATTTTGCAGTAATTGCCAACTTATGACATTTTGCAGTAATTGCCAGCACCCAGCAACATCATTTTGACGTTCATGTGGTTATGGATTTCCTGTTCTAATTTCAAAAGGTATTGATGCTCACAAAAATATATTAGGTCATTACATATGAAATTGTCGTTTTGTAAAGGAAGACAATAAAGTCGATTTTTTTAAACATAATACATTTATTTAATCGAAACCATTGCTATCTATGCACTTTTGCCATCTCATAGGTTCCTTTCATCCAAAGATTCCTTTACTAAACAACCATTCGGACAGGAATCAATAAAATCTTTGAAGGCGCTTTGGACTGCCGCATCGGAGTTGAATTTTTTCATCTGCAAGAAGTTGTCCAAATTTCGAAAAAAATGGTAATCTGTTGGAGCAAGGTCCAGGGAGTACGGTGGATGTCTTAGACATTCCAATTAAAGCTCCTCTAATTTGGTAGCCGAATGTTGTGCAGTGTGTGGTCTAGCGTTGTCCTGAAACAGCAGTGGCCTAGGGCGAATGACCAACCACGGTAGTTCAGCAGTTAGCTTTTCCATCATGATTTGCAGTTGCTGGCAATAGACATCTGCCGTAATCGTCTGGCCAGATTTAAAAAGCTGTTTGAACGTCACCGGCACTAGTCAACCAAACGCTCACAAGTAACTTTTTTTGAGTCAATTTTCGCATGGAAGCACTTTCATATGTAAGGACCTAATATTAGTATAAAAGTATGATATAGAATTTTACCTTCCAATAAAATTGTTATTGTGTTCCAATACGTCCAAAGTACTTTATGAGAGTAGATAGTATTCTTTCCGCATTACAGCCGCTAGATGTCGTTTAGCGTTATAGATCAGCTCCCTGCGCCCCATTCTGGTAAGTCGGTGAACTAGATGAAAGGCCACAAGCCGCTATATTTGATACAACTGATCATTGTTAGTGTCTCATAATGATGAGGCTAAACACCAGGAAGCCCTTACCAGGACTTCCTGGATGTCCAGGATGTCCAAAGTCCTTTAAGAGAGACCTGTTTGTTATCTCCTGGTGGCTTGTAAATAATGCAACAATATGATAATGATCTTAAGTAACAAAATAATCACAAATCGACTCAAGTAGTAATGAGTTTAGTAGTTTATCTATGATATGTGACGCGACTGTCAGAACTTCCCTGTAGCCCTGGATCAATTTTAATAAGTTTACAAACATGACTGCTGATTTAAAGCTGCCAAGGCGTAGCGTCTAATATAAATGAAGCACATGTTACATACGACACATTATTGTAATCGTGTATGCTCGCCCATAATAGATATACACCTCCTTTATTCAGCCTAGTGTTTAAGCAAATTATATTGGTGAAGTAACACTGTTCTGAAAGCACCACGATTTATTTTATTTTTATTGAAAGGAAAACTTACAGCTCGAACAAACAACGAAAAACAATTACTTATGTAGAATAACAAATAAGAGCCAATTACAAGTCTTCGCAAATATGGTACATAGTTACATAAAGAGGAAAAAACAAGCTCACTTATAATTAAATAATATAAAATTTATCCAAACAATAAACGGCTGGTACTATCGGTATCATAAAATGAATTGAAAAAATCATCAGCTAGACGCTGACGAATATTTTTAGCGCTGGTGCAAAAGATATCAATATCAACATTATTTTTTGTAAGTTTATTGAAGGACCCACACGACCTAGGTATGAAGGAGTTTGCTCGAAATCTGGTGTGTGAAAGCGGGACGTGAAGGGTGTTGAAGTGTCGAGGATGTGTGGTACTCGGGACTTTAAGGTTTAATTTTGAGTGTGGGACAGTCAATTGAACTGTTAGCGATAAGGTAAGTAATGTCGCCGCTGTTTCATCTCATTGCGAGTGGGAGCAAGTGGAGATGACTGTATAAGCTTTCGTAGGGCGCAGTAAAGAACTTTAATTGATATAAGACGAGAGAAATTCTTGGTCGATCTTATGACAAAACCTAGCATCTTTGAGGCCTTGCTCACAATAGTTTCGATATGCTTGTCGAATAAAAGCTTATCATCTAAGGTTACTCCCAGATCACGAATCTGTTGGAGTAATTGATTTTTTATTTTATAACTAGACTGGTATTTATTACGTTTTCGAGTAAAGGTAATGAAACAACATTTAAGTCTAAATAATTATCTGCGCAGTATTGATCGAGTCTACGCAAGTCATCTTGAAGCAGCATCTGATCTGTGTAGTTATTAATGACTCTAAATACTTTCATGTCATCAGCAAATAGTAAGAAATTTGAGTTATGTAAACAACTTTCAATGTCCTGTATAAAGATTATGAACAGTAGAGCCCCGAGCACGGATCTTGAGGAACTCCTGAATAAATTTCATGCCACGTCCAAGAGTATCCGTTGACTACGACAGCTTGCGATCTATTTCTAATGTAAAAAACAAACCACCGGAGTAAATTACCCCTTAGTTTAATTCCATTTCTTTCAATTCTATAAACAAATCTCAAGAATGCTGAATTTACTCCTACAGCTGAGTAAGTAGCTAGTTTCGTGTAAAATAATTACACCTAAAAATGTGCGTTTCTTGCCAGACAGAGGTGTCAACAACTCAACACTTTTTATTTCCAGCCTGGTATATTGTAATCCGAACAAGGTAAGATGTTTGAAATATAATTATTTACAAAGAGTCATGCGTTTATTGACCATTGTACTTCAGGAGTTCACCAAGAAACAAATATTCTACCTGTAGCGTATTGTGTACGCCTTAACAATAGTAACGTAACATGATTCTCTGTGTTGTCCACAACACTTAACGAGCTTGTTATGTATTAGATATCTACGACCAACATGTATTTTAGAGCTTTCTTTCTGAAAAATATTTTCAGGCGTTATATATTATTGTAAGAATTGAAGAGTCAAGACGCATAATTTATTCATGGTGTCTGGAAAAATAAGAGTCAAAAATTTTATAAGTAATTGTATTTTGAATTAAATATCTGCAGAACTGTACGTACAAGTTCATTTGCAGTAGAAAAGTAAGTAGACAACTCCGACATATTATTAATGCTTAATTTTTTAACTACCTTCTCCGCATAGTATGCGTCTGCGCACATCACTCTATGTAACGGACGAAAATCCGATTTAGGAACGAAATCGCTTTACAAATACATTACATGACCATTCGAAATGTATAAAGACAGCGGTTTCTTCAATAGATACGTTTAAATTTAAATAATACGTCCCCGTTCCAAAAATTGGCGGTAGTCGTAAAAAGTTTAAAATATCGAATAGTATATAAGTAAATTATCAAACGGATCTCACGCAATGTGACAGGAGGTCACAGAATTAGGCACGGTCTCATGCAATTGATCATTATTACCTGCCTCGCATAATCGTGAAATGACATGACAAACCAAATGCTGCGGCAAACCTTTGCTTCGGTCCAAATATTCTAATAAACTATTTCTTACGACGAACGCGTCTTTCTGCTCCATATTCGACAATATATAACGAGTTCAAACAATGAACTTTGATCGCGTGATTTTCGTCTACCCGATACTACGAACGCGGTAAAAAACTATAAATGAACTCTAAAGGTGAAATGTAACGGTTTTTAAGACTCAAAAAGAAATTTAAAAAAAATCAAATTTTAAGTTATAATTTGAACTTAAATAAGTCTGCTTTTAGCGACTACTTACTTACATATAGCGACTGCATGGTTGCAAAAACGACCGAACTATGATTAGTTATATCAAATATGGCGGCTTGTGGCCTTTTATCTAGTCCACAGACTTACCAGAATGGGGCGCATGGAGCTGATCTGTAACGGTAAACGACATCTAGAGGCTGTAATGCGGAATGAAGACGATTTACTCTCATAAAGGACTTTGGACGTCAAACGGAACCATAATAGATATAGGTATATAACATTTTGACCCACCTTTTTCTCAACAACGGTTCTCGAGCGTGGCGATGGGGCTGATGCGACTGGAGGTTTGGCTTTCACCGGACTTTTTGACTGTGGCGGGGGACTCCTGAAATAACAAAAATTTGTAAGCGAAGTTCAAAAATTAAATTCAACTAGCTGTAACCCGCAAATTCGTTTGCGCAGAATTACCAAAAAACTGAAAACTGAACCCTAAGGGTAAGTTCACATAACGACGAAACGCGGCGCTGCATTTAAAAGATTCACGTCGTTTCATATGGCCTCAGTCATACACTGCACATGCGCTGTGCTGCGTGGTGCAACCTGACATTCAAACTCTTACAATGAAACGTGTATCTTCTTGTGTAATTAATAAAGTTCAATTTTAAATAGCTATCTTAAAAATGCAGCTCCATGTTGCGTATCGTTTTGCTTCGGTGTGAATTGACCCTAATAGGTATTAGGTACGATATTATCGTACCTATTAGGGTTCAATTTATGTTATTACTAGCGACACGCCCCAGATTCTCATAGATGTAATGTATTTATATACATAATATAAACCTTCCTCTTGATTCACTCTATCTGTTGCTGAAAACTTCATTTAAATTCGTAGTACATTAAGTAGTTTAACAGATCTAAGCGATCAGGAAAGGAAGCGACTTCATTTTATAATATGTAAACGTTATTCGAACAAACGTTCGAGTTCAATCGCTAGGCATTAGTTTTTCCTGACTGAAACTCTTATAAAACATACTTTTTTTGTAGTCTAGGTTCCGGTTGTTTTGGTTCCGGTTGTCTCTTCTCTGCCGAGTCAGCTCGCGGCGTGGGCGCCGGCGCTAGAGCTTCTGGAAACGTCTCGTCCTCTATTAGATAATTGATCTCCGCTCTGTCCGTTTCATCGATCGCTAAGTTAGCTTTTTCATAATTGTTTAAGGTTTCACCAATGCTTTGAGGCTGTAATTAAAAAGTTCGTTGTGAAACGGGTTCAATTGAAGAGGTTGAACATATGATATCTACATGAACGACATGAGCTGAACTTACAGTTTTATTCATAGATTTAATATCGAGCATATGATTGTGGTTTACATCCCCTGAGCCATTTACAATGTTGTCTACTCTTCCAACCTAAAAACGAAAATAATTGGTAATATGTATGTATAAAAAATTCCAAACAAAAACTTGATGATTTCTACTTTATCTCTTAACTATTTTACTGACGATGGAATGTTGACATATTGTTATGAAAGTAGGTAAATAAAATACAAACCTAATCATTACAAAACAAAAGCTTTTAATTCGTTTCCTACCTTTGTTTGTCTGACACTCATCTTCTTGACAACATTGGACGTAACGGAGTTCGTCTTGGATACTTTCCTCTCGGCAGTTTTTGTGCTGGTGATACTACTGTATCCATTGGACAATTCCTTCCTGTGTTGCATTCTCTCAGCATTACTATGTCCATTGGATAGTTCTTTCTTCTGCTGCATTCTCTCTGCATTTCTATATCCATTAGACAACTCTTTTTTTTGTTGTATTCTCTCTGTATTGCT
Organism: Phengaris alcon alcon; assembly: GCA_037179445.1. Classification (NCBI taxonomy): domain Eukaryota; kingdom Metazoa; phylum Arthropoda; class Insecta; order Lepidoptera; family Lycaenidae; genus Phengaris; species Phengaris alcon. The sequence continues at coordinate 318,037 of JAYRCH010000369.1, read as the reverse complement.
GTATCCATTGGAAAGTTCTTTCTTTTTTTGTATTCTCTCAGTATTACTGTATCCGTTGGATAGTTCTTTCTTCTGTGTCCTCTCTGTATTATGGATTGGCTGGAGTGGGTAGCTTTTGTCTATTCCCGCCTTCGTTCTGCGCTCTTCAAACATTTGGCGCACCTAAATAATTAAGAACGTTTAGAATTAAAAATCCTGGAAAGGGCATCGATGGTTTTATGCTCTGCTAATGCTTTAATTGGGAGAAAGTGACAAAAACCATCTGGTTGTGGGAAGAATTTTACTAATAGGTTTAGGCATCAAGGGTAATTAGTATCTTATAATGGTTTATTTGTAGGTATAGGGCTGAAAATGGTACCTTGCCCGGCTGGTGAGTGACGGGGGGCGCGGAGGGAGTGTTGACGACGGCGGCGAGCGCCGGGGGAGTGACGCTGACGCTGTCAGGGGACTGTCTCACGCGGTCTAGCGCACGCGCCTGCTGTGCCTCGTACAGAGACGCGATCTTCTGCTCGCGCTCTTGGAACTGCTTCTGGTGAAACCGCGCCTGGAACGGGCAATAAGCACAATATTAATGTTTGCCAAAGTACAAAGAAACTTTAAAGCATAGGAATCAGACAATATTTGGACAGCCACATTATGTAGTGCCTATTGATATAGAAAATATATATTAGATACGTATTACAAATCACGATTGGTCTTCTTAGGTAGGGTCTTCCCACACGAACGCATCAAAACGTGGTAAAGCTTCTTGTCGTTGTGTTGTGGTACCAACAATATGTCGATGTTTGTTATGAATTACCGATATAAATATTCGGTGTCGCTGCATTTCGCAGGTTGCGTTGTGGTTGCGATGTGGTTTAACCACAGCTTGACCACCTTTTGTCGTCGGTGTGGTGTGGTTGTGGTACGTGTGTGAAAACCCTTTGAGTCGGTTCACCGCCTTCGTCAGATAGTGTCACTGTCTACAAGGTCGAGGCTAGTTTCAAGCTATGCCATACTCTATGCTGTACTATAAATACATTCATACAATTTGGAGCCTATTTATATGGGAAAACATATTTTCCTTTTAATAGTCAAACCTCATTCATTAAAATAAAGTATTTGGATGGAATTATCGAACTCCTAGGTATGACGAATAATTAAGGTAAAATATCTACAACAGGGTTGTCACGTCACATACAATTTACAAAAAAACATAGACGTATATTATAGACGACGCATGTTGAGGCAAAAACACCACATTTGGAGTTTTTGTGGCCATTTTGACATTTGAAGTATGGTGAAATCAAGATGGCTGACATTTGAGGTATAGTGAAAAGGAGGTGAAAACCAAGTTGGCGTAAATTTTTCTTGTATGAAGATTTTTTCTGTGAAATGTACGTAGCCTTATCTATAGTTTTGAAATCTTTGCAAACAAATAAAGTTACCAACTTGTGTATATGATACACCCTGTTATTTAATTTCATAACAATGATTACGTCATTTTGCGTGCAAGTGAGGCTTGGTTGTTGTTATCATTTACATTTGTAAAAAATTCTAAATCATTCGTCATTGCGTGACTCATCGCCCATCCCGGAGCCCTAGAAGGCCGAAATTTGACAGTCGCTTCCTCCGACCTCTACGTCACGTTCAAGGCATATTATCTATTGTTATGATTCAGTAAATACCGTTTTGTTTACAATAATTAAGTATGATTAAAACTCACCGCGATTGGGCGGTTTCCAGCTGAAAACTGAAAATAGTCGTTAAGATAATATCACTACTATACTTTACAAGTGTAGTAATATGCACACATATTCTACGACGCGATTATTATCATTGTATTTTCTCTCGTGTTTCAGTAATTAGGGCCTGTATTCTAAGGACTCGTGCATATGAGCTATTCCAGTCACGAACGTAGCGCGTAGTCCTACGCACGAGTTCACCGCCCTAGCGCAATCCTGGTTGAGAATTACTAAGCAATTCTCCCCTTATTAATAAAAATAATTACACCACGGATACGCTTATCCATGTTGCTGTCTTTGTCTGATACGTTGAAGAAGCCACTTGACTGGTTTTTTGTCAGTTTAGTTTTATGCTTAAGCCCGGTTACTGAGGTTTTTTGTTGGTAGTGTATATATTCAATAGCGATTTTGATTTGATGTCGCAGACGCGTTAATCAATTAAAAGTGCTATTGAATAGATAAACTGCCGACAAAAACCTCTATAAAACTTGCACTACATAAGTACCTACCTCGTGAAAGGAAGCAAAGGCAAAATGTTCGCAATAATGTTTGCGTAGGTGTTAAATCAATGAAAATATGTTTTGCTTTTATAAATATTCAATAGACTATAACACTAGAACTTACAAGGCTATCATAGATATTAAATATATCTTCATTCGTACATAATATATAGGATTATTTTTCTTTATTTATTTGTTCAGTCATTAATATGGATTTTACCTTTTTCGGAATATGTAAATTGTGGTCAGTGTATTTATACAGTACAACCACGTGATTAATGTCCCTCGGCAGTAATCTTGTATCTATGGAAATTACAGACGATGTATGAAAAATTACGATTCCCAAAAGACATGTAGAACGTGGTTGTACTGTACATGGCGTGTTTTTAGGGAAAACGACGTACCTATCTGTTTGTTGTTATTTATGCTCATACCCAGCGCCGCGCCGCGCCGCGCCGCGCCGCGCCGCGCCGCGCCGCCCCTGTGTGCGAAGTGTGCGGCGCACACAGGCGCCAAAACAATAGGGCCGCTATCGAAATTATTTTTGTTACACTTACAACAACATATTGCTTTGTAGTGGAGTATCGATAAGTAAGTAAGTATAATAGGCGCAACAAATGCCTCGTAAACAACAAAAAATAATATAGCGCTTATTGTACAAGTGTCCCAAGATAATATTCACGTTTGTGGTTTAATTTTACTCTTTGGGTTTTAGTTGTACGTAGTATATTATTATCTCTGTGGTTTTACTTTACAATAATTACGAGCTCAGCGTTAAAATCAAAAGAACCGCCATGAGTTTGTTTAAATGAGTTTATGAATGCAGCCCGACCGATGCGATGCCTGCGATGTAATTTAATAGATCATAGTAAAATTGTATGACATTGAATTTGGTAATTATTTACTTTCACGGTTATATAATTTTTGGGCATGAAAAATTTATAAATTTTTCATGAATTTCGAGAAAAAAAAATGTCTGACAGTTCCAAAAAAATTTAGTCATCTTGAGTTTATACCCAAAAGGTTGATAATCGTGAAGTAAAAAAATACTCTGAATTTTATTGATCTTGAACCCAATTTTACTATTTCGCCATAGTTTCTTATTCAAAAATCGCATTATGATTATTTAATGAATCATTTATTAATAAAATCTTAAATAGACTATTTAGCTAATTTGACCATTAGCCGATTAGCTTAGCTAATTTCAGTTAACCGGCTAAGCCGAACGGTTAGCTAATTAATTAGCTTAGTTAACTTTTTTAGCCGGCTTAGCCGGTTAAATTGTATAGCCCTAATTATTTTGAATTCTGCGCAAGACAAAATCACGACACATTCAAAAAGGTGCGTTTTCAATAATGTCGCGTCGCAGCCACAGATCCACTAGTGAACTTGTGCACTGGTGCACTAGTTAACTTGGGCGAAAGGAGCGCCACTTTTTTATTAATGACAGTTAGCCAACCAGGCTTCCGTACACGGGGATTCCCCGAAAGCCCGACTTTAAGGAACGAGAGAGCCAAAACAATTGATTGAAATAAGGAGAAGTTCTAGCACTAAAAACAATAAATAGTTTGTGTGTTACTGATTGTTTTAACTTGTTTCCATGATGAGTGATCAAGATAAAAAAAAATTTTATCTGGTTACCAGAATTTAATAAGGAAAAGAAAACAAGAAGAAGAACGTGATAAAAATACAACTAAAATAAGTAAATATTTTACGGCTCTACCATCCACTTTCAAAGAATCATTAGAGACAGAAACCAGTCATTTTATCGAAGAAGGTGTTGAAGAATCTGATTAAAAAAACGCTTCATGTAGTGGTATGTGCTTTATGTAATTTCTATACAAATAAATATAACTTTAGTCTGTTTGTGATGTCAAGATAAAAAGAAACACTTTTCTTTTTAATTCCTGTCAGTCTTTTTCTTAATCGTCGAAACGCCCCACCGATTTTGATGTGATAGATGCCGTTTTATTTTATACAACTAATAGCTGCCGGAAATCATGGGTTCGATTCCCACAAGGTGCTTTAAAAAAAACTTTGTGTTTGTGTGTATGTAATCTGTATTTATTTGCAGAAATAAGTAAGTATATTTGTAGTATTTCAAATTCAAATTTACAATGCTATAAATCACATTTGCACGTCAGATGTCTAGTACCCATAATTACAAGCCCTGCTTAGTTTGGGACAAAACGGCGGAGTATAATTGTCGAGAAATATTCATTTATTTATTTATTTAATTTACATTTATTATACATAATTATTCATAGATAGATAAATCAGTTTATTCAGACAAGTAGATTAGATAAATGTACGAGCAATATTATGTTTTTGTTTGTCTGTCTTTAATTTAAGATGATGCCGCCGAAGTTACGTCCGTTCCTCTGCCTGATACTGCTGATACACCATTGTCACCGCCAAGACAATTATCATCACTAATACCAACTTTTTCCAAAGATGACCCTGGACTCTGGCCAGAAGTTTTAAATGCTACTTTGATCCAGTATCTAACAGAAAATCCGATTAAACAAATTAAACAGTATGATTTTCCGCGTGACTCTTCGGGGCGAAAATTTTCCGAGTATTATTATGAAAGGCATTTAAGAAACGGTGAAAAGTATCACAGAGAGTGGCTGCTGTATTCAGTGTCCAAAAATGCCGTTTATTGCTTCTGTTGCAAGCTATTCGAATCAAAACATAAAAATAAATTCTGCGAGGGAGTTAGTGATTGGCAACATCTAGCTTTGTATTGCAGCAGACATGAGAAAAGTTCTGCTCATTTAAATAATTATAAAACATGGACAGATTTGTGTCACGCTCTTAAAAATAAAAACACTATTGATAGTATACAACAAAAACTTTTAGAGGTTGAAAAGCAGCGCTGGTACGAAGTAATCAAAAGAATAATATATGTGGTCCAATTTCTAAGTACACAAAATATGGCTTTTCGTGGCCAAAGCAACAAATTATACAATCGTAACAATGGTAAATTTTTAAAATGTATTGAAATGTTAGGAAAATTAGATCTTTCAATGACTGAACATATACGACGTGTAACGAATGATTCTAATTTCAAAAATATGCCGACTTATCTTGGAGATAAGATCCAAACTGAAATCATTTACATACTCGGTAACCAAATTCAACAATTTATTTTAAATTTATGTAAAATTAATAAATATTTTTCAATAATACTGGATTGTACTCCTGACGTTTCACACGTAGAGCAAATTAGTATTATAATAAGATTTGTCAATTTTAACACAGAAACTAGAAAGTTGGAAATAAAGGAGCATTTCCTAGCCTTCTGTCCAATTATCGATACAACTGGCGCTGGATTAACGTCATTCATAATAGAAAAACTAGACAAAATTAATTTGGACATAAACAACTTAAGGGGACAGGGTTATGATAATGGATCAAATATGCGCGGTAAGAATAATGGTCTTCAAAAAAGATTGCTGGATCCAAATCCCCGCGCTTTCTATGTACCGTGTGCTAGCCATCGTTTAAATTTGATAGTAAACGACGCTGCCAATCTCAATCATCATACGACTGGATTTTTTAGTATTGTCCAAGAATTATATAAATATTTTTCGTCCTCTACCAAAAGATGGGACTTATTAAAAAAATATGTCATAAATCTGACCTTAAAACCATTGTCTGAAACAAGATGGTTAAGCAGAATAGATGCTATTAAACCGCTGTTTACAAATTTACCAGAAATTTATGATGCATTATATGAAATATCAAATGGTGTATCATATGATCAGAAGGCAAAATATGACGCTAAATGTCTAGCAGAAAAAATATGCTCCTTTTCATTCATTTGTTCACTAAATATATGGCATATAATATGGACAAAAGTAAATTTTGTGAGCCAAATTCTGCAGTCCATCGATATGAATATGCAAGTTGCTTTAGATGCTTTAACGGAATTAAAGCAGTTTTTGATAAAAATTAGAACCGACGCAAATTTTGAAGAAATTGTAAATGATGCCATGAAAATTGCCGAAAAATTAGATGTCGACGCTGAATTTGAAACTTCCAGACGCAGACCCATAAGACGTCGTAAGACTCCAAAGAGTTTTGATTATGAACACGAAGACCACACTATAAATAATCCGAAAATCGCTTTTAAAATTAATGTATTTTTTTATATATTGGATCAAGCTTTATCCTCCGTAGACGAAAGATTCCATTTATTGAATAATCACAATGACGTGTTCAATTTTTTATTTAAACTAAATGATGACCAAGAACAAAGTCAATTAAGAATAAGCTGTCATCGTTTGCAGGAAAAACTTACAGCAAATGATTTATTGGACATTAACGCCGATGATTTGTGTGAAGAAATTATGTCATGTCAGTCTTTTTTCAAAAAATTAAATAATGATGTGGCGAAAATTCTCGAATATTTAAACAATTTGACAGCTGTATGCCCTAACGAATTTTGCTAACTATGCCAATTACCGTAGCAAGCGCGGAAAGGTCCTTTTCTAAATTAAAACTAATAAAAATTTACCTGCGCTCAACAATGAGCCAGGAAAGATTAACAAATTTAGCAACAATATCCATAGAGGAGGCCATATTAGACCATATTAGACCATATACACGAAACTATTAAAGATTTCGCAAATAAAAAAGATAGAAGAGTGGAAATAATATAATTTAAATGTTTAATTATATTCTTACACATTTTAGACTCTTGTTATTTTTTTAACATAGTATACATAATAGTTAAATTAGTATTATTAGAAAAAAGTCAGTTATTTTGTTATGAATATATAAGTATACGATTAGGTAAAACATCATAAATAAAGTATGTAAAAATTTAATTAGCGTTTTATTTTTCGCAGTAATTGGCAATCGAAAACGAACAGGTCTTACCTATTTAGGAAAATATTATCTAATTATATAAAACTAGAGAAAATTTATATCGGCCAAAATTAACAAAAAAGAAATAAAAATAAGTTGAAACATTAAGATTCGTGAAAAAAAAGAGGCGCTTCATAGGTTTCGCACACAGGCGCTGTGGAGGGTCGGCGCGGACCTGCTCATACCTACCTAGGTAGCTACGCCTATGTAAGTATTATCAACATAATATATGTAGAAGATTTAGTTTGGTAGACCTACCTAGTAACTAGATTGTAGACTATCGAGCTTAGCGAAAGTTCCTAAACCAACAAAACAACTCTAGCACGATCAATCGATGGTGCCATACATTCCGATAGGCAATTAGCTATCAAGATAACAAAGGTCAATGACAGGCGATGAATCAGACAGACGGCTATGTATGTATGTATTGCCTTTTATGTTTACATAGTTCCGCGAATGCTTAGACTAACATAAAACATTTAGATACTAGAGACGCTCTCCTTGGAATAAAGCTAGAGAGGGAGTTATCCTCATGCATAATATGAGCTTAGGGCTGACAGCCCTTAGTCGATTAATAATAACTCGAGGTCGCCCCGTGATCGAAATTCGCCGATAATAATTCATATAGTTTTTAAGTTTGAACTTTATAAGGGTTCTTTTTCCTCTTAGACAGAGAAAAAATGTAATTTATGTTGTGACAGAAGGACAAAAGTCAACGTGTAACAAAATTGTATCTATCAAACGCACGGTAGTGTGTGTTAATAATCTGAGGTAGTGTGTGACTGTGTGTTGTCGTTATATTTATTATTATTATGTATTTCTTAGTATTATTTAAAAAATATTAGCTTTCTGCACACCTTCCTCCACATTTACAAAACACGAACTTTAAATGTGCCAAATATCGTAGGTAACCTACTTCTCCGGTTACACAATTTTCGTAAAACTGTAGGTACCTACTTAAATTTTTGCTGCACGTATTAATATAATAATAAAGTATTGTTAGTAGGTAGATCTCTAGGAAGCATTCAATATTATTCTCTTAATTGACAAAGGGCATTTTGTTGCGCAATGGCCGTTACCTCTAAGAACAGCATCTGACCGACTTAAAGAAGACGACTTTTATGGACAAAATTGGGAAAAGTATAAAAGAAATTGAATGAAAAGAGCTGTACACTCTCATTATACGATGAATATAAATTACTACCATCCAATTTACATGTTATTATTTATAGATTACAATCGCAGGGGGGCTCGAGCGGGGGCGATGTCTTGTGCCAATAAGCGATTATATAAAGGTCTCCTGCAAACTGGTTTGTATTCGCCATATAGGGTAATGAGTCATAAGGCCGCATGCGAGCCTAATGTGATGTAATCCAACCTACAGGCGGTGAATCAGGCGTTGTTTGTTATTGTGAGGCTCGATGCAAATGCACAAGAAGGCCGTCGTCTACATACTTGAGATTGTGAGCCGCGCGGAAACTCTATTTTTTCCTGTTCCAGCATTTAGGTACGTATATTTAACCTAACTAGATTTTGCCCATGGCTCCGCCTGCGTAAATACAGTATTCCAAGGGAACACTGAACTTTTTCGGTATAAAAGCCTATGCCTATGTATCAATCCAGAGCTTAAACTACTACCATACCAAATTTCATCAAAGTCCATTCAGTAGTTTAAGCGGGAAACAGTAACATCCATCCATCCATCCTCAGAAACTTTCACATATATAATAGCAGTAGGATTGCGCATTTTAAACATAGTAGCGAGAGGGTCAAAGTAACAGCTTTTATTTAAAGTGGAGTCACTTTAATAGGTAACATTTGACAATTCGTCAAAATTCAACAACGTAACCTTGTAACGGCGGGCATAAAATAATATATTTTTTCGTTTTGTTAGAACTGCACAATTGCTTAACTTTTTTGAATTACGATTTCATATTTATTGTAATAATGACCGATACGAGTAATTTTACGATTTGCTTTCACTAATAAACCATTATAAACATAATAAACAATTTCTGATCTAAAGAACTGAACGTCGTTACAGTGTTGCGTCAGTTAACCCTTTTTCTTATTAAACACTAGGGACGTTACTCTAAAAATCGAAAGCTGATAAGTAGAATCGAATGCTATGATTACTTGTGAAGAAATATCACCATAAATTAATAACCACGTTGTGATTATAATAAACCATAATAATAATTATTATTCTTTTAACTAACTATAAAAATACAAGAAGAAAATAATTTTACAAGATTTTGAACGAGATGTGAGAATAGACAATATTATTGAAGATGAATTAATAATATCTCTGATATATATCTTGTCATCTTCATCACTGCTGTAAGCACAGCAGTGATGAAGATGACAATATTAATAACAGTTCTGATAGTTCAACTAAATAAATGCATTTTTTTTTGTTAAATTATGTACTTGTCTTATTTTGTTCCTTAAATTAACGAAAGAAAAAATAATAATGGGACAGGGATTCGCCTGATGATTTTTAAAATTCACATATGTTTCAAGTCCGTATCGATTCATTCACTTTAATCGATGTTTTAAGCAGGTCACCTCACTATGAAGATAAAACTGACAGACGTAAAATGTTACCTATTAAAATGACTCCACTGTAAGTGTTGACTTACGGCACGTTTCAATAACCTATCTATCTATAACTATTTGTTAAAAATGTCGTCATTCAATCATTGGACGGGATAAAAATTTGACGTTTCTAACAAACAGTTATTGGTAGATAGGTTACTGAATTTAAAATGAAAATAATTACAGATGAGACTGGAAGAGTCGCCAGTCGCAACTCTAAATTTGAACTTTATATTAATGATAAAAAAGTTAGTTCTGACATTGAAGTTGCGACAGTATTTGAGAAGTTTTTTGCAGACATTCCGATCTCAACTACAAAAAACTTAAATTCATCACCTACAGTTGCCGAAAAATTACTTAGAGATAATGTGAAGGAATGTGATGTAAATTTTATTTTCAAAGAAATAGACTCTAGAGACATTATCAAGGCATTTAAATTACTTAGTATTAAAAGTACAACTGATCTCTGGGGTATGTCCACAAAAGTTATAAAACCAGTAATTGACATCATTGCCCCTCACCTAGCATTAGTTTTTAATAATTGTATTAAAAGTGGCGTGTTCCCTGACTTGATGAAGCACAGCAAGGTGATGCCTCTCTTTAAAGCTGGGAATAAATCAGACCCAGCTAACTATAGACCAATATCCATATTACCGACTTTAAGTAAAATTTTTGAGAAAATTATTCTAAATCAATTACTTTTTCACTTCAACTCGAATAAATTGTTACATAGTAATCAGTTTGGTTTTACTAAAGGTCGGTCCACAACAGATGCAGGCATCAGTCTTCTGTGAAGTATATTTGAAGCTTGGGAGAGGTCACAGGATGCACTTGGTATATTCTGTGATTTATCCAAAGCATTTGACTGTGTGGAGCATGATACGTTGTTCAGGAAATTATACCATTATGGTGTAAGGGGCACGGCTCTAAAGCTTCTAAGCTCTTATCTAATAAATAGAACACAGACTGTAGAAGTTAATTCCAAAAGGTTTAATGGTACTAAAATTAAACTAGGAGTACCACAGGGGTCTATTTTGGGCCCTTTTCTATTTCTCATCTATATAAATGATCTACCTTATCTAGTTAATGATAAGCATGAGATAGTACTTTTTGCTGATGACACTTCACTAATTTTTAATGTGAAGCGACGACAATCTAACAATGACGAGGTAAATAGTGCTCTCTCAAAAATAGTACATTGGTTTAATGCTAATAATTTACTGTTGAATTCTAATAAAACAAAATGTTTAAAGTTCAGCTTGCCAAATGTTACGCAGGCACAAACCAATATACTATTAAATAATGAGAAAATGAAATTAGTAGACACCACTGTATTTCTAGGTATAACATTAGATAGTAAGTTACAGTGGGGACCACATATTGCTAAATTGGCAGATAAGCTGAGTTCTGCAGCATACGCTGTTAAAAGAATTAGAGAAATTACCGACATAGAGACCGCGCGATTAGTTTACTTTAGCTATTTTCATAGCATAATGTCGTACGGCATCCTCTTGTGGGGAAACGCTGCGGACATTAATACAATATTTGTGCTGCAGAAACGTGCTATACGTTCTATTTATAAGATGTCGACTTTTGAATCTCTAAGGGAAAAGTTTAAAGAAATAAAAGTTCTGACCGTCGCATCTCAATACATTTTGGAAAATGTGTTATATTATGTAAGAAAGAATCTAAACAACTTCAAAAAGAAATGTGATAATCATTGTGTAAACACTAGAAATAAGAACAAGTTAGATATGCCAGTGTTCAGACTAAGCAAAGTTAGTAAATCCTTTAAAGGCCAATGTATACGCTTATACAATATAATCCCAGAAAAGGTTCAAAACTTTCCCATTAATAAGTTTAAAAAAGTAGTTAAAGAACGTTTGTGTGCCAAAGCGTATTATAAAATTAATGACTTTATTCAAGACGGCACACCTTGGGAATAAGGTGGCTCCTTATCTTATCTTATTATTTGTTAAATAGATATAAGTAAACATTGTAATAATTTTGATTTTAAAAGAATAATTTTCCATCTTTTTGGTAAAAGATGGCCCCAGACGGGTTTCTTGCCGGCTCTTCTCGCTGGGTTAGTTCTCGAACCGGTGGTAGGCATCACGTAGTATCGACGTTCAAAAAGAGTATTTAATAATACCAATTTTGAATAAAAATTTTTTGATTTTGATTTTGATTTCTGAAACGGGCCATTAATTAATGGTATGTACGAGTAGTCCTAAAGTTTGGGTACCTACTGTAGAAGTTAAGTTAGCTAATATTGAGAGATATAAATAACATCTACATAATATAAATGTTTTAGGGGCTTGTTTTGTGGTTCCGGTACTACTTGTCATATTTCACTCTTACCTGAGATTATTTTATCTACTTATTAAACATAATAACTACATCCGCATTATGCCGACATTGTAAACACAGTGAATATAAAATGTTACTTATATAACTTATAACCATTGGATTATAACGAAAACAAGCAAAAGCAATCAAGTAAAAAGGTTCGGTTGAAGGACGGCTAACAAAAACAGTTAACACTATTTTTACCAATCAATAAATTTTGTGACGTCGTCAAACATAACATGGCGAACCGCCATACATGTTGAGTCAAACGCGCTCAACTTAATGGTCAAGGACTCGGCTAATATAATCCTTTTAGAACCTCCAATCACACTGATCAGCAGTGACGAAGGCTGCTACTCCTTCATAGGGAAGCCCTAGCCTGTATAATAGGTAGGGATTTAAGTGAGGGTCTTCAAAGGTAAAATGAAGCCGATAGGAATAGAGTTATAGAAACCCCACGCCACTGCCAATCATTTATCCTAATGTTGGTCACGGGTTGAGCCCTTAACTTCAGATAGTCCACACAATACTATAGCCATTAGGGCTCTTACAAACATTCCGAATAAAAAAAAATTACCTGAGGATGCTGTAAGGTGAGCCAGCCGTTCCTAATCTCGAAGGGGTCCTGGTCGGAGTTGAGTTCGGAGGACAGGCTGACGGGCCGCGGTCGTGAGGCGACCGTCTGCCACCAGCTGTCCTGGTCGAACGACCGGGACTTGCTGAGCCGGTCCATATTTCGTCTAGTAGTCTATAGTAAACGAATCGAAGGTCTCTATATTTTTAAATGTATCGTTTCCGAGCATGTTCGTTTATGTGTCGTTGTAAGTTTTATCGAATAAGCGTAGGTACCTAATATTTGAGATTCAGGTATGTCATTTAAATTAATACAGACTAATCACATAAAACTCTACTAACTCTTCTAGAAAACACTAGCATTAATAAACGAGAGAGGAAACAGTAAATAGTATGCAATTAATGATATTTAAAAACATTTCAAAGTCACAAACTTTTCATTCCGGAAGTTAAGACGCGGAGTCAACAAGATGCGAGTGGAGAGTGCCGGCGGCGCGAGTTGTGGCGTCTTGTGGAAGGTTGCGTTTGTTCAACGGTTGCCTAGCAACAGCACGTGCCTTCAATGTCACGTCAACCTCACGTGACGTGACCCTACACTATTGTTAACTTGACCCTCCTGGCTTTGCAGTTTGCATTTTAATGCAACTTTCTAAATATTGTGTATTGTAGGATGTCTCAAGAACGGTAAGGTAAGTACAGATATTGGTAGTAGTTGCAACAAATTATTTCGGTAGCCAGCCAACTTGCACATGAGTTCTATAAAATATTGTTTTAATCAGGATTTTGTTTGGGCTGGTACCGACTTCAAAATAAAGAAGATTGAGTAGAGAAATAGTTAAAATTCTAGCCGAATTTAAAAAGGGATCATTTGGAAAATAATAACTTTTTTGTGCGTTTTTACTTTCGAAGTCGGTTATAATTTTTTGTTCAAAAATAATATTTTTCCTTTTCGACTTATATTCATTAGGTATATAATATAAATATTAATATATTATATATATATATTAACACATTTTAAGAAAGTTCTAAAAAAGGCTCTGGTGAAACAAACTCAAGCGTTATTTTATGCCGGTTTTCTGTGAGGCCGTAGTATTTCCCCAAATAAGCATTACCGATTATTTAATACATTAGTAATTAGTTCATACAATATGAACATTATTTAATGTTAAGAAGGAAATATATATATATATATATATATATATATATATATATATATATATATATATATATTTGAAAGTCACGTTAAAAAGTTGATTTTGTTTCACAAGACTTCTTAATATACTATCTTAAAAATTTCCGTCTTAACATTAAAGAATGTTTCTAAGAGACCATAAGGAACCACTGAATAATATTAAGCACATGGTCCGTACAATCCTCTACGATAATTACGATTCGATTTATTAATTATAAAATTGATTATTATTCATCTTTATACACAGCGGTAACTTTCACCCTATTTCTGTTTCTCCAATATTATATTAGATAGAAAGATACTAACACTTAACATGTATTAGGTATAAAGCATAATGCACAGGATCTCGCTGAAAGGCAAAAACCGTATCGCATAATTTAATACACAAAGTTGATCGCGTTTCATAATAAATTCGTCAATTCAAACAGTTCGTAGACCCTGGACGCTCAGCACTTGAACGATAAATCGAGCTTCTGACTCATAATTGCCTCCTTATTGGGAGACATTAGATCACTTTCGCTTTATGACAGTATCAGTCAGTAGTATAAATGAGGAGTTAAATAAATAGAGGAGTGTAAATTAATGCTTTCATATACTATCGAACAAGTTGCCGCTCGACCAGGCACAAGATGAAAATCGCTTAACAGCGCCGTTTCATTGTGCGCACTAACACAATATACTCACGTTTAAGTACGTAGTTCAACCACGCCTGCCGTCGTTGCTGTCACTTCCGTTGTGTTTAAATATTTTGAGGCGTCCTAGGCAAAGGAAAACTGGTCGAGCAGGAACTTTGATGATATTGTACAAATCGTTAGGTAAGTTTATTTATTCATAACTTACGATCGCGAATATAATATCAATCGAATATCACGTTACAGTACCTACATCAAGTGAACACAAAAGCCTTTATTAAGCAAGTGCTTTGTCTACATAACGTAAAAGCCAGAAAATATTCATGATGGCTCAGAATAAAGCAGAACTTAAAGTAAGCAAATCTTTACAGATCTCGTGCTGCCTACGACACCTCCGTAAATGAATTTCGAGAACCGGCTCCATTATGGATATCGACATAAGGCGCTATCCTTGTTGAATTATTCAGCGGCGTGGGATATGTCGTATGATGCATTGTTTGATTGCTCTACATGTATTTTAAATCGCCATTAAATATGCGAAAAAATCCTTGAAAGTTCTGTTTATATTAATCGTCTTTACATCTGAATTTTCTTAAAAATATAAAATGTATGGATTTTTAAGTTAACAATGTGTTTCTGGCTTTTTGCTTATCTTGGTTTTAAATTTTTTCGTGGATATAATAATGGCAGTCACCGTTAGACAACACATTTTCCACTGGTTATTGGAAGGTGCTTTCAATAAATTATAAAACTTTTGTGTTGAGGTTTTTTGCTGAACAAAAGACATAAACGCAATAAAAACAAATTTCTCCGAATCTACATGTTTTTAACGTCTTGAAAATGAAAGTTGCTCTTCAAACTAAAACGTTTAAGTACATATTGCTGTGTCCACTTTGAAGAAAGTTCTGTATTACCTAATCGGTTTACAGACAGTGTTTATCTTTGGAGTAATTATAATAGTATTTATATTGTTTACTAAGTATGTTTTTTATATTGCAAATATTTAGTCCCTAATTTTTCATAAAAACGAGACAAGTAAAAATAATATTTGCTACTTTTAAAACGGCTACAATTCAATCATGCTTCCGGTTACTTTCAGGGTTTCTTGTCATTTATGTCTTAACTATCGATTTACTTAATTATTGTGTTACAAGGTAGGCACAAACACTAATTATTTATCGATTTTTCTGCCTAAGTATTTGGTACCGTCAAGAGCAATTATTAACATTTCGTAGGAAAGCTACACAATAATATATTTGGTAACGCTTAGCCTTATCAGGAGAGCATCGCCCGCGTCGCTGGAGTTGACATGAGAAGGTTCATTAGCACGTAAACAATTTCTAATAATAATAATAATCGGCTATGTACAGTCACGAGTACTCACAAATTTTAAAATTAGATAATATTACTACTTGTACAATTATACGTTTACTCACATTCATGTTTGTGCATTTAATGTCAAATTAAGCGTGCCTTAAGCTGTTTATATTTGTTTAAAACTTTTGCATATCAGAAGAAAGGCGTACAATTAATTTAATATTTCGTCAGTCAATTGGAGTGAATGCTATCTCTCTCGTTCAAGTGTCCATTACTGCATTCCTCGATTAGCTACGTAGCCGACGGCCTGATACAAACCTCTTGCGTTGAATGCCACCGAGAATAGCTCTTTAATCAATGCACCTAGTTTATAAACATTCATAGACTCTTGAGACTTGTAGATAAATTATAATTTGATTACGGTCTTCCTTATTTTATTGTTAATTGACTCATAATAGGTATACAGCGTTCACTCTACGAGTATCTCATATTAAAAATACAATGAGTATTTTTATTATGTACATTGTATAATGTACAACCATAATTTAGGTACTTTAGGACTGGGGTGTTTATGGCATTTTAACTTTTATTGGCGATATAGGTACTTGACCCTACACATTTCATACATATTCCGTCCACAAAATCTTCATTTGTGAATAGCACACATATTGACGGACAAACTTTATTATTATTATTGCCAATTTGCCACCTCCGGCGCCTTAACTTTAGAAAAAGCCTACACTTTACCAAATTACAATTCCGTTCGGCGCACCCACGACAGCACTTTTACAGACATGGATATTATGAATATATAAAGTATTTATTTGTATTTCGTATAGTGATATCATAAATAAATCTTAATTTGATCGACTCAAATCTTATATAGATCACAGAATATAAGGCAGTCTGCTGAATAGCCTAAAAGTTGATCGTGTTGTGACTACGTGACATTGATCATACTTCCTGGTTAAAGGAGTAATGTAGGAGTATAACACATTAAGCATGAAGTTATCAATTCACACCAAAGGAAGGAACAGATGTTAAATCAATGTTATAAAGGAACAGAATCCAATACATCTACAATAAAGTTTCCTAGTTTCTTAACAATCTGTACTTTTCTTCCCACTATATTTTCCGTACTTTTGTTAATTTAGAGATTTATTTAAACGAAAAGCAAGAAACATCAAGATGCTCTTCTGTTTTTGTAGATTAAATTGATCATGAAGTATTCTGTGGACAATGTTTTCATTAAATATTTATAGACTGCGACGCGACGCGACGCTACAATAAACTAACGGTCGATTGTCGATTCGAATACAATTTGTTATTTTTGTTAATGAAAACGCTAATTGTTTTATTTATAGCTTCCATGGATATTACTACTGATGAGCTGTCAAACATTAAACTAAAATATTCAAAACTTACTGAAAGAACATAAGTATTGCTTAAAAAAAGATATATCTAAAATCTTTGGTCATGTTAATGGAACCGTATTAGAGTATGAATGAATCCAATTAAAAGTGGTTAAGAAATAAAATACAAAACAGTAAACTGACGTAAGTGTTTACAAAAATGGTTCTTATCTCTATTATTGTAAAAGCGTATAGGTATATCGTGATAATTTAAACGAGGTCACTGGGTGTAAATCATACTTTGATACTTGCACATTACGACACGACTCTACCCTTAAAAGTTCAGCACGTACGAAATTACACGTTGTGAGTTGTGACATATGCGTGTGCGCAGTGCATGAAGCCCAATATTGAAGTATGGTACAAACACTATCTAAATAGGGAAGGAAACGAATGTCTGATATTAAATGACTTGTAGGTTAGAATAAGAATTTTCTATTATTGTAAGTGTGGCAATTTTAGATTTTATTATAATTTATCTGTTCAAACTACTATTATAAATGTGAAAGTTTGTGAGGATGGATGGATGTTTGCGACCTTTTCATGCAAAAACTGCTGAACGGATTTTATTTAAATCTGGCATGCTAGTTGTTTAAGCTCTGGATGAAAACATATGCTAAGGCCGAAAAATTACTGTCCCCGTGGGGCACTATATTTACGCGTGCAAAGTCGCGGGCCAAAAGTCGGAAATAATTATATGTAAACATAATACTTTTCTATCATTTAACAATTCACGGCGTTTTACTCTTAGGTAGGGAGTTCTTACTTTATCAGTTGGTACGTACACTCCTTCGAAGATAGGCGCTACGTTTTTCATACCTACAATCTAAACACTAGTGACCTAAATAGCTTCAGTGTAGTGTGTAGTGTGTATCGATCGTGTAGGTAAGTAGGACAAGTGATGACACAGGTCTCTTCGCGATTAGATCGTCGTCGGGTGTACAACACTGCGGCACATGTATGTGAACAATGCCACCGTTTTACCGGTTCACTTGCGAGAATTACCGCATATGATAATTAGCTCAACATTATGTTTACGTTCATTATAATTAATAGTCAGTCTTGTCATTATACCTAGCTAAGTATTTTGAGAAAAATATTGTCATATGTTTTTTTTTCTACTTTGTTCTCTTTAGTTAGCCCCTAATAATTGCCACACTTAAAATGTTTCCTTGAAACTAATTTTTGCTGTAGACTATTAAATATAGGTCACATTTTTCTTCTTCATTTTCAACTACATATTTTCATTTTTCAATTCCTTAAAAGCTGAATACTAAAATTAGCAAGGTACATTAAGCTACATTTTTTTAGTAATAAGGAAAAAGCTCTTTAAAATCGGACTCATTTAGGTCGGAGTAACTTGACGTCACAAACGAATTCAAACAAGTACGGTTCCATTGACTGACTGTAGTAACGGTCGTATCGGTCGAGGTCAAGGTTCACAGCCGCAGTGATGTGCGTCTCGCTCCAGCATTTGGGAACACTACGGGTGTGAGGAAGACGGTCGTTACGTTAGCTGTCGAGTGAGTAAGAAGTTGTTAAAAAGGCCGTTAGTGAATCATCGCAATTCGCAATATGGCCGAGTTTGCAACAAGTTAGAATCTTGCAGATATACCGTATATTTGCAAAATACCATTCCAAATACCGACCTTTTTTTAACAAATAAAATAAAACATGCTTCTAGTTAAGGGGAATGCTAGGTAATGAAAATATTAATTTTGTACTTTCACTCTTAACTGAAAATGTCCCGATAATTGTAAACATATTAGGGACCCGGTTTCACTTTCCACATAATTTTTGCATAAGTTCATCAAAAACGACTCAGTTTTTAGGGTTCCGTACCCAAAGGGTACAAACGGGACTCTATTACTAAGACTTCGCTGTCTGTCCGTCCATGATAGCTAGACAGTTGAAATCTTCACAGATGATGTATAATATTTCTGTTGCTGCTATAACAACAAATAGAAATAAAAACAGAATAAAATAAATATTATTAAGGGGGACTCACATACAACAAACGTGATTTTTTTAGCCGTTTTGTTCGGAACCCTTCATGCGTGAGTCCCTTCTTACCCTTCCACCCCTTCAAGAGATATAGATTAAGGCTAACATAATCTTAAGAACACATTTACATAAATAAAGAATTTAAAATAAAAAGAATACAAAATTTTGTCCTAGACTCTTGAGTCTAGACGCTAGAACCTTGTAAAACCTATGTGTAAAACCACCAGTGTGGGAAGAGTGGATGGAGCTCCTGGAGTGGAGCGAGGTGGTATGCTCGGTCAGGCCCAAGCCCCCTTGTAGACGTTTCAGGTGTTGTATATATACCGCCGATATTAGAAAACATCGATAGCGCGATTCAGGATTATGGCGCTAATTGGTTCGCCACAATCTCGGTTTTGGAATCAAAAAAAATAATAATTTTATATTTTAACGGTGGCTCTTCATACATGTGAAGTGGGGATGAAAAATAAAGGTTTCATATATTACTTTTATACAAAGTCGACCATTTTCCAGTAATTGGCCTCCAAAGTGGTTCACAAGTTGGTCCCCCCCCCCCCCCCCCCCTGACATTTCTAAACTCCAGGAGCTTACTTGATACTTGTAAGATTCCATGGTGATAGATCATGCTAAAAACTGTTTAGGAAAATTATTTAGAGCGAAATCGGACAATAATTTTTGAAGTAATTCAAAGAAAACCTCTGGCGCGTTGATAGTTACGGAACCCACGTTGGAACAATTGTTTTTTTTTGCCATAGTCCACAGTAACACAAAAATATTAACGGCCCGTAATAACTGTCAAGACCCCACGATACCAACTTTAAGTGTGTCGAATTTACGATACTATAGTAATCAAGGGTTAAGTTATGACAATAAAAACTCCTTGGTAATGAATTAGATAAACCGGTGGTAAATTGCAATGAAAAACTAACATTTTAATTTCTAACCCGTTTTTTAGGCAACTTAGATTCTATATCTTAGATATTTTTGTGGGTAAAGAAATACCTACGTCAGGCAGTCTACTGTTTACCATAATTCAAAATATTTAAAGTGCGAGTGATCGAGGAAAGACCAAAACAATATCAGTAGCGGATGTACATCATAACTTTGGAATAAATGTTGACGCACATTGCTCGTAATTCCTGTAATGGGTTGTCTGTTGCCTTTTGCAATAGTAGCACATTTGCGCAATGAATATTTCATATTTGGATAACTGTCTACCTACCAAATCTATCAAAAATTAAGCTACTCTCAATTTTTTTTTAAATCGTCCGATGAAAGTTACTAAGTACTTAATTATAATAGCAATTAGGCGATAATTAACACAATTTGTTTAGGTCTTAGACTAAAGTAAAAGTTATAAAAGTAAGTAATGTAAGAAACTTTAATCTTTAGTCAATTACAAAATAGGTAGGTTACCTGCATTGTTGCCTGCATTTGCAGCAGCCGGGATCCGCCAGTTTTCTCCATCTTGATGTAACCACACCGTTATCGTACTAACACTCAATGGAAGACAATAATTTTATGATTTTTTACTTTTCTCTCTTAAGATCTCATGTAAACAAATAAAAATTACAATCGATTTAACATTTTAGTACGCTTAATTCACTCTGACAATAATGACAATGATTTTTTTATATTTTTTAACGTTTTGAAAAGGACGTGTGCTTAATGCTTAAACTGCGAGTAGAAAATTTAAGCCGTGCGAAAGTTTAAACCGAGCAGTACCGATTAAACAAGTCAGCGACCGCGGTCGTCAGGCGCTGCGGCGGGTACTGCGGTCTGACGCGAGCTGCGAAAGATGGCGTAGTGGGGCAGCATTACTTCTCCCACTAAGCTCATACCTAAACGGCTAGTCACAACATTTTCCTTCTTAGTACTTGGTCACAAAGCTCATAATAATAACATAGGAATGAATATGTAGTAACTAGGTACAGTAAGCACAACAACTATGTTTTAATTTTCGTTTTGTTTTTTCATTCATCCTTTTCTATGCATTATTATTTCTAACTTCACTTCCCTTCTAAACTGTCGGTTGTCGGTGTAGGGTTTGCAATGTAGGAAAGTTTAATTTCGCAATCCAGCGGAATCCAGCTTAATGAGGGTGTTTGATGATTTTTCTGCCGTTAGGTAACCTAACTGCCTGCCGCTAGGGGGCAGACGCAACGCACACAAAGCGTCATCTGGTGGCGTAAGAGGTATCAAAAACGGTCAATAAGAATTTTCGATTCTTTTTCTGTGACCCGACGGTCCTTGTCATGTCAAAAATCTGTCAGATGTCACCAATTCAAAAACCCTCATTGAATGAAGTGTGGGAACTCGATATCAGCCAAGCTGCTTTTCTTTGTATAAATAAATCTTTTGAGCGTGTGTTTATAACTAAACTCCTAAAAGCTGGACCGATTTTGATGAATTTTTTGTTTCATTAAAAAGTGGATTCGAGATTGATTTAGATTTACAATTTGGTCCACTGCATGTTATTTATTATTAATAAATGCTTTATCTTACTACTATTATAAATGTGAAAGTTTGTGATGATGGATGTGCGAATGGATGGATGTTGAAATTTGGTATGGTAGTAGATAACGGTCTGAACTACTACTTTTTACCTAGGCTACTTTTTATCCCGAAAAAGTACAGTGTTCCCGTGGGAAACTTTATTTACGCGAGCGGAGCCGGGGGCAGTATATAGTTTTTTATAAGGAAAAATTTACTAGTAAAATAGTTTTACGCCCAACGTAGTGGGCACGGGATAGATAGCAACTAAAAGAACCGCTTCAAGTATATTTCACCGTGAGAAACGTTCATCGAACCCACAAACTGGTCTAATGATCTTCACCACGGTCCCTTGGACGCTCTAAAACTTCTAAGTAACATTGATTGAAAGTGGAAAAGAAGGTTGTGGAACAAGAAGAAGTGGAAAAGGTTTGTGGTTCTCCTAAGAATATTTTTAGATCCATCCTGATGGCTGGTTTGTCTAATTAACAAACAAAAATTTCATCACCTTAATTAAAAAAAAACAACACACATCCTGAAAAGGACTTTATTTAAAAAAGTTACATACAAACATTCATTTTATTTAAGTGCACATGTCTATTTTCTGTACGCATTCGTACGTACACACGACGACAACCTAACTACGCACATCTACGCATACCTATACTAAGTATAATATGATAAACATTCACACATATACTATAATTTCTCGTGAGGCAGTTTTGAACATAATAATTTACTCCTTAATTGTCCAAACATACTTAGATGAAAACACATATTTATTGGTACTTGTAGCAAAATAATGAGAAAAGAAAAATAGTAATCAGATTTATTCCAAGGATTTTTTTTAAATTAAATACTTACTTATTAATCATCAAGAAAAAATCTAATCTTGTTAGAAAATTGAAAAAAAAACGGCTTTGCCATAAGATTTATAACGATAAAGAAAAATTTATAACACAATAGACGCCTGTAATAGTTAAGTATAGAAATCCTTTGCAACGAAGTCCGTCAGATTATAATACTATCTAGCATGTATCTACAGGAAGTAGTTGCTATATGGAGCACATAACTATCAATTAGTAGGAATATAATAATTAATTAATGTCAGGACTAAGGCGTTCATAAATAATTATTTCATGTTGTGTAATGTATGCTTTAAAATGCTATTACTATGTCAGTATCCAGTATAATTATAAAAATATATGTTAATAATTATAAAATACATATGTTTATTTGATATCTAAATAACAGTTACACATAAAACAACGAAATTACATTAAACATATCAGTACATTTGGCGAAGGTTTTAAAAATAATTTGCAAGGAGCTTTTACAAAAATACTTTTGGCATTTTGACGAAACCAGCGTCAATTAATTTTACATTTTGGCCATTTTATTCGCAATCTGTAAAAATATTGGAAAAATAATAATTCAATAAAATATAATCATGCAGTTTTAAAATACGGAAGGTACTTAGATATCTATTTAAAATAATTCAGCTTTGTTTTTAGGCATTTCTGTTTTACATTCGACATTTTATACGCAACTTCTCGACAAATAAACCATCTTTAAAGTATTTTATATAGGTATGGTTCGTATACGGTTCTACTACACTTCATTTTAGAGGTACCAGTGTCAAGTATCTGAATTCTAATACACACCTTGTCTATTGTTTACGTTTTTCAATAATGACCAACAAAGTTATCTTTTGAAAGTAAAGTATTAATTTTTATTTTTAACTAAGTTGCATTGTATCAGAAGATGGTTGTAATCATTTTGTACTTGTATGTATTTTTAATGTCGAGTGCAAAAGTGTGTGCGCCGTACCTAAGCGTGTTGATGGACACATTTAGTGTTATGTAATTTATTTTCTCACAGGTGCCGGTGTAACGGTAATATAACACACATCACATACTACAAGTACGTCTTTATTAATAATCGACATCACTTAGGCCTGCGCAGACGATGGAC
This sequence comes from Phengaris alcon alcon, assembly GCA_037179445.1. NCBI lineage: Eukaryota > Metazoa > Arthropoda > Insecta > Lepidoptera > Lycaenidae > Phengaris > Phengaris alcon. The sequence goes on along the minus strand of JAYRCH010000369.1, from coordinate 294,394 downwards.
TTTCGTCCTTTGTCCTTTGAAAGCTGAAAACCTTACAACACATACAACATATGCCTTGTACGAACTTACGATGTATATATAGTATATATTGTTGTATGACAACCGCATTTTGTATAATTTTGTATGACAATGTGTCATGCGCGCAAGTATGTTTAGTATAGTGTTATGTTCATATTTTTATAACACATTTCTAAGTTACTTACCCTATTTCGGTCAACAAATAGAACTTCTTCAAAAATTCCTCATTTGCGCAGAAACTTATGCTGACTAATAACATTGAAAACGTAATGCGACTGCATGGATCCACAAAGACACATCAACAGTTAACGTTTTCAAGATCTTACATCAGAATGTTAATATTGATGTTTTATTTTATTAATATTTAGGGCAAATATATATTCTTATGTCGATTCATAAAAGTCTTGAAACAAAGAAAAGTTTTCAAGGCTCAGTAAAACTTATAGTCGTAATTCTTGTTTTTATAGGTCAAAGGCGTCCCTTTGACCTATAAAAGCAAGAATGGTTTATTGAAAATTTAAAATTAATTATTAATTAGTAGGCATTTCTTCAAACAACATAATATAACGTTTTGTAAAATCAATTACCTGGGTACAGAAAATTTGTGCACATAATTAACTGCTTATGTATAAAGACGTTTAGGCAGAAACAAAAATGTAAAATCGCCGCCCCTTTGATTATTAACCTCGCACTATCATCTAATTCGCCTTAGCCCTCGTTCCCACGAGAGTTTTTTGTGGTCGCAACAGAAAAAATATCACAGTAAATAGAAATCTAAACTAATACAATAAAGCTGAAAATAGAAGTGTCAAGTGTCTAATGTCAGATTTGACACTAACACTTCGATTTTCAGTTCTTTTGTATTAGCGTAGAGTTCGATTTTTGTGTTTTTTTGTCGCATCCACTTAAAAACTCTCGTGAGAACGTGGGATTACAACTGATTTTAAAACGTAAGATTTTAGTAAAAAAAAACCTTTGGCCTCAGATTCAGCGAACATTTGTTTCATTAATAGAGTATTTTATCTATCTACGTCGCGTCTTTACGCAGTAAATCATGTGCCCAAATATTCAGTAATCGATTTAACATAAAGTTATATACGGTAAATATTTCTATAAAACATTTTTAACATATATAACAAATCCAGTTCAGTATTATATAAAGGAGCAATCTTGAAAACGTAACTATTCGCAGGCAATAGTGTTCACATCCTTCTAGGACATACACAATAAGGTATAACGTTAGGCAGTCTTTGGATAGGTCGGAAGAATTATAGCATCTAAAGTAAGGCCAACCAGACGAAATAAAGAATGTAAACAAATTTTCAGGGGTTCAAAATATTTTTATTTGAATAAATTATTATAAAGTTCGAATTTTAATCGCTGTCGTCTGTACTAGACAAAGATGATTCGTCGGAAGAGTCCGAGTCAGCTGTGTCAATCCAAACAGGAATGAACTTGTTCACAATTGTTTGGCGGACCAAATGTTGACAACTGCGGCACTGGCCGCTTTCCTGTACCACGAAACACGCTACGACAGCTGTCGTCGACCAACTGACGTCATTATTGCATACGAGTGATAAGGACAGATATAATATTAACTCACTTTCATAATGCAACTCAGTAGCGGTCCGTTTATTTACGTTTTTTATCTCGTCTCGTTGGCCTTACTTTATATACTATCAATATAATTAACTAACGCCACACTGATACATTGAATTACCCTGTAAACATATTAGTTTACCCTCCAGCTACAAACAATGTGTTGTTAATATATTGCGAAGCGAAGAGTAAGTTGTACAAGAGAGAATTGGTGGGCGGCTACAGTGTTTGACGAATGTGTTATATTAACATGTCGACATATTAAGTGTAATAGGCGATTTACACGCGTGACTTAAGCCGCACAATTTTTGCCGCACGGCAAAAATAGACCGTCTAATGGCCATTCGGTTAGGTCGCAAGGCAATTATTCCACAAAAAATATTTAGGCGATTTGTGAATCGACAGACCGCACGGTGAAAATCTTCCCTTGTAAATTCCCCATGAGATTATCATGTCGACATATAAAATAAATATTTACACATTTCTTAATATAGTCGGGGGGAGGGGGGGGGGGGCAATCAATGTAACCAGGGGGAGGTGGGCTTACTCTACCGACCAGCAGGTACTATGCTAGTGGCTAACATCCAACTTACACCTAGAATACGCTGAATACACCTAGTGGCGTCACGACTCGTAATTGGTGTTACTGGGGACAAAGCGATGGTTTCTCTTACGACTAATTTATACAACAAAAATATATTTCATTTTCCATTTTGTGCGAACATTATTGTGTAGATTACGAAAATCTCACATCAGCAGTACGTTTACCCTGCATTTGTGGCACATAAAAGTTTCAAAAAGTTAAACACTTACACATATTTGCAAAAATTTAAAATAATTAAAAGGATCTCATTACGAAAACTTATAAAAATATAAAACGGGTATATTATAATATTGTAAAATTTATTATACTTTTTATATATTTAAAATTTCAATACATATACGCATCGTTACATTAATATACTCTTAATATGAAAACGCAAGGATTTAGGAATGAGTTTTTAATGGTTGGCTATGTGCTTAAGGTTTCTAGGTCTAATTTATTGAACATTATAGGCCGTATAGTATACGAGATTCTATTTTTGGCTACTCACAAGTTTTCTAGAACACAGTTATAGCTATAGAGCATGCACCTATTGAATAAACCCGTTACATCAAGAACCAGAGTCAACGTTTTTAAGCTTTAAATATAAAATTCATAAGACGCTCATATCAATATCCAGTTTGGCACATTAACTTCACTTGCATTTATCGTGACCAGCACAAGAGCAAACCGTTGAGCAACTTTTACATTTACACGGATAAACAGATTGTAAAATATAACACATAAAATATTTCTCTCTACAAACCAATGGCGAAAGGTTAAATTTTAACACCAGTTTTCATTCCGGTATTAAATTAGTTGACATGTCTTCAAAACCGTCTCCGCCACGTTTGTATATATAGACTTTGAAGTTGTTTCATAAAGAATTTAATTCAAAATTAAACATCTATATCACTCCTTGGCAACCGTTTTAATAGTCGATCTAAGTGGTTATCTCCACGAACGGAATTATTGACTGTGCGAGTTGGCGAAGAAGGTTACCAGTGTTCAACCCAGGACCTATACGTATTGGCACTTCTTGGGCGGCGGCGGTTTAATTCATTTAGGTACGCCAGTAAACAAAGGAAATCCGGAGCAATACATTTTGTACCTTTAAGGGGGATTTGTGTTTTTTTTTCACCAATTAGATAGACTACTAAAGCAGACATCATGCAATTTACATCATGAAGTCCCCGCAGTCGACGCCGACGTCCCAGTCGTCAGTGGTAGTCGCACTGTCGTCGTACTCTGTGGGCCCGAGGTCGTACGCAGACAGTTCGTACGGCGTCACGCCATCCAGCATGTAGCACGCCTGGTACACGTTACTGTGGTGGATGATGGGCATCGCGTGCAGCGTGAAGTCGCCGCCCTCGTGCGACCACACTAGACCTGGAATGAAGTTAGGTAAACGAGCTTATCTTTTTGCTTATATAGGTTGGTTTAAATAATCCATACGGCTCCAACTGCCGCATTAGCAACGAAGTAAGATAAACTATATAACCTAAATGCTCTATGTGTTTCAATAATTGCTTTAGTCGCAGGAACTTTACTCGTAGCACTGATTCAATTATTTAATACATCAACTTGAATAAATATTTATAATAACTCCCCACACCGATTTCAGTGACGGTGGCCGGTTTCATTGAAACCAGGCTAGTTACGCAGGATTAGTTTTATAGTGCCCAAGTGTGTGCGCAGTACACAAGAGCACTCTCTCTTCCTTTACTCTTATAACCCAGTGGGACGGATGACCGACACGACTGGCGAGAGATCAGGCGCAAGTCCGACTTTTTACATGCCCATCCGACGCATGGATCATCTTTCTTGCCAGACAATCGGGTGATCAGCCTGCATTGTCCTAACCAAACTTGGAATCAACATTTTTTGTTGTTCCAATGCAAGAATCGAACCCACGACCTCCAAGGCGAGAGCCAAGTTCTAACTACTAGACCACGGAGGCTGTAAATAAATATTTAATAAAGACATCACTCACGTCCGCTCCACACTCCGTTGGGCAAAGTGACCCAGCCCCAGCCCTGTCCCCAGGCCAGCTCGTGCACGAGTTTCCCGGCAAGTGGTACCTGCCGCTTGATGACAGCCACTAGCCCGCGACCCTCGAGCGCCGCCACGGTGTTGCGGTTCCGACCGTAAGACTTGGGTGATGCAGGCGCTGAAAAATAAAAAAAGTGTGTGTCAGCTCCGACGCACGACTGGAGTTGACTCTAAAAAGTAAAATTTGGTGTGCAATGCAAAGAAAGTAATGGCACTCAAAAAGTAAAAAAACAAAATCTTCGAATCTATGACTAAAATTTGACTAATTTAATATTTGTCATCAAATGTCATTTGCAATATTTGAAGTGTCAAGTGTAGGTTATTTTTATTTACCGATGTCAAAACTTTATATAAATCGTTATTTAAACATATATTTAACTTATAAAATAAAAACTGGTATGTGCGGCATATAGATTTTCGCTATAATTTAGCTTCAAAAACCAACACTAAAATTCGTAGATTTTTATTTTTCACATTGGCTTTGTTGTTAAATAATATGAAAAATATATCCATAGTATGTAATTAACACAGATTTAAGTAAATAAAAACATAAATATGTTTTTAGCATAAACGTATAGTAGGTAGTATCTTCAGCTAAATGGTCCTACTTTTTAGATTTTTGGGGCATTTTGTCATTTGAAGTATGGGGACAACAAGATGGCTGACATTTGAAGTAATGGATATAGTAGTTCTTTTTTTAATTTATTTAGGGAATCGGCTTATAACCATTTGCCAGTGTCAAGTTAAAAAGGCGGGAAATAGAACTTTCGTTTCAATTTTCAACACCGTATTCCTATATCGTCAAGTCTAAAGTCTAGTCAAAGTCGAAATATATAGTCAGTACAGTCTATGAGTCATGTCAGTCGATTCAGTAAAGTGGTAGAAGCTTTACTGAAAGTTCCTAGGGAGTTTTGGCGGGAAACACAAAATAGCACGTTTTTAGAAGTTGCACCACTTATGAATGGTTAATATTCTACAGATATTACACATTAAGAACCGAAATAACACAAATTTATAAAGTTTTACAAATTCCACAACATCACCCATTGAACTCCCCGGCAAAACTCCAATATAGTAGTTAAATTTGAAGTATGCTGAAAACCAATATGGCGTAACTTTTTCTTGTGTGAAGATTTGTACTGTCAAGACATCGTGAATTCGATTTTACTCCCATAGATTTTCATTATAATATTAGGTCCTTACATATGATATTGGCGTTTTGTCGTACTGGCCACTTTGATCTCAAATATATCTTCTTTGGTTAGGAATTCCAATTTCAAATTTATACCGCTATTTACTCATGCATTTGTGTTTCGAAAAACGTAATTCATTTGTTTTTTCCTCTTTTGGTTTTTTTTTCTTTGCGTCACTCTTTTTACAAAATGGAAAACTTGAAATATCGTATTATTTTCGAGTACGAGTTCCACCGTGGCACCAGTGCTGGAGAAACGGCTCGATGGAATAATGATGTGTATGGCGGCGGTGTCGCAAAAGAAAACACAGTGCGTTTTTTGTTCCAACGTTTTCGTTCTGGAAATTTCGACCTGCAGAACAAGCCCCGTTGGACGGCCGGAGACCAAAGGTGATAATGAAGAATTGAAGGCTATTGTGGAAGCGGATCCATCGCAAACCACGTCCCAGTTAGCTGCAGGCTGCGGTGTTAGTGATAAAACTGTTTTAATCCACTTGAAGTAAATTGGAAAGGTGACAAAGCTTGAAAGGTGGGTACCTCATGAATTGAGTGCACCAAACTGACAAACGCGCGTCGACTGCTGCGTTACATTACTCAATCGACACAATAATGAAGGGATTTTAAATCGAATCATTACCTGTGATGAAAAGTGGATCGATACTCTGATATCTGTACGATAATCGGCAACGCTTATCGCAATGGCTGAACCCTGGCGAACCAGCCAAAGCCTACCCCATGCGAAAATTGACTCAAAAAAATTACTTGTGAGCGTTTGGTGGACTAGTGCCGGTCACGTTCACTACAGCTTTCTTAAATCTATCCAGACGATTACGGCAGCTGTCTATTGCCAGCAACTGCAAATCATGATGGAAAAGCTAGCTGCAAACGGCCAAGGTAGGTCATTCGCTCTAGGCCACTGCTGATTCAGGACAACGCTGCACAACAGATGGCTACCAAATTAGAGGAGCTTCAATTGAAATGTCCACATCCACCGTACTCCCCGGACCTTGCTCCAACAGATTACCATTTTTTTCAAAATTTGGATAACTTCTTGGAAAAAAATTCAACTCCGATGGGGCAGTCCAAAGCGCCTTCCGCGCGCTTTGGATTCCTGTTCGAATAGTTTTTTTAGAAAAGTAACTACTACTACTACTAACTAACTACCTATGAGATGGCAAAAGTGCATGGATATCAATATATTAAGTATACTTTCATTAAATAAATATATTAAGTATGTTTAAAAAAATTCGACTTTATATTCCTCCTTTACAAAACGGAAATTTTATATGTTTTGACCTAATATATATGAAAATCGTTTCATAAGGAGTAAACTCCAAAAAAATATATATTATTTATTATTTATTATTTAAGGCTGGTATTTAGGTATGAGGATGTTGTCGTATGTGCAATTACTTCTATTACTTGAGATTTGAGCCTAGTTTCTTTAATCTTTAATTTTTGTAAAATAAAATGTTTTGTCCTAGTATGATACGTTGGAAAAGTCACTTGACAGACAAGGACAAAACATTTTATAGCTTAGATATCCATTGTGTAAATATTTTTATTAGTAAGGGGGATAAAATGTCATATCAACAACAGTCAAGAAATGATTTTTAACGGCACGAGTGATTGGCATAAGCAATCATTGAAAATAAACGATAAATTAAATTGATGCCATGTTTTTAATCTGTTTGCAGATCCACTTATATTTTTGAACCGACGAGTGTGTTAATTAAATTGTCGCGCTTTTAAAATATGATAGGGATTTTTGGCAGTATTAAATTAGGGCCGATTAGGTATATTGAATGGCAGCATAAAGACTGATAAAGTTTCGCTACTGGAAATTTTGGTAACTTGCTTTGCAAAGCTGTATAATATCTTACAGTGACGAAGACTGGTTGTCCTTCATATATATAGCCCTAGCCTGTAAATAGGTAGGGTTTTGGATAAGGGTCTTCAAAAGGTACCTTAGTGTAGTAAGTGAAGCCGATAGGAATGGAGTTGTAGGAACTCCACGCCACTGATATCTTGTTTCTAGCGTTAGTTACGTGAAAAAATTTGTTATTTAAAAATATTTTCAATGTCACATAAAAGATAAGAGCCAATTTACGGGAAAATTGTGAAAAATTATGAAGATAATAATACACAATTAATGTGTATCAGATGAACGGGACGACCCCGGCGCGCCTGGAGATGTAAATCGACTGTCATTTGTTTTAATGGCATAAACGCGCTATTATATTTTGCAAGACATGTATATTATAGACGAAGCATGTTGAGGCAAAAACTGTCTCCACTTAAATGACGCCACTTATGGAGTTTTTGGGGCCACTTTGACATATTTTGAAGTATGGTGAAATGAAGATGGCTGACATTTGAGATGTCGTGAAAACCAAGATGGCGTAACTTTTTCTTGTATGAAGATTTGTTCTGTCAAATGTACGTCATAGCCTATCTTTAGTTATCTTTCTTCTTTTTCTTTCTTCTTTCAAATTCAAATTTAAATCTTTGATTTTGCACATATATTAGACACATAATTCACGTACCATTTGAAAAAATTAGGTTTATTTAATATACCCATTAGGTACGGCAATCAGCTAATTAATATTATGAAAAATGCATGAAGCCATTAATATAGACTAATTAATATAATTAATACAATCATAACCTACATAATATCAGGACATGCCGAGCTTAATTATGATTTTATGCCCAGCCTCGTTCTGTGGAAGCAATATGTTTTAACCTATCCAGCACGATCAGTGAGATGTGTATCATATTCACACAATATCAGGAACTGCATTTGCATATTAGAGCTTGGAGCCAAAGCGAGTGATAAGTGACTACCTACTGACAACATGTAACTATTGAGTGCAAGTAGGTCAGTGGATATTGGCGCCAGAAGCTTTCAAATTAGGTATTGAATCATTCCATACTATTATCTACTATCTCTATTAATCAGGGATGGTTTGGAGCTCTGTAACAAAAAGTATCGGAAATTCGAAAAAACTATCCGTAACCGTAATTTAAAGCAGATATAAAAAAAATTCGGATAAATTCGGATGTAGACTGAGTTTAATATGACTGGTCACATGTTCATTTAATTTGCCGTCCGTGCCCACTCAGTACTCACTAGATTTTTAGGCCATATGATTACATAAAGTTGTACTGTATGCATTCACCTAATAATACCCGTAACTGAAATTATCCGAAACTGACGGATAATCCCAAATTATTTAATATCCGTAAACGTAACCGACAGCGATATAATTTTATTCAGTATATCCTTATCCGTATACAGATCCGATATGTCATATCTTTAACATCTCTGCTCTATTTAAATTCTAACTCATATTGCCAGTTAATTGTTATTTTTTGGTAGGTACCACACAGTTCTTCGGTATAACACGTGCTGTATAAGTAAGTGGTACTCTAATTAAAAGCTTAAATAAAAATAAATTTACCTAAAAAATTTCGTAGGTTTATTATCAAAGCCTGATATCCTTATATTTATCTAAATAAGTTATGCAGGTTATGTGAGGTTTACTGCCGGCTCTAAACGGAAATGCTCATAATGGCCGCGATATATATCAATTCCGTGGAGTTAAGACTATTTTTATGTTGACACATTTAGCTACATTAAAATGAAGCTTATTTAAATGGTACTTTCATTCGTAAGTACATAGTTTATCTTTATCGGCCGAATACTGAAACGCTAATCAATATTAAGAGCCTTCCTATTCACAGGCTGCGTTGTCTTTTCTTGCGGAAACGACAAGGATTTGAGCATCACTTAATTTAACTATCGTTTCAGTATTCGTCCGTGAAAGTATTAACCTTGTCTTTTATCCTAACCTTTTGTAAAAGGGCTTCCTTACAAATAATTATGAGGGAGGTAAAAAGTAGATTCTAGTATTTCATTGTTTTGTACGTAGAGGTTAAGACGTTCATTTGATAATTACCATTGTCATATCGGTTGGAGTTTATTAACCCTGGGAGCGTACTGGGGGTAAATAATTCCCAGTCTATATAGATATTTTAGTTAGGATGCTCTTAGGCGACATGGTTTTTGCATTATACCTAACTCGTGACCCGAGACCCGCTGGGAGCGTTTGGGTCGCCTTTTGTATCGTGAAACTTTTATTTGCCTGTTAAAGTCTGTTTTTAACATGTTTCAAATATATCTTTTTCCAGCGGAAACCCTTATTTTTATTTTTAAATTTTTATAATTAAAATTAAAAAAAAAACCTTTTTAAATATTTAATATATATAATATAATTTTAAATATTAAAAAAAAGCGCTTATATTGTGTACGGTGCGGGAGGATAAAATGTAAATAAATAACAAAAGTAAAGTTTGCAATATGTTGCCAATATTCGTTATTATAAAATCATTTTATCTTTTATTGATGCAAAAACAAAACTTTTATAAATCATAAATGAATAAAAATAACGAGAAAGCCTTTAGATCCCATTTATCCTCGGCGGGAGAACATTCTATCACAAGTTGGCGGTGTGGCCGGGGGTGGTTTAGTTTGTAATCCGTTTTGCCCCCAAGTCTGTATAGTGTATATATGTAAGAGCTTTTAGAATAACAACTTTACACTCGCTCGCAACTTCATACCTAGTATCTATAGGGTTAGAACTACTCTGTGTTTATAACCACTAATAATAATTATTATTATAATTTAATCAAAACGCCAATAATGTTAATAAGTAATAAAATAGATAGCATAGTCAATAGTGCGTTTCATTTTAATGAAACTAACGAAAATGTTAATAGGTTATTACGTAAGGTTGTAGGTCCGACGAGTAATAAAATATAAAGCCCGGTGATAAAATTTATAGCCTGGAAAGTGATCTCTTATGTAACGTTATCGAGTGAATTGCCTAATGAAGAAGATAAAATAATATTGGTCCATTGTTACATGTAACGAGGAAGTTACAGAAACTATACGATCTATTTTTACCATACATTTTCATGATTTTCAAACGAAACGTTTGTTTTTTCATGTTTCACAATACAGACTGCGTTCTAGGATGTTTTTAAAACGTACATTAACTTTAAATTATTTCTTTCGAAACTGAATTTATACTTTAAGGCTTAAAGGGCATCACAGATGACGAAGATATATGATATAAAATTTTATATTAAAATAAACTATCGCTTGCTACTTCGTATTCAGTATGCAGTTTGTATAAACTATCACAGACGGCTAAGATACTATTTATACACACACCGGCATATTTAGCGGAACATAAAATAAAGGTTTGATATCAGTATCATATAAGGTTGCTGGCTGGTTTATACGTCATTTAATTTAAAAAGAAATATTTTCAAATTAAGAAAACAACTGAACATCACATTTTATGCAATTGTTTTAATTTTATTCAAAAACACCTTATCTGGAGCGAACTTCGAGTATTTCTTCCTTCTGAGTTTGATTTAAAATTTTATTGAAATACTGTTTTTTGTTAGTTTTTTTTTAATCGCGTATCTTTTTGGAGTTGAGGACTGAATTATGCCTGACTTAGCCCCAACGGAGATTGCCAGGGCACTCAAAATGCGAAGAAATGAAGAGAAAGAAATGGTCAAACCTACAGAGATCTTCGTCGACCAGTTTTAACGATCCATCGCAGTATCCAACGGTTCAGGGAGACTTATGTGAGAAGAGCAGGACAAGGCAGAAAAAGACGCACTTCGAGTAGGGATGATCGTTTCATTCGGCTTCGTGTACGTAGGAACCACCGTTTGACGGCCGTCCAAGCCCGACATGAGTTAGAAGCAGTGCGGGGTGTAACCGTAACCCTTTTCCCCAGGTCGCTCGTTTCCGCGGTCCGGCAAACGCGGCGCGTGAGGGAGTGGACCCAAACACGTTTCCCGGCCCCCGGGTCGGGACCCCCACGCGCCGTTTGGAGCCGACCGCAGGTCCCGGTTGTGCCTGGACTGGCAATCGACACTTCCTTTGGTTTTGTTGTTGCCCCTCCATGGGTTTCCCCGCGTTCTGCCGCGGGGGGTCTTCCCTTAAAACCTAGACTCATGCGCCCAGTACTCGTACTGGGCGCGTCTTCCCACCCCAAGTAGAGGGGCTATGCCCCTGGTTTTGGTTCCCCGCCCAAGGCCCTTTTCAGGGGCCCGGCGCGAGAGAGAAGAGTCTCCTTCTCTAATCTGTGTAACCGTAAGTGAGCGTACGGTACGAAGAAAGTTCGAAGAAGCTGGTTTGGGTTCATTTGTACCCGCCAAGGCTCCAAAGCTCGAGGTAAATCATCGTAGAAACAGGTTAACTTTTGCTCAGGAACATCGACTTTGGAACGCGGACCAATGGAGTAAGGTATTGTTTAGTGATGAGTGCAGAATTCTCTTAAATCAAATTGACGGCAGGCAAAGAATATACAGACGCAAAGAGAACGATACATTCAGACAAATTTTGAAACTATAGTTGCATACGGTGGTGGATCAATAATGGTTTGGGCGGGCATTTGTTTGGGAGCTCGCACAGACTTCGTAGTGATTGACAGAGGGAGTCTGACTGCAGACCGCTATATCAGAGAAGTTTTAGAAGAAAATGTCGTACCGTTTGCCCCATATATCGGTGACAATTTTGTTTTTATGCAGGATAATGCTCGGCCGCATACCGCTCGGGTAACTCAAGCTTATCTTAATGTTATGAATATCACTGTTATGGAGTGGCCGGTGAAATCACCGGATATGAACCCAATAAAGCACGTTTGGGACTTGCTGAAAAGAAAAGTTAAGTCCAGATTTCCAGCTCCTGCCAACGTGGGTGAACTGCGAATCGCCGTAGTTGAGGAATGGCGCAGACTATCCCAGGAGACCATCGATAACATCATTCTCAGTATGCCTAGACGGGTAGAAACTTTAATAAGAGCACGTGGAGGAAATACGCGATATTAATCACCATTTTTCTAATTTAATTAATTGTTATTTTAATATTAATTTTCACTTTTCCCGCTTACATGAAAAGTTCAAAAATGTACCATTTTTCACAAATAGCCTTTACTCGCAAAATCTGTTCTTAATGTGATCTCATTTTAAGTAAAACAAATGAAACTTTAAATAACAAAAGAAGTGTAGTAAGTAGATTTTAAAATAAAACCATATTTTTTTAGTTATGGACCTTTTTTTGTGTTCCGCTAAATATGCCGGTGTGTTTATATAAGATATTATCATATGATGTACTTTAATATGAAATATATCCAGGCATCTTAAGATAAAATATTATAGTACCTATCTTCGCCGTATGTGACGCTCCTGAGCCCTATTAATAATGAAGTTTGAATGCAATATACTCACGTCGTACTTTAACTAGCGGCCGTTGGAAGGCAGTTCTGAGGTAGGGCCTCTTGATCACCAGCTCTATGTGCGGTGGCGGCGGAAGCTGGAATGGAGGGTGTCGATTACATAACATCATCATTATCATCGTCGTCGTCAGCTGTTCTAGTAGTAAAAGCTGAATAGTTCAAATAAGCGGAACTCTTTAGGCAGGCATGCACTGTTAGGGTCAGTTCAAACCGCGACGATTAGCAACGATACGCGGCGCTGCGTATTTAAGATACAGCTAATCAAAATTGAACTTTATTCACTACACAATACACGTTTCATATGACATCAGTCATACACTGCACATGCATGAGCTGCCACTTTACATTCGAACTCTTAGAATGAAACATGTATCTTCTTGCGTAAGGAATAAAGTTCAATTTTGAATAGATATCTTAAAATGCAGCGCCATGTCGCGTATCGTTTCGTTTCGGTGTGAATTGGCCCTTAGATTTAAATAAATTTTTGTTATTTGACAATACAATGTTAGCGGCATTATTGGTACGTTCTTTTACCGTAATTACAGTTTGCAGCTACGTAATACGTATGATTGTGTTTCTTTTAAAAAGTCATGATTTCAGTCAAAGCCAAAAAAGGTATTGGCATGTGGCCAAGACTTTCTAGCTCAGTCTGAACTTCTGAAATTGAAAAGTGGCAGCACTGCAGTCTTTTAATTATTTGCCAGCTTTAGATATTATTAATTGATCCTATTAACATATGATGCAGTCACAAAATCTTGGCATCTATTCGTAACTTCAAGGATATTGTATGAATTTATTACTACTTACCGTTTTAGAAATGGCCAACATCCACTCCCTGAGTAAGCATAGAAGAAAAAGTTAAAATTAAGTATGTTGAACAGTTGAGACAGTTTAATGTTTAGCACACTTTTGAAATCAGTCAAGGTACTATTGTACGACGACCTGAGGCTCAGTGGTTGAGCGGGTCAGTGCTCAAGCCGGATGTCGCGGGTTCGAATACCGCCAAATGAACAAAAAAAATTTCTATGTTCCTAGGTCATGGATGTGTATAAAATGTCTATAATAATTTGATAAAAAACAAAAATTTGTGTATATTATAAAAGTGTTAAATACCTATATTTTCTATGTCTTGTACCCGTAACACGAGTTCTTCGAGACCTTACTACGGAACCAGATTGACGTGGTGTTGATAGATATTATTATTATTATTAGAAACAAGCTGCCTCCGACACACATTGTTCAGTCTTAACTATGAGCTGGAATAAATAAATAACCTACACCAACATCTACAGCTACAAACTCCACCTACACTACGTCTTCACCTACATCTACACCTACACCTAAACCTACATCTACACCTACCAGGTGTAGGTAGGTCGGTCCCAGTCTGTAGGTAACCAACCTACAGGCTGAGGCCGACCGATTTTTCTTAAATAAACCAAACAGATAAACTGAAAGCACACTATAAATATTTGATAGTCAAGTGATAAATTGAACACAGTGAACGGGTATGAGAAAATTAATTTTTTTTCAGTTTCAGTTTTTAGTATTTTCCCTGGAATTTTTCGAAAAATTCTCACCTTTTAAATCTTACCTGAACTTTCAAAATTATTGAAGACCCGAATTTACAATTTAATTAATATTATATCTAGCAATATCATGCGAAAAAATACCCACAACCTGCAAGCAAATATGTGAGTGCATGCATTAGCATGCGTAAAGCACCTCCTCCTCCCACACTAGTTACGCGTACACTCAGAAATAAGATCGTGCAAAAACCACCACCACATAAGCAACATTGTCAGCAAGATCGTGCTATGGATTTCTGCAAAGTAACGCCTGATTCTATTAACTAGACCCAAATTTGTCAAATCGGCCCAGCTGTTCTCGAGTTTTAGCAAGACAAGGAACCCTTATAGTTTCGCTCTGTCCGTTCGTCTGTCTGTATGTAGTGTAGTAGTGTAATCCTACTAATATTATAAATGTGAAAGTTTGTGAGGATGGATGGATGTTTGTTACTCTTTCACGCAAAAACTACTGAACGGATTTCGATAAAATTTGGTATGGTAGTAGTTTAAGCTCTGCATTAAAACAAAGGATACTTTTTATTCCGAGAAAGTATAGTGTTCCCGTGGGTCCCTGTCCCTGTTCCCGTGGCGGAGCCGCAGGCAACACCTAGTCATGAATATAAATTGATGAAATTTGATAAAGTTAAACACTGTGTATAGATCTCGGTTTTGGCATCATAAAATAATAATAATTTTACATTTTAAGGGTGGCTCGCCATACATGTAAAGTTGGGATGAATGAAAAAATATTTTTGTATATCTTTGTAAATAATATCTATATTTTTGTATATAATATATATCCTGTTTATATTTTATTTTTTTAGTAATTTTTTAAAAAATCATGTTCTATTAAGTTTAAAACAAACAATGTAATAAAGCTTAAAAAACATTTTGCAGAACTAATATTATTATGTAGTGTAATTACCTAGAGCTTTAGATGCTACGTCGCGCCGTGCTACGATGCTGCGACGCTACGCCTCGCTACGATATTAACTATTAATTAATTAACGAAATTATTTATTTATATTAACTAAGTCAATATTTTTTTATTTAACATTTTCATAAATATTTATAAGCGCGTCTTTTTACTTTATGAATTCTTCGTTAAAATGTTGAATCTACATCGCGTTTGTAAGGTTATTTCAAAGAAGCCGAAAATAATTTAATTCTAAATGTTACGTTTTAACTGTCTTAGGTACTTTTTATTTCAATACAATGTTCAGTATAAAATAACATTTCAGAACACATTAGATTCAATTCGAAGAGAAAAATATTTTACCTATAGAAATGACTTTCAAGTGAGCAAAATAACGGATCGCTATTATTAGAACTGTTAGATTATACTAAAAATCACTTTACCCAATTGAAATACTTACATTTTTTAAGACTACTTTACTATAGTAAACTAGAAAAAGTGGTGCCTTGTAGTTGGCTGTATAGTTTTTCTTATTATTTAGTTTCTGCTTGAACCGAAATGTTATCATATATTATGAATGAATGAATGAATGAATATTCTTTATTGCGTTCATACTGTATAACAAAGAAACTTAAAATTATGAAACGTTAACTACTTAGTACAAACACAAAGGGCGGTGGTGCTATGTGATTTTCTTATGTTAGATACACAACATATATAAGTATATTAGATTTACCTCATTATTGATGGATATTATTAGGCACACATCGCTCTGTTGTAATAGTAGAGAGATACATAAATAAAATAAACATAAAAACATAATTCAATCTGAGCGTAAGTCATGTTTTCATAAAAATAAGTGTCCCCAATAATCTGTTTTATAGTAGCAATAAAATATTAAATGTATGAATAAAAATATTATATGTAATAGAAAATTTTATGTGTGTGTAAGAAAAAGTATTGTCTGTTATAGTCGGATCTGTTCATAAATAAAAAAACAAAGAAACATTTGAGAATCCAAAATAGAGCTCGAACTGTCGGTAACTCGCTGGAAATGGTGCCAATACACATGGGCTCTCTCTTCATATTATATAACTCTCACCGAATAATAACTTCTAAATTCTAAATCTATAACATAAAAGTCTCTCTCTGCTCTTTTGACTATTTGATATTATAATTTTTAATGTGTTATAGCAAACGAATGCGATTGCGAAGCGTTTTTTAAACTATTGTGATTTATTTTATATTATTATACTTCATGCATATCTTCTTCTTTTTCTTATATATTACTAACCTAACTAACCAAGAGCTTGTCAGGAGTCATGACAAGATTTATAGAAGGGTTCCGAAGACAACGACGCTCAATAGGTCTTTTAATTGGTTCAAAAGTTATTCTTCGATTTCGCTTAAAATAACTTTTCTCAAGAGAACCTTGCAACCACTCTGGAGGATGAGTACTTGAAAATGGTTTACTTTATAAAAATATCGTATATCATATATTAACTTATATATGAAAACGATACCCCATACGATGGGATGTCCTTGAATAGCTATTTACAAGTATGGAAAGCCATTCCTAAAATATAAATGTAGGTATCTTATAATGCCAAAAACAAAGTCTATACGCAATCTAAAACAATACCATATATCATCTAAGTATATTCATAATACGGCGGACGGACTACAAGGGTTCCTAGTAGTTAATAGGGAACCCTAAAATGGATTGCAGTTTCTTTGTCTTGCTAAAACTCGAAAAAACAGTCAGAAATATTGGATATTTTTGAGGAAAATACTAAAAACGATAATGAAAAATTTCAATGCTAATTGTGTCTAGTGTCAAACATTCGATGTTCTTTTTATCTCTAAAAAGTACAGTGTTCCCCTGGGATACTGCATTTATGTGGATATGTTTGACTGTCTTTCACGCCCAAAGTGCTGTACCGGTTAATAAATATCTGATACGGTCGTGGTTTAGTTTAGGGTTTGGATTTACACGTTTGCGCTACTTACGGCAAAGTGTACGGTTCCTGCGCACGGTTATCTTTTTGCGCGTACAAAGTCGTGGACAACACCCAGTCTTATATAGTTTTGTATACAAAGTCATATCATAATAATTGTATCATTAATTACCGGGATGTTGGTCTGTAATGTTTCGAACTGTCCATTAGTATAACTATCGTGTCTTTTGATCCCGAGAATAATATAGCAAACTTAATGATCTTGTTAAAAGCAATTTTTCAAGCGCCGGCGGTGCAAAAACATTGGATTAACAGCGGGGATGCGTGTTCCCCGCAAACCGACAACATTTTACATGCTTATTAAATATTAAACAAACGACATGTTATAAATAATTCAATAGCTATTCGCAGAAGGCACGGTGGGACTGTAAAGGTTTGTGTAAGTTTTATTCCGACTTCAGTTACATTTTCTTGACACGAATAACGAGGCATTTTTCCTTTCAGATATTTCGAGTGAAGCTTTTCAGTCTACCGTAGTACCGGTGAAGACGCCTTAATTATATTTCTTATTATATTATAATGATATTATAAATATGACGATACGAGATATAAACGTTAATTTGTATTTGATGTTTTGGAAATTAATTTGTGAAACTCATCTCTGAGAATTTGTACCTACTTATCTAATAGAATAGGAGATATCATTATTTTATGTTTATTATAATTTTTTACGTGTTTCAAATTTCCATAGGATAACCAGTAGGGCGGAAATTTTAATATTATTTATGAAAGGCCTTGAAAGTAACAAAATTTTTCCGAGTACCCGTTTGTAACTATGTTATTCGGTTAACTTTACATTAGTCTGAAATATTCATTTAAAATCCTCACCTCATTTCCTCATCCGACTTCGCCAGCATCCATATAACGTCCGAGGGTTTCTGTCGC
This sequence comes from Phengaris alcon alcon, assembly GCA_037179445.1. NCBI lineage: Eukaryota > Metazoa > Arthropoda > Insecta > Lepidoptera > Lycaenidae > Phengaris > Phengaris alcon. The sequence continues at coordinate 276,241 of JAYRCH010000369.1, read as the reverse complement.
GAGCCGAGTGCCATGAGCTGCGACACGCGCGCGCCGCGCGGCAGCCCCGGCCGCCACGGCACCTGCACCGTCCACGTGGAGATAGCCAGCATCTCCGGGCACTCCTTCACCAGGTGCTTCTGCGTTGCCATGCACTTGCCTGATGCGTCCTGGAATAAAGAGTAGTTTCAATCAAAGGCTAAGCCTTTCTAAGGCATTTGCTGTGCGGCAGCTGTGCGTTTTCCAGTCACCGCTGAGAGTTGAAGCTTTAGATGTAAAAGTAGCTCGTCAGCATTTTACCAGACTCCTTGGCTCTTTAGAAAATATCAGCATGATCCGAAGCAATTTTTGGATCATGCTGATATCTCGGCTTGAGGTTTGTGTAGTAAATTATGTTTTTCACGTAAACAAATGCAATTTATTTACAAAGCGACCCGCCCCGGCTTCGCATAAATGCAATGTTATCTATAAAATACATAGAAAACCTTCTTCTTGAATCACACTATCTATTGCTGAAAACTGCACTAAAATCCGTTAAGTAGTTTAACCCTAGAAATATAACCTTCTTAACCTATAAACATAACCATTCATCATATTGATGATAATTTTTTAAAGTGTGAAATTTTTACTTAAAACGTTATATTTTAAAACTGTTTACTACATAACTTTTTAGGAACAAGGGTCTTATTTGTAATTAAAACATTATAATTAAAAAAAAAGAAATCTTTATTTACTTATCGTAAGGCACTAGTTTTAAGGAGATCATAGTTGACAAGGTAGTTAAAAATTAAAATTAAAAAAAAAAAACAAAACATAGTTTTTTTTTCTTTGGCCAAAATAAACTTAGGGCATAATTCTACACTTCAAAAATACAAAAGATAATTACTCACAGCGCAATTCACACAGAATTCAGCCTTATGTTCACCACAAATTGCAGTGTTACACTTAGAGCAATATGACTTAGATATGTTATTGATTGTACTGTAGGTTCTTGGTGGAAATTCATGTTTCACAGTAATAACACACAGGACTTCTTGCACTATTTCCACTTTAATAAGTATTTTACATTAATTTTAATATATTACACGACCGGTTTCGACAAAGTTATCATCAGGTGACTGATGATGACTTTGTCGAAACCGGTCGTGTAATATATTAAAATTAATGTAAAATACTTATTAAAGTGGAAATAGTGCAAGAAGTCCTGTGTGTTATTACTGTGCAATATGACTTGTCATGCGTCTCTGCATATAGGATAGTCGAAGCGTACAGTCGCTAATAATCTGCTTATCTATTTTTATTTATATTTAATAAGAAGTATTATATCGAAAGCAAATCTAACGTTCCGTTACAATAATTCCCCTTTTAAATTCGGCTAAAATTTGTACTATTTCTCTAGTCTAATCTTCCTAATTTTGAATTTGGTACAATGTCATGTTAGCTTATCGATACGTTTAATCCTCAGAAAATAAAAGGATTTAATTCCGTCCGATAAAACATGGATCACTTGTACTACAGCGCTGGCTTATAATCCGGCTTAAGCATTTCGCTTTACAACACGATCGCGGATAGTAGGTACGACAATAAAGAGATTTAAGTGGACAAAATTTATTTTTCATCTTTATCTTTACATAGTAGGCATAAAATGAAGACGCTTCCGCTGTCTGTTTGCTTAGGTCTTTTAACCCTAGAAACATAACCTTCGTCGATCCGATGAATACGCGGTACTAAATACGCTATCTCTTTCTAACGCGTGCGCGTATAAACTTGCCTGTTCTTGTCAACTTAGTGCCCACCGCGCTGTTGCAGGCGACACCGGTGTTCAGCGCGTAAGTATTTTATTTTTTGATTTATTGAGCATCTGTTCATCGTTTCGATGAATGGTTATGGTTTGTGTTAGTTTTGGTGACGGGTTGAAATATTTGTTTGCAGATTTTTGACATGGAGTGTCGACGTACACTGAGTGATGACACAATTGCGCGATTATTATTGGAAGAGGATGACACCAACTCGCTGCCGGCTTCTTCGGATGGCGAAAATGAAGACTTTATGGAGGTGGACGACGTGGAAAGCGATCACCAATATGAACCCTCTGACCAAGAGGACAGTCAGTAAATCCGTCATGGTTCATCACCATCTCACTCACGGGACCACGTGACCTACTTTCAATCACCTCCTGATTTATTGGAAGAGACTTCAGGTACTTCTTCATGTATTTTGACCTTATCACAAAGTACCATTCGTAGTCGCAATCGTCACGTTTGGGCCACAAGTGAAGGTCCGCAACGTGACCGCAAACCTTCCTTTTATTCAAATATTGTGCTTGAGTCGGTCGAGGGTTGGCAGTGGATGTAGATGGGCCATCATCCCTCTTCAGGGCTAATATGTCCTGAATTTTAGTTTTTACGTGAGTCGGCATTGTTGGAACGGCAAGTCGCATTTTAAGGCACGGCTCTAAAAGTTCGGAATGCAACTTCTTCATAAAATCTCGACGACTCATTATCTTGTGTCCTAGGGTAGACGCATTATGACAATATATCACGTAGGCATTGATACATGATAATATGTTAATCATTGCGTAAAAAACACACATACATAGCCCAGCGATTGGTTTTTCGGTTGCAGTTCATCACTGAGCACATCTGATCGAACGTATCGACATCGCCTTTTGTTTTGTTATAAAATTCTATCATGTGTGGTTTCTTCGATACCGGATTTACTGTACCTTCCTCATCACAATAAGACAACAAATAAACCATTTTTGATGGTTTAGCTTTGTACGACAAGAGTGTCAGAGGTCCATCATAACAAAAAGTCGACGTTTTAACATTTCTGGATCGATTGTTTTTTATTTCATCAGGGATTTCTCTTTTATTTGCACGCAGTGTTCCCACAATAGTTAGTTTGTGAGGTTGTTGAAGTAATTGTTTCGCGAGTGGTATCGACGTAAACCAGTTATCCATGCTGACGTTCCTATGTGAGCCTTGTATAGTGCGTGTCAGTTCTTTTACAAAGAACTCGCCTAAGGGAATACCCCCCGTATTGCTGCCTTTTCCGAGATATGGTGAGCAATCGATCATATATTTTGTGCCACTGTCACACATCATTATCAATTTTATACAATATTTTGTAGGTTTAACCTACCTCGAAATGCCAACAATTGCTCATCAATGGTCACATTTGTTTCTGGTATATAGTTCTGTCGACACTGAGTGATTAGTATATCCCAAATATCCCTGATAGGTGTAAAAGGATCATCTTTTTGTCGTTGAAATCTAAATGTTTTGTCGTCAAAACGAAGGCAGCGTAAAAGGAAGTCACACCTTTCTTTGCTCATACATGACACGTACCTAGTACCAGAATACTCAGGGTTAAACAGTTCTTCAAGGGAGAGGTGGTTGTCTTTCAGAGCTGCTATTAACATTAAAATACCTACAAGTGCTCTAAGCTCCTCTTTGTAAGTATCTTTAAAAGTAGATGTGGCTTGTTCATACGTTTGTCTTTTTATAGCGATTTCAGAGTTGGTCCATTTCAAAATTTCTTCAAATATCTGATCAGTCATGAACTGATCAAATAATAATAAAGGATCTACCATTCCTCTTACACCACGAGATGGCCCTCTTGCTACATGCACGATATTTATCGCAGTTGTGCTTCCTGATGTACGACCTTCACTTGTGGCCCAAACGTGACGATTGCGACTACGAATGGTACTTTGTGATAAGGTCAAAATACATGAAGAAGTACCTGAAGTCTCTTCCAATAAATCAGGAGGTGATTGAAAGTAGGTCACGTGGTCCCGTGAGTGAGATGGTGATGAGCCATGACGGATTTACTGACTGTCCTCTTGGTCAGAGGGTTCATATTGGTGATCGCTTTCCACGTCGTCCACCTCCATAAAGTCTTCATTTTCGCCATCCGAAGAAGCCGGCAGCGAGTTGGTGTCATCCTCTTCCAATAATAATCGCGCAATTGTGTCATCACTCAGTGTACGTCGACACTCCATATCAAAAATCTGCAAACAAATATTTCAACCCGTCACCAAAACTAACACAAACCATAACCATTCATCGAAACGATGAACAGATGCTCAATAAATCAAAAAATAAAATACTTACGCGCTGAACACCGGTGTCGCCTGCAACAGCGCGGTGGGCACTAAGTTGACAAGAACAGGCAAGTTTATACGCGCACGCGTTAGAAAGAGATAGCGTATTTAGTACCGCGTATTCATCGGATCGACGAAGGTTATGTTTCTAGGGTTAAAAGACCTAAGCAAACAGACAGCGGAAGCGTCTTCATTTTATGCCTACTATGTAAAGATAAAGATGAAAAATAAATTTTGTTCACTTAAATCTCTTTATTGTCGTACCTACTATCCGCGATCGTGTTGTAAAGCGAAATGCTTAAACCGGATTATAAGCCAGCGCTGTAGTACAAGTGATCCATGTTTTATCGGACGGAAATAAATCCTTTTATTTTCTGAGGATTAAACGTATCGATAAGCTAACATGACATTGTACCAAATTCAAAATTAGGAAGATTAGACTAGAGAAATAGTACAAATTTTAGCCGAATTTAAAAGGGGAATTATTGTAACGGAACGTTAGATTTGCTTTCGATATAATACTTCTTATTAAATATAAATAAAAATAGTTAAGCAGATTATTAGCGACTGTACGCTTCGGATCGAATAGATCCGAGCGGCCGCACTGGATTCATTTGGCACTAGACTGCTAAGCTGCTACTACGTTACCAATTATTCTGCTTGACCGCCGCACCGCCGATTATAATATTAAATTATATCTATCTAATAGAATACGGTTGCCTTCAGGAAGAATACTTTCACTTATACACGTATTCTCTTAAACATTAAACGAGACAATCTTGTAGACGACCTCTGTGGCTCAGTGGTTGAGTATGTTGGTGCTCAAGCCGGGGATTAGAATCCCACCGAAGGAACAAAAAGATTTTCCGTGTTCCTGGGTCACGAATGCGTATTAAATATGTGTATAATATAATAAAAATCTAAAATATATGTATAGTATAAAAAGTATTAAATATACTTCCGATGTCTGGTACCCGTAACACAAGTTCTTCGAGAACTTACCACGGGACCAGATTGACGTGGTGTGAAGCGTCCATAGATATTATTATTATACAGAAGGGCCTCGCTAATCCGGCGAAAAACAAGGCCACTACCGAATTATCGAATCGTCCGGATTATAGTATACAATATTTTATCAACTTTACTACTTGGCAATGAGGTTGAAAAGTAATACACCTGATCTTAGAATGTTTACGCGGCGGTGCCTTCTTCATTCTTTTTAATTTATCAGAACTCCAAGCAAACTCGTTACCCAGGTACAAAATACTACAGATGACAACTTCATTTAAATAACGATTGAGGGATTAATAAAGAAAAGGCTAAGAAACATTTACTTTGTATATTATTCTGCTTTTATACTAGTAATTATAACTTGTATCTGCATGAGGTACCCATGAAGTCATTGCATGAGTCATTCCCTGCACTGTACGCCTTCAGCTTTTCACTGAACATCTGCTCCATCACTCTGACATTGGCAACTCCTATTACTTAGGAGGCTATGCCAAAAGAAGAAGAAGAAGAAATAACGAATGTCAATTCTCTTAAGGAAAAGAAGAAAAGAGCTCTCATGAGCTTTTTAAGCCTTACGCGGTTGGTATCGGCAATGCTAGCGAATTGGCCCTAAAAAGACACATTTTTCTAATTGTATAACTTATAATAGGTATGCTCCTAATAAAACAGTTTACATTTTATAAGTAACACAATATTGTTTTTATTGATTCCCAACTAAGTAAGTTTTTACACGGTTATTAAAAATTTTGACTAATTACTATTATTTTACGACCTCTATGGCTAAGTGGTTGAACGTTTCGGTATTTCAACAAAAGGAACAAAAAACTTTTCTGTATTCCTGTGTTATGGATGTGTATAATAAATACTTAGAGCATTAAATGTATATAATAAAAATCTTACATATATGTATAGATAGTATAAAAGTATTAAAAATATTGTACATTTCCGTTGTCTAGTAACACCCGTAACACAAGTTACTCGAGACTTAGCACAAGGGCAGATTGACGTTGTGTGAAACCGTCCATAGATAGTATTATTATTTCCTTTGAAGGTAGAATCTATAGAAATCTTTAACTACACCTATGCATTTATATCCATTTTTGCGGAAGTTAGCAGAAGCAAGAAACAGGCGAACGAACGAATAGACGGAAGGACGGAGCAAAACTGTAAGGATTGTTTGTAGTACTACGGAACCGTGTGATGTGTTCGCTATTTGCAGGAAACACCAAACATGTAGAAGCGGACTGACCGTCGTAGCCATTGTGATTGTGATGAAATGCTATCCACCTGCTTTTCCATTTGAAAAGTACTTAACCACTTATGAGTTTTGCATATACCTACTACCGTTAAAAGGCACGGGCCTCTTTGACATTTGGGTTGATTCGGCCCTGCACACGTTTATTCACATAATTACACACACACGTAACTATCTATATGTAGACGTGCCAAGAAAACGAAATTTACCTATACATAATGATCAGAAAAACAAATGATTGACAAATTATTGAAAAGGTGATATACCTTTACACTATTAGCTTTAAGAATATAATTATCTTAAAAACTGCTATCGAAGGCATAAAATTATGTCCTCTGATAATAATTTATTTAAAGTCGTGACGAAACAATTTAGTGTCGTACGTAAAAGCTTAATTATCGCAGCATCTTCCTGAAACGTTCTAATTGGAAAACTTTCCGACTCCTAAACGAGACTGGCTGTTTGTAACCGTGCCTTCTGAATAAAGCCTACGTGCCTTGAATTAAAAGACACAATAGATTCCAAATATAGCTCTTGACCTTCATCTTAGAAGAGATTAGTTGTTCCTTAATCAGTCTAAAATTATGCTAAGATAACAGAAGCTTGTATCCAGGTATCCAGCGGTTAAGAAAATATCATACATACATAAACATATTTTATGGTACACTTAGGCAGCTGTGGGCGATTTAATTTTAATGAGTTGCAATAAAATAAACTTTATTTATTATCTTCAATAAATTTTCAAAGTGTGTGCTTTGTATTTATTTGTTTTTATAGTTTTTCATGTACCTAGCTAATGAGCTGCTTTATTATTTTCTATATTCTTATAAAATACTTTCTTCGTCTCAATGTATAAATGAAACTGGTCAAAGTATAAATGAAAATAGATACACCAAAAAACATATGTTTGCAGGAGAGACTCGTTTTTTAGAGTAGATTTCATAATATCGACGTCAAAATATTTTGTGACCAGGTTAATGACAATTTCATACAGGCTCAAAAAGAAAAAGCTTTATGTAAATAAATTCAGTTTTAATTAAAATATAATCATATTCTAACAACAAGAATCTCCTTTTTTAATGAAAACGGTTTACAGTACTAATTCTAAAAAATCAGTTATGTACCTAGTCAGTCAGATCCAGTATTGACTTAACTTATAAACTTTTTAAATTTGAAAGCTAAATCAATCCCGACCCGAGAATTACACAAAAAGTGTTCCTTTCATGCTAAAACATACTTATTTAACATTTAATTTAACAATTTATATTTATAATTAACCGGGCCTTTTATTAATAACTATGACGAAAAACCAGGCTAATGAGACACAGACCAATGATAATTATGCCTATAACCATGCATAACTCATTATACCTACAGGCTTCAGTATTATTATTTTCACACATAAATCTATAACCAATAGGCATCACAGAACGCAGATTGAAGTTTTAGAATAGTAAAATAAGCCTTATAGAGTAGACAGTTTAATGATAATACTATCCAAACCAAACACAGGCTAATGATATATTTACCCTCGTAACACTGGGATTGCAAGCAATCAGCGGCACGACTGCCTGCTAGTTTCTTCCCACCACGTGAACCATACTCTCATTGTTATTACCAAACCAGTTATGGTCAAGCACAACTTGTACCAGGCGAATTATTATTTTACGCCGGACTTCTTCTTTACTGATTTATGCAATTTATGCTTCTTTACTTCTTCTTTACTGTGCAAGCGATAGAGAGGCACGATCAGCCCATGCGTTCGGCTCGTGATGGCGTTAATACGTAAAATTATCGTTCGTAAGCCGACTTAACAGACAACCATTTTTTTTAAATATATAATAGGTCTTTACCTATGAAATTTCCGTTCTGCAGTACTGGCTATTTCAAATCAAAATAAAATTTTGTTTGGCTAAGAATTCTAATTTCAAATTAATTTTATTTTAAAAACATGGAATTATTTTTCCAAAAGTAGTCATTTGTTTATTGATTAGTGTTACATTTTCATCGCATTTCAATCTTTTTCGTCATCATGGATACGTTAAAAATTCGAGTAATTATGGAATATGAGTACCGTCGTGGCAGCAACGCGGCACAAGCGGCACGCAACATCAACGACGTTTACGGAGCTAACACTACAAACTAACGCACCACCTGTTATTGGTTTACTCGCTTCCGTTCTGGATATTTCAACCTGAAAAATTAACCTCGCGGTCGTCCGAAGACTTTGGTCGACAATGACGAATTAAAGGCGATTGTGGAAGCTGATGATACACAATCTACGGCTGAATTAGCAACAGCTTTCGACGTTAGCGTCAAAACAATATTGGTCCATTTGCGTCAAATTGGCAAGGTAAAAAAGCTTGACAAATGGATGCCCCACGAACTCAAGGATCGCCAGCGCGTCGAGACGTGCCTTGCAATGCTCAACAGACACACAAATGAAGGAATTTTGAACCGCATTGTTACCTGCGATGAAAAATGGATTCTGTTCGATAACCGCAAGCGCTCAGCAAGTTGGTTGGATCCTGGTTCAGCACCTAAATAATGCCCTAAACGAAAACTTACCCCTATAAAAGTGATGGTCACTGTTTGGTGATCTAGCGCCGGTGTGATTCATCACAGCTTCTTACCAAACGGGGTGAGCATTACTGCAGATGTGTACTGTGAAGAACTAAACACAATGATGGAGAAGCTGGCACATCTCCAACCAGCATTGGTCAATCGCTCGTCTCCGCTGCTCCTGGACGACAACGCGCGACCTCATACTGCACAGCAGACGGTCTCCAAGTTGCAAGAACTGGGGTTGGAAGCTCTCCGTCATCCGCCCTACTCACCAGACCTTACTTCGATTAATACAAATAAAAAATACATGAAAAAAATTTGTTTAATTTTTTTCATACAAACCGGCAATTTCATAGGTAAAGACCTAAATAAGTAGCTGCTATATATTTTTTAGATATGACTTAAAGAAAAAACTACTAAAAATTACGAAATTCTCCTTCTTTCCCGGGACTCAAAGTATCCTATATCAAATTTGATCTATATCAGTTAGGTAAGCGCTTAATCGTGAAGAGATTACAGACAGTTGGTATTTATAATATTAGTACGGATCACAGTATTTTATATATTGATTTACTTTTTACCAAATATCCGTGTGTATACTGTATAGGTAGGGCCCCACTCACATGCAATCAATCGTAAAGATCTGTCATTTCAGAAACTAATAGTACAGGAGCTAAATACGTTTTTCGAGAGATCAATTTATAAGAGCTGGTTATTAGACAATAACACTAACAGAAGTTGTGCTCTAAATCTTTCATATTATAAAGTGTGTAGTAGGAAAAGCAGCTCACAAAACGTGGAAGGGTTTAGCCATACTTTTTCGTACTTTTGGCGCCCAACACGTAAGAATTAGCCCACCGGACAAACTAGTGGGTATGCATACAATAATTGTACACAGTAATACTACAAAAGCTCTCGTGAATGCGACGAAATCCATACGAAATCCGGCAACGAAATTCATACGAAATCCGGCAACAAAATTCATACGAAATCCTGTGGCGCGTGTGTAATGGCACTTACACTACCTAGCTTACAATAAAGCCTAATATAAATACTTCCATGACACAAACGATTCACATATTAAAGCAAAAGCGTAATCTAGAAATTGTTAACTAAAAACAGCATAAAGTAGTCATTATTATTCGTAAAGTTTAACAACTTATTCTCTTTAACCAACAAATCACATTTCAAGTTTTCTTTGTAACTCAACCCTTAATAAAAATCTACGGCAAAGATATCTTTAGATAACAGGATAAGCGTCTCGCACAAAGTGATTCTATATAGATTGGTGAATGGTATAAAAAATAATAATTAAAAAGGATAAACTAATTTTCGGTAAACTTTGCAGTTGCGAGAAGTGAACATAATATTTAAATAACACCAACTAATAAAACACAGTGGCGTAGCGAGAATTAGAACTTTTGGGGCTGTGTAATTTTATTCCTTACTTTAACATAACACTATTAATTATTAAATTACCTAATTATGCTAGGAAGTAAATCTCCGCTGGCTTACTTTTTGAAATCGTCTCTGAAAAACAACATGACCACCTAAAACTTTGTATTTGGTGCTGAATCCACGTTAGCCTTTTTGTTTAATTTAAAACAATTTTCTTTATCTACCATTAGGTAAATACTATCTACAAAACGCCTCCATTCATTTCTTATTGTCACCATACTTTTACCGCCGAGTTCTTGTAACTTGTTCCCCCGACTTTGGAAGTTATTATAACTTTTGTCGCAATAATCTTGCTAAACTTGGCCAAAACGTTGACCGCCACTGTTCTTCGTGAATAGACGGATCGAGCGTTATTGGAAATCAATCAAACATCACTCGACGGAAAACTTAATAAATTCATTTAGAATAAATACTCAATAAACAAAAATCAAACGATTTCATAGAAAATAATTGAGTGGCGCTGACTTCTCAAATGAGGTCAAGTTATATTCCAGAAAATTCGTTGTTTTAGCAAAATTAAGCGTACCTTTTTTGTTTGATAAAAATTACTAGGTTTTATTTCAGAACGATTTAACATTTTCTTTTTGCTATACATTTATCCACTTTATTTATGTATACTTCTTCCAAGCTATTGCAATATAATAATTATGAGTAGGTATACATTAACTTACGGGGGGTAATTAATTATGGTTGAAGTATGGTATAGGTGACCACTGACCACTAGTACAATATATGCATAACTTGACAGATGTATCATGCTCGTAATCATCAACATCGACCACTCACGTCCCCACTGCTGGCCGCTAGGACGCGGGCTCCATATTATGAGAGTAGGAGAGCCATGTAGGCTACGCAAGCGTATAATTTTAAATTTACAATAAAATAAACTTACCCCCTTACTAATAAAAATATTTATACAACGGATAACCTGTACAACGTTGCTATCTTTGTCTGATACGTTAGAAAAGTCACTTGACATAATGAAAATTTTCATTATATTCATTCATATTCTGTTTCCTTAGCACCACAATGATCATTCGTAACTCTTTTCACCCTGGTTCCACACGCAACTGTCATCTGCTAAAAGTGTTAAAAACGATAAGAATGATCATTGATCACACAATTTTGCATATTTTTACCCAATTTATTTTAATTTGTTGTTAATGTCAATTTAAAATAGAAATATAATACAATAAAAGCTACATTCTTAATGACGTACGGGAATCGTCATATTTCATACATCATTTGTCACTTCCATAGAAAAACGAAGATTGCCGATAGACATTAAGAAGTTTTACTGTACATAAATATAGTAGGTACAACTACGTTTTAATGTCCCTCGGCAATCATCGTTTTTCTATTGAAGTGACAGACGATGAATGAAAGACGAGTCCCGAAAGACATTAAGAACATTTATTTAATCGAGGTTAAATATCTCTGATTCTGAGTTTATCTATAGACCACGTCCGTTCAGTCTATGGAAGGACATGGAAAATGTCAAAATTTTACATCTGTCAGTTGTTCCACTAGTCACAAAAATTATTATACGAAATTTTCTAAATGTTCAATCATTTAGTTATTTCGCTAAAGAAACACCATTTTGTGGTAAAAATTATCGTATCGTTTTGGACATAAATAGCGTTTACTGGAACACGCTATGTGTCAAACCAACACCTAACAACCAACCAACCTGTTATTTTACAAACTCGTGATAGTGAGTTATTAATCGGAGGTAGTGAGTGGACTGTGGAACATTATTTTTACTATTTTAATGTACTTTAAGCATTCTGTTAATGTACTTTTTAAGCAACTGTGCCAAATTTCATACTCTTCTTTTCGCATTGTTTTTTTATCAAACGTTACTCCGTACGTATTGATATATGTGATGATTCCAACAATAATGATGGCTTATAATATACCGTTTACATAATGTGATATACAAATACCTCTCCACTGCTCTTTCCCTCACTCCTCACTTCTCCATTATTCGTACATTGTCAACCGGAACAGTCATTGTGCTCGGCTGTCCGCTGTAGGCCGAGGCAGGTTGAATACGAATAATATCTTGTTTGTGTATGATGCCCTCTTTCCTCCTCGTGTCAAAACCAACCGTCTTTTTACAGGCTTTTATTTACAGAACCGGGCTCCCCATTGTATCAAACTCCTGAGTAATTCTTTAACGTTTCTCAATTGTGTCGCTTAACTTCAAACTCGGTTAAATCCATTAAACATACTTTAGAGATATTTGAAAGATATTATTAAAATCCTTATTTGATGGTTTAATGGGCGGTTTTTTTATTATTAAGGTAACATTGAAAAAAAAAACGATCCTGTTCAGCAAATTCAGCAATAAAACTGTCCACTCTCTCAAAAACCTGATATTTATATTGGATTTATCTACATTTGATATAATAGAATGAAAATTATCTATGTTTACAAAAGCTCACTGTGGATTTTTAGATTTTTGATTTAATACATCTGCATTTAGCTAGATTTGAAAATGTAACTTAGAACTAGGGATGTAGCAGTGGCGAAATCACGGAATACTATCGCTCGTAAAACACGGATTACTGATTTTCATTAATAATACGGATATTATTAATGAATATCAGTGAAATTAAATGCCGCTAAGTTAAATTTTAAAAAACAAATGTTAATTTTTTATCATTTAAATTAATATCTTCCGACATTTTTCACTATAGCTAATTAATAATTATATTATTTAACGTACATGTAACGTACACGTAAAAACATATCCAGACGACATGCAATTGACCAACTCCACGAGGGACTTATATCTTAAAACGACAAAAAACAAAAGACTCTATAAGTATTTGAAACTAACCGAATTTTCGCACTTTCGTCTTTCTTACGGCGAACTGCTATATTAGGACGCTCGTGGGCTTTATTAGGAGAAACAATTTTAATTGGGTTATCCATAAGAACTGCGAAATTATTAATAAAAACAAAAAACAACGGGAGAGCACAGTGTTTACAGTCGCAAAGTTTGCGTCGACGGCCATTTTGAACAAACGCAATACGCTGATTGGTTTGAGATATTGGACATATCGAATTTTGATAAAATATTATGATTTTAACAGCTTTTTTTTTAAGTACCATGCGGATTTAGGCACATTTGATAAAATTAACAGAACACTTTTTTTAAATCCTGTATTTTTATATGAAATTCTTAAAAAATTACAAAATTGGATTTATCTGAGTTTGAAGTTAAGCGACACAATTAACACGCTGAGCGTGAGGCTATTTTTAGAAGAGTTACAGACATTGCGTTTGAGCCCTATAAGATCTCGTAACCGTGCTTAACTGTAGTGCTTATGAGACCTACAATTACTCCAAAAAAAAATATATATTTAAAGTAAGCATGGCTCGTTCAAAAAATAAGATATGAGCATGAAATTGCTGTGGATTATAGATCATCGATTACTCTATCTATGGATTGCTTAGCACGCAAATATGACTAATGGATTAAGAGAATATACAGAAAAAAATTGGTACCTTTTATATCGCGCATCGCCAATTAAAATAGTCCTGTTTGAGTAGTGACTAGTGAGAGGAAATTAAAATTAAATTTGTTATCGATAATCAAACTTTTATTGAAGTTGATTGACTTAAAAAAAAGTGTTTTTCAATGAAGTAAATTAAACACATTGATTGGTTGCATTGCATGCAATATGTCATTTCTATTCGTTTAGTTTTCTTGGATGCCTGTACACTATCCAGTGTAAGGCGTAATTTGTTGTAGCAGCCTGTGGAACGCCTTTTTTCGTCACCACGTTGAAAAATATGATCTGTATGATTTTAATATAATTTAAATAATCACAATTTTTGATGTTAGCACTGCACTTGGTATTATAAATAAGTAATTTAGCGTAGTTCTCAGTACCAAAACGCGTGGCCTCACGCTATCGACACTTATATCTTGGCAATAAGGTTCAAAAGTGGTACACCAGATTTGTCTTCGACCGTAAATAATCACTACTTAGTGAGTTAGGGTCCTCTTCGATCTCCAATTATTTTATCTTTACATACATATATTAAGAAGCACATATATGTATATTTGACTTACGTCACACGCACAGAAATAAAGAAATTACAACCTTCCCGCACAGAGGGATAATACAAGATTTTTGGCATCGCACTGTCTCGTAAGTGATCCTTTAGATCCCTTAACGCGCTGAACGTGTTAAGATGTATCAAAAATCAAATACAAAAACTTTGTGGTAGAGTAAACAAATTTTGTTTCACATTTAGTGTTGAATTTAAAAGACAACTGTTATTAGTTTTTAGGGCCAGTTCACACCGAAACGAGACGGTACGTGACGCGGCGTTGCATTGTTTAAGTTAGCTATAAGATACTCCTGCTCTTGTTACTCCTCTTGTTAATATACTTCAATAATTATTTATTTTCAACCGACTTCAAAAAAGGAGGTACTAAGTTTGACCTGTACGTTTTACAATACAATTTCAATACCTAAAGGCAATGTATGCCAAGACATATGAATTAAACAAAACTGTTACAGGAATTTCAAGAAAAATACAAAGTTACTTACTTGCTGCAATGCACATGAATCCTTAATTTTCTGTTTTCACTATTTAAAATTGAAGTCCCCCGCCGCATCTGTGTGTCTGTATGTTCGCAACAACCGCAAAAAGTACTCAACGGATATTCATGTGGTGTTCTTCTATCGACAGAGTTGTTCCAGAGGAAGGTTTATGTGCATAATTTGTTTCGGTATTGTGAAAATTGGTAGAAATATGACGATGATTGTTGAAGGTGTCTAGCCGTCTGAGAGACTTCATCGAAAACGCTGCCTAATCCGTTGGAGTTATAACAAAATAATGTATGGTGGGATTGTCCCTATTTTATAGATCTACAAAAAAGTTTAAAATAATGAATATGTCTATACTTCAAGTCACAACAAACGCACTATGGTAAATCTGTGCAACTAGGCTTTGTGGAAAAAATTTAATATAGGTTTTCCTGCCAAAATAATAAAAATATATATTTTCATATACTCCATTAGCAATGTTTATACTAATAAATCTAGATTTCCTTTTATAGTTCTCTACTGACGAGCCAGAATTACAGTTAGTTCGAATTTCGAACGTCCGGCACTTCAGTTTTAGTTAAATGGGGCTACGCGAATGCTTTGCACTTCTAAACTCGACGTTTGCCACGCTCGCGTCAGCCTTGTGTCCATATCCAATTAAATTTGTATTCGACTCGATGGTCTATTCACTGTTGCAATAACAGTGTGAAATTATTTTCCAATGGCTTAAGGGTCCTCCCTCACGTACCACAACCACACCACGTGGTCGGTCGTATATTTTGTATTGAAAATAAATAGTGCTATCTACATGTGTCACATTTTGCAGTCGTAATTGACCACGTGTTTGATACTGACCACATCGCAACCTCCAGCGACACCGAGTTTATAACGATAATTCATAAAAAATCAACAATATTTCGGTACCTACCACAACGCATCTGCAAGAAGCCGCATCAACACTATTCACACGTAACCACAGTTATAGCACCTTTTATCTTGTCGGTGTGGTGTGGTTAACGATTGTGATACGTGTGGGTCGACCCTAAAGTGCGGTGCGGGTAATAGTAGTAAATAACTAAGTACGTTGTCATATTAGGTAGGTAGGTACTTGCCACAAAGGATACGTTTCTCGTATCCTTTGTGACAAGTACCTCTTTGGAATTATAAATATTTACGTTTCTTGTATCCTTTGTGACAGATGCCTCTTTGGAATTATAAATATTTCAAAAATGTTATTTTCCTCAATTCAGTCAGCGGCAAAATATAGTTACTAGTGATGTAGAGTGTTTGATAAGCGGTGGATTAATATTGCAATATCGAAGTTTCACGGCTCAGTCGACCCTGTGAGCGGCGCTGATGGCGGCACGGCGGTGCGAACACAGATCTGCTCTGCTCAATAACCTCCATAGATAACGCCTTATAGGTACTCTGAAAAGCTCAGACCAAATAAAAAGTGAAGATAGAGCACTGCGAACCACAAAGTGAGGCCAGTCTTAACTACACCTCGCAGTGTAATTACACAGTGTCACGCACACCCATGTAACGAAACTACGCCTTACCTTGTAAAGCGAGCTGACGCGGTGTGTGATTTTTTATATATGTAAAATAAAAAAATATAACGTGTACAGATTACATGTGGCAGAAGTGAAACTTCATTCATCATTTAAAATCCAAAAATACTCTCATCGTGCCTAAAGCAAACACTTTAAAAAGAATAGGAAAATAAAAAAAATTACACCTTTGTACAGCGCTATATGTGTATTAAGCAGTACTTTAGAAAGTTAAGTAAGAAGTATAAGTAGCTTCCAACAGATGGCGTTATATATAGTATCGTGATGTGAAACAACCTTGAAATTTCACTATCAACAAAGCTATGTCTTCACTTTTTTATTTGGTCTGAGCTAAATTACATTCAATTTTGTATAAAATCGCATGTAATAGTGGAGTAGGAGAGGAGGAGAAGAGTGAAGATTGATACACCTTTGAAAATTTGAATTTTTTGTAATTTACAGTTCCTAAACACGCTTAGTTCTTCTTTATGTAGCTTGGAAAGCTTAGTATTTAGAGTCATGACACTTAATACAGGGGCGTGCGCTCCATATAGGCAGAAATGCAGTGCTTTACTTGTCATTTACAGATATTTTAATAAAACGTTCGTACGTTTTAGATGACTTTAATTAATAGTAAATAAATTAATTAAAAAAATATAATAACTTAAAAACGCCTAATATTTTATAAATAGCAACTAATGCCGTTAAGTTCTGCAGGAAAAATCATCGCATGTGTGTGTAATTTTCATACTTCGCAAACGCACACACCCATGAATATCGACATGATTAAATAGTGATAAGTCATGCGGCGGTAGATGGCCGAATCGAGAGCCGAGCCGAGAGCTTCGGTTCGGCTATCCGATCGCTTCCGAAAACCGCCGAACTGGCTTGTCGGAAATTATTCGTTGCCTATAATCCGAGTAAAAACAATACGACGCGAATCTAATGAATCATGTACGCACAATATGCATTTTTGTTTAGTAAGGTATTATTTGTTTAAATAGAGGAAACGTTTTGGTTTCGCGGGGGCCATATTGCATATTTCATGTGATAAGCATTGTTTACAATTTAATCGCTCCAGTTTATTTATAGTTTTCTTAAAAGATTTTTCATTTTAACATTTGAAAGTGTGTACATTTAACAGTTTATTACTGAGATAATAATTGTAGTGATTTGCTTTTACTAGTGAGTTAGTTGATTTTTTTTAAATGTTTTTTGATTGTGAGGTTTGCGTTGATAATATGTGTTTATTAAAAATTAAAAATAACAAGTTCTTACAATTGTCATTCCGTGAAAAGATTCAAATTTTGTCTAAAGGTAGGTGTGTACCCGAGTTACAACAATTAAACCAGCAAAAAAATAATGTAACTCGAAAATTTCATGTTAAAAGTTATGAAACGTATAACTGGCTGTGTGGTTGTGTACACACGATTAAATTATATTGTTTTCCTTGCATATTATTTAGTAATTCTAGTACAGTGTGGACTGATTCGGGATATTCAGATTTAAATAATTTCTATTCCGCGGTCAAGAAGCATGACCATACAGAAAAACATCTGGAGGCCTGCTTAAAATTAAACACTTTTGGTAAATCTCGTATTGAAATGAGTATCAACAGTCAGTTACGATTAGATATTGAGAGGCATAATGCTAAAATTGATCGCAATAGAAACATTTTTCAAAGGCTGATCGATGTAGTTTGCTTTCAGGGAAAACAAGAATTAGCTTTTCGCGGTCACGATGAGTCAGTATCGTCGTTGAATAGAGGTAATTATTTAGAAATAGTAGATTTATTAGCCAAGTATGATGGAGTTTTAGAAACCCATGTACAGAGTGCAAGTACCTCATTCAAGGCATGTCGAACCGTACGCAGAATGATTTGATCTCGAGCGTTAAATCTGTGATGATCGATCGCGTTAAAGCCGAAATTAAACAGTCCGATTTTGTCGCCGTCATGGTAGATGAGACTCCTGATGTTAGCGGCCGTGAACAATTAGTATTAGTTTTGAGATATATTCGTGATTCTGAAGTAGTCGATCGATTTATCAAATATGTTGATGTTAGCGCGTCTTGCGCTTATTTACATCGGGATATAGTAATCTCAAGTAACCGGAACATATTCAATATGTGAAAATTGTGGCTGACTTACTGGTGAGCAGTTATAATAATTTAAAATATGCTTATTATTTTACTCATTAGAATTTCTTCCGCCGCGACGATCGATCGCTGTTTTGTCTGCGTTGCCGTAGAAGATGTTCATGAATAGTAGTACATCTAAGACTTGCTCTGTTGGCATGGTTTCGACTTAGAGATCCGTCGCTTGGCTGTAGCTATGCTAAAAATCTATAAACGAAAAAGTTTTTGTGACCGAGTACTTCGCCGCATACCCAGTGTCATAATCCTGTGCACGCCACTGACTTAATATTTGTAATGACGACTGGAGCAAAGTTGTGATACAGAATTAGTACCAACGGAACGTTGGCCGACCTTCCGACCCGACCGACCTTCTACTGTCACTTATTTAGCAAAAACGCGCTCAAAGAAATTCAATTCAATTTAAAAATTTAGGTAACTTCCGTCATTGTCAAGCAGTAAGCAAGATGATGATTATAAATTATAGCTAAGATATCATGTTCATACAATTTTTTTTTAGATCAAAATCAGTTCATCCTTTTGGGCGCTACGATGCCACAGACAGACAGACACACGACAAACACACACACACACTGGGTTAATAAAAATGCATTTAGCCTTACAAGTTATGTAAGTTATCAGTTTTTTAGTACTATACAATATTATATTCTTACGGGAAGGAAAACTTTCAGTACAGAATTGTGCGAACGGAGGAATATGACATTTGGCACAGCTAAAGTTTATGTGGAGGAAGGTCAATCTACAGAAAGCTATTTTGTTAAATGCTTAGAAATATATAAAATTAATAAAAATAACAACAACACACACTACTTCAGATAATTATCACACACTATCGTGCGTTTGAACAGAAAAACTGAGGATACCTACGGAGGATATAATTTCGTTACACGTTGACCTTTGTGAATCGGTACATTTTTTTTTTCTATCTCAGAGGCAAAAGAAACCCTATAAAGTTTCTACTTAAAAATTATATGATTTTTTTATGGACGAATTCGACCACAGGGCGATATCTAGTATTGAACGGAAGCTTATTTCATTTGTATCGTTTATGGGTTTCCGATATTTGGGCAATAACGTCGCCGCCACTCGGTGATGGCTCGACTCGCAAACACACGGGCCAATTACTACCAGATCACTTATTATTTCGGGACGAGCAATTAAATGGTTGGATATTTTTTTGTTCTGTACTCGTATGCAAAGATTTTAGGGCTTGTTGCCCAATCTTCTAATAAGTGTCGGATAGTTTATTTGCAAGCATTGTAGCTGCTTACTTTATATCGAGTGACAGAGACAAAACATGAAAATAAGCTATCTGACACTTATCAGTAGATTGTGTAACAGGCCCTTATTCTTTCGTTTGTTATAATGTGACGAATTATAACGTGCATTTGTGCGCCGCTGCACTAGGATTTGTATGGATTTTGTACCGCTGTGCCGGCGGTGAAACGACGCAGCTCCTGGGATAAAATCCATATAAATCTGGCCGCGCCGTTATGGGCGAGACCACAATTTTTGTAAATTGTATTGCAATGCCACGACGTTTTTGGCATTGCCTCCCTTTGTTCGAGGCAGCGATCTTTAGGCACTAAGATCGAGCGGTTTGCTATCTTAAACTTTTTTCAACACTTTAATTACCTATGTGTATACAATTACCTACATTAAGCCATCGTTGTTGTATTTGAAAGAGATATGATTAAGTTATTAATGAAGCTAAAATAGAAACTAAATTTCATAGACACTTGGCCCTTTAACAAAACTCTTTACTACAATGTTTTGTATTAAAAATGTAGAAGCTATTATCTAACGCATTAATAATTTAAACAAGTCATGCTTTTAATAAAACTATGAAATAACCAAAGCAGAAGTTTAAGTAGTGGGCGTGGGCGGCAGTCAAAAACCGCTCCTGCGAGCCATTGTGCTCATTGTTACTATGAAAGCTCCTGTAAAGTGTTAGTTAGAACTATTAAAGTCACGGCCAGCTAAGTGCAAAGTGTACTCCACAATGCCACATTACGTACAGTCAATCGAGAGCTCTTTGAAACATAATGCAATAGAAGTTTTTGTACATTATGTCAGTTTAGCGTTCACAACAACTAAAATAGTTAATGACCAACCTTAAACCACGCCATTGTTGAGTCATCGTACAGTACCACCCATTCTTCTGACCAGGAACTCCACAAGCATTTCCCTGTTGATTAAAATAAATTAAGAAATGATAACAAACAACAATTATTATAGCGAGTAATAACCTAACTTTATTTACCATCTACGTTTAAAAATAAACTTAAAAAATATTATCTTCCTAAATGATTTTTTAATTTTTTGCTACATTAAAGAAGTATTATGTTCAATTTCTTTCTGCAAGTACTTCAATTTAAAAAATGTTGTCAATTAAAAAACGCTTAGAACGATCGTGCCTCTTTATCGCCTGTTCCGCGCTCTCGCTTGCGCGCTCGGCTCAGGCGGAACGTGACATTCAGGCGGTACGTGACAATTTTTCGTGCGTGCAGCTGACGTTCATCGATTTGTTAAACGTTAAAACGTCAATAACTACAATTTTTATAAAAACTATAACCCGACTACGTAAATGATGTAGCCTATATCACCCGGGCTATTATAACGAATCTATTGACACCTCATGAAATAAACATACATACATACATGTATATGTATGTAGTAACATACATATATACATACATACATAGACTGCCAAAATCATTACCCTTCCTTTTGGCTTCGCCGTAGTCGGGTAATTAATATGGCGCAACATAAATAATGACATGTGCGTAGGCCGTCTACAGCTAAACGGATACGCGTGCTACGGCGTAGAACTGCTACGTTTTACATAATGGTTTCACGTGGAGATGTTTTACTCAATATTTATTTTATGTAATTATGTGTGTATCTATATCTAAGTTATTCGAGTTTACTCCTTAAGAAACCATTTTCATAAATAAGCTCGGGGTATTAAAATCTTTGGGAGTAAAATCGAATTCACGATGTCACACGATATTAGCCGAAGATGTCACACTTTTAAGTTCTCCGTTCAATATCAGAAAATATAATTAAAATTGACAACCTTCGAAAAGTAAACAAATCAAAAATTCTTTGTTATATTAGTTGTTAAAAAAGACCTTAAATAAATAAATAAAAAGAAAAAAGTGTGACAGCTTCGGCTAATATAATTATATCGTGTGACATCGCCGTGTGACTGTCAGAAATCGTGAATTCGATTTTACTCCCATAGATTTTGATACCCCGGGCTTACGGAATCCTGAAAAGTTTATAAAACTACGCTATTTATACACTACAGAGTAAACTACCGTCGTGCATCGGAACTGACACAACCTTTTTTTAATTTTAATTTTACTTAATATGATTAATAGGGTGTCCCATAAAAATCAAGTTCGATATTTTTTAACGCATTCCCTCTTAAAATGTTCGTATTGACCCAATATAGCCTACAAAAAAAGATTAGCCCAATTGAAAAGCGATAACCCGTGCCGACTTGCGATTTTAATTTTCCCATACAAGTTACAAGTTTCATTTGTCGTTTCACACGTTTTTTGAAATTTACTGTGGCAATTGTTTATTGCATACCTAAAGATGTCTGTGAAATTCAAGAATGGTAAAAAATACTGCCTAGCCACCAATTAAATGGTGCAAAAATCGTCAAGTTTTGGCATTCCGTTTTTACGTGTATTTTACATTATTCAAGAAGTCAAACTGACTGCCCGTTAAAGAAACGTAATAATAATAAGATCTTATTCCTAATAAGATTATAAAATATATACTGACATTGAACAGGATTACAATTAAGGAAGAAAAATCATTTTCAAAGAAACAAAAAGAGCAAGGTCACCCAAACCATTGCTCACGTGGTTTAGACAAAAAATTGCTGAGAAAGAAAAATACGGACTCTCTTTTTTCTTCTTGTAATAGACAAAACCGATTACAAGAAGAAGAAAGAAAATAAATTTCTTGTACTTTTCTTTACTATTTCTTTTTTTTTTGTCTATACCACCTAAACAATAGTTTCTGTAATGGCCTTTAGTCAAGATGCATTCGATATTTCGACGGCGAAGTTCGAAAGTAAAATGTATGGGATTTGACATAAGCCATCGCAAGTGACATGTCACTTAACGATGACTTCGCCGTCGAAATGCGCATTGACGACGTCGAAGGCCCGGAGCTTATCGAGAAAGATGAATTTAAAGACATTTGAACTGCACTCTTTGACAGGAATCTTCATAGAAAAGTACATAAGTCACGGCTAAAAAAATAAAATAAAAAAGGTTTCTATTGCGCTATATCGTCAACATAAAAAATTATATCGGGCCTGTAAAAACTGACCTAAAGAGAAGTTATCCAAACTGGTTGTTATTATTTTATGAGTTTAAATAAGTATTCATGTCAGCTTTGTTTTATTTTGATCCTAATTTACCTAATTTTTGTACTTATATTGGTTTTGTAGCAGAACAAAACATCAATACCTACAGAACGTGATTTTTTATAAACTTCGCGGCTCAGTCGGCACGGGTTGCAATCATCCTAGAAGGATAAGAATTAATATTTAGATTTGTTTTAGCATTTATAAAATATATGCGTTTCAAATTTCCAAAAAAAAAAAAAATATTTTGGCCATATAAGACAACACCCTAATGATTAAATCTAAATCTTAAATTAGTAATAACGTTTATAACCTATGCAAATTGAATAGTGTAAGTAATAGTAATAGTGTAAGACCCTTACGGCCCGTTTCAATAACCTATCTACCAATAACTATTTGTTAAAAACGTCAAATTTTGGTATCGCTATCAGCTCATCATCTCGCTATCACAGACAAAGATTCCTCTATCTACATTAGTTTATTGAAACGCAAAAAACTGGCAAATTATACCAAAGGTGACGTTTTTAACAAATATTTATTGGTAAATAGGTTATTGAAACCGGTCGTTAATCGGTCGACATTAGTTTTACGGCCCATTTCAATAACCTATCTACCAATAACTATTTGTTAAAAACGTCACATTTGTAACGCAAAAAACCGGCAAAGTATTGAATGGTTGTTGTGGAAATGGTTTTTGACAAATAGTTATTGGTAGATAGGTTATTGAAACGGGCCGTTTGTGATAAAGTCCTTAATATAACTTTAGTCCCCGTTTATTAACTGGCTGTAAAGTTTATCGTTAGGTACCAAAATTCAAATACAAATAAGACATTAATTTAAAAATTTACATAAAAATAACGTTCATAGAGCGTCACTATTATTGTTGTTATTTTGACAGGGGAACCTGTATAAAACAATTTATCAGTCTGGCTGGTTTTTATTAGGAATGTGTAGGAGACCATATATTTAAATTGCCCGTACCGCGCAGTAAGAAGGCAGTAACATAGCGTATTTAATATGTAAGCGAGGATCAGCGTAATAATATGAATTATGATAAGCCTTTCGTGGGGTTGTGACGTCACCAAAGCCGAGGAAAAATGGCCGACGTAACGGGTAATAACGAGCCTTGATCCCGAGGAACTGAGTAAAGAAGAATGGCTTTTTGATGATGGCTTATATTAAACTCGTCTCTAGTTGTTTTAGTGGAGTAACAATTAGGTGGAGTAACAATTAGGTGTAAGTCACTTATTGAAACTCATTTTTGCAATATTTTCCTAAATAAACTTTCGACTGAAGTAAGCTCACAATTTATGAAAGCGTTATTAAAGAAACCTACCCAATACAAAGTAACTTTTTCGTTACCGACCACTTTAAGCTCGTTCAATTGTCTTTTTTCTTTACATACTATGTATTTTAGAATATTATCATTTTTAAATTATAACAAATTTTATCATTGTCAAATTATAATAAATTTTATCAATGTCAAAAGATTTGTTTGTTTGTTTATTTGCATCGAATAGACACCGAAACTACTGGACCAATTTTGATGAAATTTGGCACATATACATAATAGATAGATTTCATAGGCAAACAACATATAGGCTAATTTTTATCGCATTAATATGCATGATTCCCGCGAGATTTCCTTTTGCGCGTTCGAAGTCGCGAGCAGAATCTCTTATTTTATAAATATGTTTGTTTTGTTAACAAATATTGAACTAGAATTTTCAATTTTTGTCCGGTGCTGGCGAGACGTATCATGTGCACGTGTGGGACAACACACGTGACGCGGCACAGTTCACAGCAGAACGCGAACTGTGTCAGTTCTAATCATTGAGTCTGTTAATTTAAAGTGATTCGCTGAAAAATAACAGATTACATTATTTTACTTCATAAATTTAAATAACTTTTAAATTAGTATCAAATTTACACACAGTATGGACAAAGAAAACAAAACAAGACGTTATTCGTATATTGTATTAAAAAGAGAAAATGAAAAGGACATAGATTTCTTGTTCTCTTTTTCTCTTGACCACACACGCGCCACAGCTCCGGTGGCGTCGCTCAAGGGAGCTGCGTTCACCGCCGGCTCTGCGGCAAAAAATGATATAGAATAAAACAGCAGGTACTCGCAGCTGTTATCAATGACAATAACAATAATTATTATCTATGTACTAGTTGAAGCCAACAAACTAACACCATCTACAACACAAAATCGGTCTAAACTATTATATTATTATATTATACACACGACGTTCTGGTGGGGTAAATGGATCGCCTATCCCTACAAGATTGCCTGAGCTTGTCTACCGAATGAACTTAGACATATATTTAATGAGATTAACAATACTCTCATCTTGATTATTAGACAAAATTTATTTAAAGATATTGACGATACTCTTTCAATTAACTGTTGCTTTGAAGAAAAACTCGAGGATTGTGGAACAGATTTGACGCTACTAGTTAGTGATTTATAAATTATAAGTCGATGAAAAACTAATTTAAAGAGTATTATCTACAATTTTATTAATTTATGTCGTAATGAAGTCTGTTGGGGAAGCTCGTCTTTATTAACAGATGATAATAGCCATACACCATAGTGTTGAGCAAAGACTATGAAGTATGTATGCCTGTATAGTGATACAGGCTATCGTCCAATCGACTTGTCAGTTCCAATCTCTGTTTTGATATAAAAACATTATAGACTTATTTTTGACGAGTTTTGACTTTATGCATTTTTTCCTTGAGTTGGGGTACGTGAAAAGATAAATGAAAAAAAATTTATCGATATGTTTATTATTTATTAACAATTGGACATCATTTGTTAGCTTACAAATTACGGAAACTCCAAAAAGCTGTTCTGTCTGTGCTGTGCTGTTCTGTCAGCAGTCTGTTTACTTGGGAGGGCCATGCTTTGGTACGAATGGTCTAGCTGGATCAGATAAATACCACGACCTCCGGATACTCAAGGGGCGGTTGGGGATTTTATAGACCGGGATCGTACTTGTAACTCCTCCTATTGCGAGTATCTACAGGTGGCGGTAATCGCTCTCCATCAGGCGATCAGTCTGCTCATTATCTAGTCTATTAAAAAAGTATATAGAAGTATCCTTGCAAAAGGCCACCTTATCCAAAACCACCAATCCAAGACCACCCTGAAAAACCAAAAGCAAAAACAAATTTGAAAATTTGTGACATGCTTTTGTGATAATGTTTAACCGTTACTCTATTGCAGGAATTTTAAAAAAAGCCACACTATTATTACTTAGTTTAATTAGATCTTACCAATTTGTATATTTATTTAATCGGTAAATATAAAGTAGGCAAATCATTTTTCTTTAAGCGTCTCTTTCTTTAAACTTTATATTTCGAAGGGTTATCGACATCTAAAACATATCGATAACCCTTCGAAATATATAGGTATAGGGGCAACTATGTTGGTAAATACACAACCTCTGCGATTTTAAATACATAATTTCTATTATATATTGCCAAAATCGGCATATTATTGGACAATTAACATGTTTATCTACTAAAATATATTAATTCCAGTCTAATTGCTCGTATTTATAAAGGCTGAAACAATTCTAAACATACCGGTGAAAAGTTAATACTTCTTCACAATTTTCTTTTCTCGCACTTCGCAGAGTCCGTTTTATATACCTCCACAAAACAAGCCATACATTTCAGCACATAATTGAATATTTATTTTTTATTTTACTATATAGTATCACGTAAGTAAATAAATAATATATTATCATAATTACTTCTTCTTCTTCTTTTTTGGCATAGCCTCCCCTGTAATAGGAGTTGCCAACGTTAGAGTGATGGAGTAGATGTTCAGTGAAAAGCTGATGGCGTATAGTGCAGGGAATGACTCATGCAATGACTTCATGGGTACCTCATACAGATACAAGTTATAATTACTAGTATAAAAACAGAATAATATACAAAGCCAATGTTTCTTAGTCCTTTTTTTTATTTTTTATCATAATTACTTCTCAATTGAGAGCTTGTTACAAACGACATTAGCTGTCAATACTTCAGTTGCCAACATTGAGACAGTAAATTGCTACCAATTTAAAATGTCACTTAATTGTAGCATTATAATGTCGTAAAACTGGACTCCAACGCCAACTTGCGAAAACCTTAGAGCCAATCTTCAAAAACGAAACGAAATGACATACATGGCTTTCTCTTTCACTCTTATGGGTTTTTGCCTTTGATGTTTTGTGAGACAAATAGCTGCCTACGGCTTCGATTTTAATTTACTTCCATGTATATCCTTCTTCCGTGGTAGATACTTTTATTTGATTGATTTGATCTTATTTTAATTAATACATGTTTGACATTATTCTTATTTTTAATTTTATTTTTTACTTTTATGTTTTTAATTATCAATCTACTTTGATCAATTTAATGATTATTAGGTATTACTTCGATTTGATTTATTGATAGTGAATCTAATCTAACTTATCAAATGACATATTGACAAAAATTATAACTATTTCCTTTCTTGTGTTGATATCCAAATGCGTGAACTATATTACTTGACTTAAATTTTAAATTACTAATTGGCATGTTATATATTAGGCCCCTTACTAATAAAAATATGTACACAACGGATAACTTAAACAACGTTGCTGCCTTTGTCTGTCAAGTGACTTTTCCAACGCATCAGACAAAGACAGCAACGTTGTATAAGTTATCCGTTGTGTAAATCTCTTTATTGGTATAAGGGGGTTAGTATATTTTTTCACAATAACCTTATTTTAATTTTGTTGTTTATAAATAATTTATTATTATTTTTAACTAATTATAATTTATCAATTAACTAACATTAATTTTAAGTTTGTTCTTTGGTACGCAAGCGCGCCAAATTTTACTACATAAAATGTGAATGAAGCAATACGGACCACCAAGTTACAGAATCGGCCTAGTTTGGGGTCCACTGCCTCAATCTTTCATGGATCAACATACGTTCGAGTTTGTTTTTAAAGGGGGTCGCAGTCTGTTGAAATATAATAAATACAAACTACATCAAGGTATCGAACCAGTGAACGCTAATATAACGAATATCTGATAAAAATAGCGCGCTATGTACATTGTTCATATTATTATTATTTCATAGTGGCGGGGTCTCAGGACTGTTTACTTAACTTTTTGGCTTTTTCGTGGGTCGCGACATAAAAACGGTGCTATAGATGTTCCTATAAATTTTGACGAGTTTCCTCGATTGCTCATGGAATGCTATTATCAGGTCTCCACTTTGGCGACTAAAAGACCTCTTTACAACAACAAAAAATATATACAGCCGAACGTATAACCGCCTACTTTTTTGGAAGTCAGTTAAAGGGCAAAGCTGATTGACTGATGTATCAACGCACAGCCCAAACCCTTAATGCTAGAAAATTGAAATTTCGTACACGTATTCCTCGTATGACGAAGGTATCCACTAAGGAACGATTTTTCAAAATTCAACCCCCAAGGTGGTGGAACAGGGGATAAAAGTTTGTATGAAACTTTTTATTCCTTGCACATATTTACATTAATTTTCGTATGAATACTGAAAAATAATATTATGTTACTTATTTCACCGTTTTTTAATACTCAACCCCTAAGGGAGTAAAATAATTGGTGAAAGTTTTAAATTATTATAAAGATATCGTTTAAAACCCAATTTCACGCTAGTCATTAAATAATTAACCTGTTTGGATTTTACTATGAATGATTTTAAATATTTATTTTACAACAAAATACATTAATTTATTAAAAGTTTTTTTTTCACTTGTTGTTTTATAACTTTTGCGTATATATTGATCGTTACTCGTTCCATTTCATGTACGCAGTGAACCCAAACATACTGTTACAGTAATCTATATATATTTAGTATCCAAATCAAAATTAGCTTGTAATAATAATAATAATACTATGGACGCTTCACACCACGTCAATCTGGCCCCGTGCTAAGTATCCGAAGAACTTGTGTTACAGGTACCAGCAAACGGGAAGTATATTTAATACTTTTATACTATACATATATTTAAGATTTTTATTATATTATACACATATTTAATACACATCCATGATCCAGGAACACAGAAAAACTTTTTGTTCTTTCGGCGGGATTCGAACCCGCGACCCCCTGGCTTGAGCACCAACGCGCTGAACCACTGAGCCATAGAGGTCGTCAAAATTGCTTGATAAACGGCATTAGTACTTTAGCGAGTAGGTACTACATAATCTGCAATCACAAAATAACAACAAAATAAAAACGAAGTTTATATTCTCAGTTATTATTACCGCTGATGTAGTGAACGTAAAACATTGCTTTATACGGCATAAAAAATAACATAAAGATTAACTTAATAGAAAACGCAAAGTTGTATAGTAAAACTACGGGCGCTCGGTCGCAGACGACTGGTAAATCGCACAAAAGTATCAGACAAATGGATTATCGAATATGTATATATTCTACCTCATCAGCCCGACCCGACTCAGCACTCCTATTGAACACAAGTGGACATTATATTCCAATCCCAGCGTTAATGTAGAGTTTTATATATGTCACTGTAAATATAAGGTATGTTTACAATATAACTAGCGGGATTGTACATTGTAGAAAGATTGGGAACCGAAACATACTGCTTACAATTTTAAGCATTTTTTTTTTCGTTACATTATATTCTAATGAATGTTTTTTTTTAATACTTAATGAATTCATTATATTCTAATGAATTCATTAAGTCTAATGAATTGAAACTGTTACAATATTTTGCCTGTGATTCGGTTCGGTGTCGGTGTCGTTCGGTTCTTGTCGGCCGTAACAATTACTTACTGGTATTTCTCAGTTTTGTTGATAGACCGACTCAATATGCGATATTTCAAATGTTATCGAATGAGACCACATAGGTCCATGCGCATATAAGAAAATTATTAAACACGAAAAATGAATGTTTTTGCTATTTTCGGTGCCTAACACTTACTTATTTATCATTCAAACTGTATTTCTTTGGTAAATCAGTCAATGAACGAATTTTCCAAACGCGTATCTTTAAAGACTGAGGAGTTCTGTTCAGTGCTTTTAGATCGAGGTTATTTTGGTGTGAAATCCAATTTTTTCGTAGCATATGCTTGTGTTACTTCAAAAAAAGTCAAAATCACTATACGTGTCCATATAAATTTCCAGGAGTTCCCTCAATTCCTCATGGATCCCATCATCAGGTTTCCACATTAGTGACTAAAGAACCAATTTCAAATTATACTCTATACAACAACAAAATAATTTTGCAAATAGGTCCATCAACGGCAGAGTAATGTTCAAATATATTCGTGTCGGTGTAAAATACTATGAGAAGTACCTTTTATATCATCATAATGTGATGATGGTGGTGATGATGATGATTACTTTAATTGACATAGTCGCATAAGCTTGCAGTTTTTTAAACAACGCCGAAATCCCCAAACATGTATCTATAAGGAGTCAGGAGTTCTGTTCAGTTCTTTTGGATCCAGGGTATACCTTGGTGAAAGATCTCACTTTTTGGTAGCATATGCTTGGGTTTCTTCAGAAAAGTCGAAATCACTATATGTGTCCATATAAATTTCGAGGCGTTCCCTCGATTGCCCATGGATCCTCGTAATTTAACAATTTAACGGTTTCTTTTTGATATATTCTATTATTATTACGAATAAAGCATGTTTCGGTTCACAATCTGTCGACATTTTACAATCTCGCTAGTTATATTATAATCGTACGGTATTTACGATTTTATTGAGACATATACATTTCGCGTGGAGATTTGACACACTACTTTAGGCATAGAATTCGTAAATTACTAGATTGGTTTGATTTTTTGGTCGATATTTTTTAGATTAACTATATTTTATAGAGGGTCAAAGTTAAATGACTTCATCAATTCACCGAATTCACTTTCACAATTGTAATTACAACATTGAAATGAAGCTACCAATTCTATTATATATAAGCAAACACACAACCGTCGCGTCGCTTTGATCATTATATTTTGAGCTCACACCAATATATTTGATTCGTCTATCTCGTTTTATATCGACGACCCTAAATCATATCCAAGCGACGGATGCTGATAACTGGCAGAGCTTTAGGATTAAGGGAAAAGGTACCTTTATGTACAATAATCAAGTACCAGTTACAGTAATATATAAACGTGTTTCGGAGGGTTTTGTGTTTATTGGATTTACTCGATAACTACATTTGGATCTAGGTAAAATGAAATATATAATCATCTTTCTACACTTGGGTTCGATTTTGCTATCAGGCTGATAGGCTAAAGATCTGGTACTATAATTGCGACCTAGGCGCTTTAAATTGCACTGGTGATCGCCTAGTTGTCGAATTTCGACTAATTTGTAGGTTTGAAATTTATTAGGGTTCTTTTGCCTCCAAGATTCGCAATAAAAATTTGTACCTAATTTTTGTCTATGGAATATGAAAGAAAGAT
This sequence comes from Phengaris alcon alcon, assembly GCA_037179445.1. Classification (NCBI taxonomy): domain Eukaryota; kingdom Metazoa; phylum Arthropoda; class Insecta; order Lepidoptera; family Lycaenidae; genus Phengaris; species Phengaris alcon. The sequence goes on along the minus strand of JAYRCH010000369.1, from coordinate 244,717 downwards.
TGACAATTGTATCAAATCAAACGAAAACCAAGACGGTCTATTTACTGTTATTATACAAACGCATGGTTGTGTAAGTTACAAATCTGAGAGGTAATGGTTTTTATTAACTTTATGTATTTCTAATTTTCTAAGCATTATTTAAAGAAATGTTGGCTTTCTGCACATAAACTTTAACTGTGCCAAAGTTTATACACCTCCGTTTGCACGATTTTCGTAATAGGGGTCAGAAGTTTTACCTTCAAGTGATGATAATATAAACATGTTGCGTGTGCGATCGCCGACAAGCCGGCTTACTACTTGTTTACTATTTATTGCTATGGCGGTAAGGTTCACAAGTGGTACACCGGTTTGTCAGCGATCGTACTTTTGTATAGAAATCATGTTTTCGTTTTTCAGTACCCACGTTATTATAAACGCAGTGCCAGTATGTTAATGTTAATAGATAGCATTATAAATACTTAATATCAAATTTTAACATTTTTAGCTACAGAATTTTGATATATGTACGCATGACCTGACTATAGATCCGTAGGAATAACGCAGTAATTTTATTATTCATCAGTCGTTTCAGGCTGGTGACGTCTGCAGGACATAGGCAGCAGTAAAATAAGTAAAAAATACTTGCACATAAACCATAACACACATATTTATGAAAATAATTGGTACAACCGATTTTACAGGCTCCTTACGTCGTTCATTCATGAAAAATTTATACAGTTTTCTCGCTGACCTTTAAGAAATAATTACAGGTTTAGGTCCCTTCTAATTCTCTAATTCTCTAAGTTTGAAAATACCGTGGGTGTCGGATAGTTTCACAAAATAGTTGAATAAGAAAATGTCTACTCAATCGCGCGTGAATTTTAGAAATTCCGAGTTGTTTGGTAGTTAGTTGGTAAAATGGGAATTAAAGTTCTCTATTCCTTGGATTAAGTTTTATTTTATTTTTATTTAGGAGCTTTTAGATGTAAAAAACATACATATATGTCTAAAGAATCCTGTAAAACGTTTAGATTTATTTACCGAGGACTGCTACTGGTATACAAAGAGTCCCCGTCTATAAGGATTATATAATATCATAATACTCATGACTTACCTTTGAAATATTTGCATTACGTAACGTTTACGTGAACCTTGCTCACTACAAAGGTTTCGTTAATATTATAATATATCGCAATCAGTGGTAGAGCCTTTTAGAACAAAAGGTACAAGGTAAAGGTACCTTACCTAGTAGAGTACCATATACAGTATAATTAATAATTCTTTTAAAAAGGTATTTAAATATTTCAATTGATTATAACAATAAAGATTTTCTAATAATAACTTATGTTATTCATTCTAGCAAACAAAACATCTAATTTCTATAGAAACTAATTTTGCATTAAACATTTTTTAATTCCTTGTTAAAATATTTTTTTTGAGCCATAAAAAGGATAAGATTTTATTTACAAAACAAAATCAATATTAACACGACTGACGACGACACGTTTTTTGCATAGAAAATTTTAGATACAATATTCAGATAAAATGTCTTTTCTGTATGATGTACAATAGTCAATAACCATACGGTGGAAAAGAGATATTCTCCATTTGCCAAACTAAAACTGCTCACGTAGAAATCGTACCTAAAGATTAAAAATATGTTATGACATGCCTTGATAAAATAGAAAATAAAAGGGTTCTTTAAAAACACCTGGGGTTCATAAATCTCGCAATATAATGCTAAAAAGCAAATTTTATCACGCCAAGCCCCTACAAATTTGGAAGTCCTGTAAGTTATAATATTATTATCTTCGACGGAGTTCATACGGTTTCAGTTTCTCAGAAAGTGGGACGTGTAGTACCAGGGACATCATAGCTCAAAGGCTCAAATAAACCCTTTGCTACCTTAAAATTAAGTTTTAAAGTACGCTACCTGCGTAGTGAAGTAGCCGTGGAATCTTTGAATGCTTTTAAACTTTTATATTCGACGGTATTTGAAAAATATTCTTACAATAGCTGTTGCCTGCGGCTCCGCCCAAGTAAGTACTGTTAAGGACAGCGGCCTCGTAACGTAAAACATGAGTGAATTTAAATGTGAACGATAAACGTGTAATTAAAACAGTACATAAAACTATAATAGTGAATACTCAGTGACTATAATATGTATAGATTTATATGGCATCAGTGTGTAAAAATCGTGTTGTATGGTGTTTTATCAAGTGCAGGTTATTTTGCTTATATATATTTAACTAAAGCTAATTTTAACGAAGCTTATTTTGATTTGTGTAAATAAACATAATACCTAACGTGTAGCGTAACGATTAAGAATATATAATAAAGGGTTAAATAGTTATTAAGAAAATAACGGTAAAAATGTAGAACATTTCTTATATGGTAAGCTGTAAATTGCACATATCTTTTTTATAGAATAAGGTCTCTAGTGGTTTATGTATATGGTTTTTACAATAAAGAATTTTTCACAACGCGTTTTGCTTCACCTGGCTCATGAAAAATAGGGAAAATTATGGAAAATAGCCGTATAGAGAGGTAAAAGTGAGATAGCGAATCGGCCCGAAAGAGGCGTACGGGCGGGGCTCTATACGGCATTGCCATGAGCCAGGTAAGCAAAACGAAAAAAGGTGAAAATCGTTCTCCTCAAATAAGTGTTTTATTATCGCCCCGGCTCTGCCCAAATCGGTGTAACCTTGCTATCTTCGAGTCTAATCTGAGCCGGCGGTTGAACCCCTGTGAAATTATACAGTCCTGTACAAGTACAGTATCTAAAAGGAAAACTGTACTTTTTCGGGATCAAAAGTAGCCTATGTTTTAATCCAGAGCCTAAACTTCTAATATACCAAATTTCGTCAAAATTCGTTCAATAGGTTTTCAGTGAAAGAGTAACACACATTCATTCTCACAAACTTTCACATTTATAATATTAGTAGAATACTTTATAGCTGTTTACATAATACTCAGAAACGTTAAGCACAAGAGAGCGATTTTAGCTAATTCACTCATCATAAGTTCTATAATTAAGTATTTAAATAACTTAAATTTAATCACTGATTGATTGTCTCTATCTCTTTCTATCCTAAGCCTATTGCAGCCGCGGCATGAACATAAAGGGTGTAAACAAACTGTACTTACGTTTGTACCGCAGCATGTATCCACCTTTGACCTGTGTGCCGGTTTGTTCTGAAACAATATAAATTATTTCAGTGCTTTAAATCATATAACTACAGTACATACTTAACTAAAACATAATGGCAACCGTAGAAAACAATTGTAGCCTCAAGACAATAAAAGAAATGAATGCTGTGTACCTATTGCAAAATCGCCTCAATTGGCATAGTAACCAAGTAATGGAACTGTGAGTTCAGTAATATATTAATATCCTTCTACTATTATAAATGTGAAAGTTTGTGAGCATGGATGGATGGGTGGATGAATGGATTTCACTGAAATTGATTTTATTGAAATGTGGTATGGTAGTAGATTAAACTCTGGATTAACACATATGCTACATTTTATCCCAAAAAAGCACAGTATGTCCCGTAGGATAATGTATATACGCAGGCGGAGCCGCTGGCCAAAGCTAGTCAAATCATAATATACGAGGTCAGATAGTACTTGCTCCAACATGCTTTACGAACCTTATATAAGTGTCCACTGACTAGTTTCACCGAAGCTATGTCAACTATTGACTCACAATTAGCTAATCTTATTGTTATCATTTTACGAAGATTAGTATTGTAAATGTTAGACTGTAATTTAATTCATCTAATTGCTTCTATCTTTTCATAAAGCTTATTATGTAGCATGCCCCAGCCATCTGCCATAGCCATGGCAAATCAATGTAGTAGATACACATAATCAGAAGCCCAATTCACTAAACTATTTTCAATATATTCTCGGTTCGGTCAGCCCGCTTCAGGTCGCACGCACAACATGCGTAGTCATATTGTGCGCGCGCAAGCGGGACAGCCTGAAAATCCAAACGAGATTTAAGGGGTAATAATAACGAGAATTGCCGCCTGATGTTGTACGTAGAGTGGAATGAAGAATATGTAAATCAAAGTCGGGGTTCTTAGTTTTATTTTTTACACATGAACATTGAACAAGTATCCGAAAACTAACCGAATCCAAATGTCAGACCAACGACAGAAATCCTTGTATGATCAGCAAACAGTTCCTATAAAAACGACAAATAATCATAACATATAAGTGTATAATATAGGATCCCAATATTGTTCATCCGTATCTGCACAAACAGGAAAATAACAACGGAATCAAGAACTTCACAAACTCGATGCAATGTCTCAAAACAAAAACATATTAGGGCACGCACACATTCATATTCATGAAATAACCTTTACATTGATATATTGACTCGTTTCGGAGTCAAATGCAAACAAAGAAACAAATATTTCCTCTTTAAAAATATTAGAAAGTATAGACAAATCAATAAATAATAATAAAATCCTTTCGCAGTATTTACACCGCACACATTTATGTTTTTAAGATTAAAGTAAAAATAAATGATCGATTTAACCACCATCGAATTCAAATTGAGTTCTTATTATATTCTCTACGGAATATCCCACAAGCATCAAGGTAGCTTACATTGCAACGAGATAACTAATTAACGATCTTAGAAATTAACTGAAACTGTTATAACTATATATATATATATATATATATATATATATATATATATATATATATATATAGTGATTATAACTTGTGATTTATATGTTACACATCGCTGCTTGTGTATCGTAGAGAAGAGAAGAATTAGGATGTGATAAAAGCTAATATTTGAAAGTTGAAACCTCTAGATATACAAATCAATCTATTTTTATTGTTTTCTGTAGGTAAGTTTGACTATTAAGGAATGTAGATTTTAATAATACGCAAACAAAGTTGCACGCAATAAGCTAGTCTATATACATATATCTATGTATCTATACATATATACCTAGTCCTACCATAAATACTGAAACAAAAAAAAAATCTATTGCAAATAACATTCATTACTTTTACAATGTGTTAGTTTAATATATAAATATAAAACAATTTAAAATATAAAAAGCTTATTCGATTGCATTGGCATTTGAATTTGCACAGCATTGGCTGCAATACAGTCCTTTAAGCGTTGAGGCCAGTTATCAATAGAAGCACGAACTCTTTCCATGGGAAAATTCTTCACTGCCAATCGTACGGATTGTTTTAGGGACTCCAAATTATCATGGCGTTTAGAGCAATCCGTACTCTCTAAAACTGACCATAAATCATAATCCAGCGGATTAAGATCGGCACTAGACGACGGCCATGGAGTCCGAAACGTTCGTTTCCAACCAAGACTGCGTAGACCGAGCTTTATGACCCCGCGCCGAGTCTTGCTGGAAGGACCATTCTTGGTTATTGAACATGGTGTTGTTGAGGGGCTTCACTACCTTCTCAAGAATGGTATCTTGATACACTTGTGCCGATGTTTTGATACCTTTTTCACAAAAGTATGGCTCAGTCCACTTCTTCATAGCTAATACCCCACTAAACCATCACTGAAGTCCGATAGTGCCCACTTTGCACTCTGTCGACTAATTAGGAAGCTTCATTAGAGCTTTGAGCATAAATCATTATCAGGTCATTTTGTTTGTACATTTTAACAAAAATGTATCAATTGTAAAAAAAAATCTCATCCGTAAACAAAATTTTTCTGTGACCTCCCTTTGTGTACCGCTTCAGTAGTTGTTTCGATTTTACCACCCTATTCTTTTTTAAATTATCAGTTAAGAAATGACCAGTACGTCATTTATAGGCTGCAAGTCCTAAATCATCTTTTTCAAAATATGCGACATGGTTCTAGGTGCTATCTTCATCTCCCGAGATAAAATGTTTGCTTTCGGACAGGATTTCATTGAATTCTTTCCCTTACTGCTTTGACCACCTTTTTCGTACGAACACTACGTGGACGGCCAGATCTTTTTCTGTCACAAACAGAGGGAAGTCTCATTGTACCTAACCAAAAAACAATTATTTTTAGAATTTTTTTCTGTTTATCTGTACGTTTGTACGCGCTAATCTCAGAAACTACTGAACGGACTTTGATGAAATTTGGTATGGTAGTAGTTTAGGCTCTGGATTAACACATAGGCTATTTTTATTGCGGAAAAATGTACGGTTCCCACGATATTTGTTTTCACGCGTACGAAGCCAACGGCTTAACCGATTTGAATGCGGTTTTCACTAATGCGGTTTGGTTTGATCTACTAAATTTTTTGTGTTTGTTTCATTTCAATCGAGTTATAAATATTAAAGTTATGCCAGTCTAAAGAATATAACATATAAAATGCTATAGAATAACTGATTAATTGAACTGGCTGAAACTTTACGTAGGTATTACATAATCATTGATGTGTATTTATACCCAGGAGTAATAAGTGAGAAGTTGTATAGGTCGTAGCGCTAACTCATGTTAAGCATCACCGGCCATGGTTTCTACTAGGATGAGTGTCCACAATCCCAAATATTTTAAAGATCAACGTCTATACGTTATATACCTACTAACGTTTTCCTATTCATGAAATTTTGAAAATCATTAAAACATGACGACAAGCATATACTTACTTATTATAAACGCGAAAGTTCTATGTATGGATGTATGAATGTTCGTTACTCTTTCACGTAATAACAGCTGAACGTATTTTAATAAAATTTGATATGGTGGTAGTTTAGTCTCTGCATTAACAAATAGGCTACTTTTTATTGCAAAAAAGTACGGTTCTCCCAAGATTTCTTTTTTGCGAACGAAGTCGCGGCCTACATCTGAATTATACTAAAATTATAAAGTGGTAAAGTTTGTTTCTTTGTGAGTTTGTGACTTAACGAGATTGTAAGGGGTAATTTCTGGATCTATTTCAACCTGTAACCTAAAATCTATTTGGGATTGTCATAGGCTATATATTAACACGAATAATGATAAGTCTTTTCCGTGGTAGACGGATTTGCAAAATAAATCGAAAAAAGACGAGAAAACGAAATCGTTTTTGAGAAACGATGAGAGATGAACTCCATAGAGTTCTAGAGAAAAGTTTTAGAGATTGATAGTGCCTGCAGGAAATATAAATAGCATTTGCCCGCGGCTTTTCCCGCGTGAAATTGGGTTTTAAACAATATCTTTATAATAATTTAAAACTTTCATCCCCTATTTTACTTTCTTAGGGGATGAATATTAAAAAACGCTAAAATTCCTAACTCATTATTTTTCCGGACTCAATTCATATGAAATTTCATGCGAACTATATGAGCCGGAATCCGGAAGGCCGGAGAAAATTCAGAACGCCAAAAATAGAACTCTGAGTTAATACAATAGAGCTGGAAATCGAACACACAAGTGTCGAGGCAAATTTCAATGTCATATATTATGACAGTTTGACACTCGTCACTTTGATTTTCAGCTTATTAGCGCAGAGTTCTGTTTTCAACGCTCTGATTTTTTCCCGGCCTACCGGATTCCAGACAATATAGTCCCAGTGTCGTGCTAACTAGCGTGAGCGGGTCATACGCAAAGTTTTCACTTTTCTCTAAAATTTATTATAAATTTAAGTCCCCCGCTGAGTCTGTCTGTATGTTCGCGATAATCTCAAAAAGTACTGAAAGGATTTTCATGCAGTTTACATTTACCGACAGAGTGGTTCTCTAGGAAGGTTTAGGTCGATAATTTGTTAAGGTTCTGTGGAAATTGTTTGATTTATGACGATAATTGTTGAAGGTGTCGAAAAAAAATCAAGCCGTCTGGGAGCTTTTTTCGAAAACGCTGCCTAACCTAGGTTAGGTTAGAGATAATTTATAACAAAACAATGTATGGTGGGATCATTTCTCTTTTAAAGGTCGACAAAAAAGTTCGCGACGGCATATAATATTATGTCTATCTTTAATGGATAGGTATACCCATTCTGACTTTTGAAAAAAATCATGAATGTGGTATTTTCAAAAGCTATTTAGACGGATACAATATTCAATATTCATCCTTATCTAAGAGATTATATCTAGGGGATATATATTTTACTTTGTGCTATTACTATATTGCAGCTATATTTGCTATAGAAGTTTTTGCCACGAACACTCTCCCACGCGGGCGAAGCTGCGGGTAAAAGCTAGTTTTTAATAATTTTGCAACATATCGGCTGTGGATTGGCTGCCGACGTAGAAAATGGGGCGCCGCGCTGTCACATACTAATAATGTCACTGCTCTATATTCGGAGGACGAAGTGATCCCGGAGGAAATAACTGTGATTGATCAGGTGTCCAAAAACCTAATCCGTTCTGTACTGTGGTACAGAACGGACGTTACGTTAGTACGTGATCGCCGAGCGCCGAGCCGCGACGCGTGGGACTCATCTACATGTTGATTGACCACGTGAGCGCCTTGACGCCCCCCCACCGTAACATTTAGATTTTATACCTATACTCTGTTCAGATCCGTTCGGCTGTATATATAATATTTTTTATTTTTTATGTATGTTCAACGATTACTCCGCCGTCTGTGGACCGATTTTCAAAATTCTTTTTTTTTTATGTATAGGGTATAATCTCAAATTGATATTTTTGACATCAAAGTGGTGACCTGATGATGGGATCCATGAGGAATCAAGAGAACTCCTCGAAATTTATATCGACACATGGTAATTTTTACTTTGACTGAAGTAGTCCAAGCATATGCTACCAAAAAGTAAGATTTTGCTCCAAGATATACCCCTGGATATACCTGGATCCAAAAGTACTGAACAGAACTCCTCAGTCTTTAAAGATATATGCAACTTAGAGTAATCATCGTCTTATACATAAAAAAAATGAAATAATTCTAAATAATTCCCCTTTTAAATTCGGATAAAATTTTAACTATTTCTTTACTCACTCTACTTAATTTTAAAGTCGGTATCTGCAAATGTGAACGTGAGTTCTATCTATGTAACAATTTGCCACGGTGACAAAAGATAAAATTAGGCTATATACAAGCAGAATCACACATAGTTTGCAACGACACCTATGTGTACAACGGTCGCTTATCTGCGTGAGGTGGGGTAAAATGTAACACGAATTAAAAATACATTTTAACTCATTTCAATGAATATCTTTATAAAATATGATTAACAATATATTTATTATCTCCACTTCTCCACGGATCTGAATTAAAACAATTACAGGAAATAAAATGTGAATGAAAATTGTACAATCTAGTATTATTTTGGTTTGTGGTCGACACTATTAAATTAAACAGCGGGTCATAAACGCCCAATGTCTTTGGACCAAATGGTTCATCATTCCTTATGCACAGTAAATAAGTAATATTTAAATTGGTAGCGTTTTAAGTTTTATTATCTTGTGTGTAAATAAACTGGTATAATATTAAACGAGCTAACGAATACAATTTGTCGATGTTTACTGCTTAGAGACATGTGTCTCTCATCATTATAATAATATCTATATTCGTTAGCTATTTATCTAAACCTACTTATACATAAGCGATGATTTTTAGATGAGGAGACGGCACAAAGCACAGTAAGAACTTTATTGAATACTGCGCAGCACATTGTTTAGCCTTCAACTAACTTGGTAACACTTATTCCTTCCTCAACTCGCACCCCGTTTTCTTGATTGAGTTTGCGATACACGCTCGCCCTAATTTCTTGATTTATATCTGATTATAAACTCTAAACTCTCTCCAGACGTGTCCAATTTGCGACAAGGCGACTAATAAATCTTGAAATGTTTTTCATAAAAAATCTACTTTTGCAAATAGAAAAATATACATATTACATACGCAATAACATTTGGCTTATTTACAGAAGTTTACGATATAAGACCTTTTACGTTTTATTTCACAGTGATTTATTTAAATTCTTATTTATTCCGATCTACTCATCTGCGTGAAATCTCATTATGAATTACATATACTTGCTTTTACCCGAGGCTACACCCGCGTAAATAGAGTATGCCACGAGAACACTGCGTTTTTTTCTCTATAAAAAGTAGCCAATGTTTTCATCAAGAGCTTAAACTACTAACATACCAAATTGCATCAAAATCCGTTCAGTAATTTTTGCGTGAAAAAGTAGCAAACGTCTATCCATCCATCCATCCATCCTCACAAACTTTCACATTTTTAACTACTTCTCTACTTAATCTTCATAATTTTGAAGTTGGTACCAGCCCAATCAATATCCTGACAAATAAATATTTTATAGAACTCGAGTTCAAGTTATGAAGATTAAGTAGAGAAGTAGTTAGAATTTTAGCCGAATTTAAATGGGGAATTTTTTAGAAAATAAGTTTTATTTCACACTTTTTTGTGCATTTTTATAAGTTGTGTCCTTTCAACATTTTAATTAGGTACTTATATGTGATTTTCCATATTACTAAAATGATAACTCTACACAGTGTAAATTAGGTAATGTACACTGTGTAACAGAGCGGTCGGAAACTTCTATTGTTTTGTATGAATCTCAAGAAGCTTAAACTTTCATCTATTTTCACTTGATTAAACGAGCTAAAAAGCATCATTACAAATGTTAAATCGGTTTTTAATGAAAAAGACATTTTGGATAACTCAAAAACATTTTTTTTTCTGATGCTACGTCCTGGTAAATGTTTGTTGTTAACTTAAATCAAGTGAACGTTGGATTTCGGCGAAGAACTAATGATGCTCTAATAGATTACGAGCGGTTACATATCCATATTCATTTACACGTATCAACAATTTCAAACTGAAGGGGTTGCGCGTCAAGACTGAAATGTTTTGTGATTTACGTTTGTGGAAGATATCAAGTTAGCTAGCATTTTACTAAAATATTTGCTGAATGAATAATTAATTAGGAGGTTTATTTTTTTATGTGCCTCTAATTTGTTTAGCCTCATTGGCATAGTGACGAATGTTCTTGGTTTTTTAGGTACTTATCATCCTAACCTAACCCGTTAGATATAAATAACAAAACAATGTATGGTGGGATGGTTTCTCTTTTATAAGTCTACAAAAAAGTCCGCTATAGCATAGATATGTCTATATTTTTAAGGATAGGTTACTATCCCCATTCTAAGTTTTAAAAAATGATCAGAAATAATGTGGTATTTTCAGAAGCTATTTAGACGGATACAATTTAACTATCCTTATCTAGGAGATTATATATAGGAGATATCTTAAAATTAAAAAGTACGTGTAATAATTTATTTTAAAGTATATATTTTTACTTTGTGCTATTACTATATTGCAGCTATATTTGCTAAAGAAGTTTTTTCCACGAACACTCTGCCACGCGGGCGAAGCTGCGGACAAAAGCTAGAATTTTTATATATCTGTGGTTAATGACTCACTAGTAAAACTGTATTTAACTCTCTAATGGCTGGTTTAAATAACCTATCTACCAATAAATATTTGTAAAAACGTCATTCCATCATTTTTCGGTTTTTTGCGATACAAATTTGACGTTTGTAACAAGCAATCCGGCACTTATTAAAAGATTGTGAAACAGGGCCTACGTAGTAAGGGTCAGTTCACACTGCGACGATAGGCGATGCTACGCGGCGCTGAATTTTTAAGATAGCTATTCAAAATTGAAGTTTATTCACTACACAAAAAGACACACGTTTCATATGACATCAGTCAGACGCTGCACACACGATGAACTTTATTCTGAACTGATTCTCAGCCCCGCCAGACTACCCTTATATCCTTAGTCTTAAAATGTATATTATCATATAGTACGATGAACCATACCCGCTAGTATGTGCCGTGAGCCACAAAGGCTAAAGTTGCTGAAAATTGTACTCAATTTACATACATTCGGATAAAGTACGTAGTAAGACATTTTAATTTTTTATTTTAGATTAACGTAAGGAACAAAACTGATTAAAGTCATTTTTGTCTGAATGTAGTATGAGCTGAAATATAAAGGTTAGAAGTTTAATGACATTTTACTTCTACGTCGATGATTTTCCATGTTTTATTTTTATGAAAACTACAACATAAAAATAAGTAGGTAATCGATGTAAATTTCACTTTATAATATTGAATTTTCATTATTCTACTATATTATACGTTAGAAACATTTCAAAGACTACTAACTACTAACTGTAGTACGATTTTTTTATATTCCTTCTACGTACGACAACATTACGAACATAATATGGATTTTTTGTTTATCGGATGTTTGTGTATTCATTAAACTATTACATTTTACAAAGTAATGTAACATAGGCAGCATCAAGTGAACCAAGCCGAACTCTCGTTCCATTGTTACCTGGCCTGAACTTCTCGAGTTACTCGGAACAGTTCCCGTTATCGCACATCACATTTTGTGTGCTGGCTTTAAACAATGCATTATGACCTTGACCTGAAGTTTGTTCGGTAGCTGTCTAGTGTCTACTGTAGCGAGTATGTCGGTGCATCCACAATACAGTGTGTACGAGACGGAAACCCAAAACCAAGAGACGAGTACAAAAATTGTAAGCGTATTTGCCGACTAGTCGTTATATTGCGTTTGGGATATTTTCACAAAAATGGTGGACTTTGTTTTAGAAACCTACGCTTAGTAAACTACTTAAAGTATTACCTGAGAATAAATACAAAGGAAAGATATATTGATAATAACTAATAAGGTACTTTCTTCTGATTTCAATGTAATATTACTATTTAAGATATTATAAAAATATGACATGACATTCAGAAAACCTTCACCAGAACCTATACTTTCAATTTACTTTCAATTAATTATAAATGAATCGTCTTGACATCATAAACATGTTTTTTAGTTTGGACCAATCAAAACGTGTTTGACGTTAGTTTCACGTTTATGAGAATACCTGCATCGAAACTGTATTATTGTAAGATTTTATTAGCAGAATCGACCTACAGGTTTCCTACATATTATGTAAGTTTAATAATTTTCCTAAATGAAATCCCAGTGTTATAAGGCACTTTCTTAATTTAGGAAGCAGCCAGAGGAAAATGTTTTTCCGACGGTAGCGCCTCAGGTCGGGATCAGACAGTTGCCAGCGATATTGGTTTTATGCTAATACATATTGACTTAAAAAGAGGAGCTCTGTGGACGCACCACTATAGCCAGAAGACTTCAAACCTTATTTGATGCTTCTGAAGTATAAAAATCTTAAAGAATATTTTATAACACAACCTGTGCTAAAGAACTAGGCTATTTAGTACTAACCTATCTATTTTAGCTTTATATTATAGTTGTGATGATATTATATTAGATATTTTATTTGTGGATCAAAGTAATATGTTCTACCCAACATAATAATATTTTATTTATTTTTAATTTGGAAACTAAAATGACGACAAGAGCTTATTCAAATTGCTGATTAACACTCGATTCTCTTATTAAATAATAATTTCGTCGATTAAATAGAAAGTGTCATTATTCAAAATATTCGGAAAGTAAGACTATTGCTAGGGGTGGCCTAATAAAAGCTATATTTTTGTATGGATAGAAGACTATTATGTAATTTTATTGCAATATGGATAAAATACACTTTATGTAATACAAAAATATAGCTTTTGTCAGGCCACCCCTTTGCTCTCTTACTTTCCGAAAATTTTGAAAAATGACACTTTTTTAAATTTAATCGACGATTTGTCTTTAGAGAAGTAAATAGCCATTTTTATATGAATTTACCCGAAACAAATTTCTAATCATAGGGACATTTTTGAAATTATTCCCCATACATTTTCAAAAATATACCTTATTATTTTTTTATACATATAATTATACATATACTTTACATACTTGAAGCAATATAAATAAAATGTCTCATAGTTTTGCTTTCCAACAACTAACAAAATGTAATAAAGAAAATAATAAAAGAACCCCTTTTATTTTTAAGGTCCTGTCTGGATCGAAAAGAATTTGAAATAAAGTGTTAGTGGTAATGGAGACGGGAGAAATTTATGATTTCGTGATTCAGATTTTATAGCCAAGAGAATGAAAGTTGGTGCAATTTCTTTGTGCTGGCTGAGCTGAAATAAGGTTTAATGAAATTAGAATGAAAACAACTGAATACATAACACGAAATAATAAAGAAAGTTTCATAATAATTTTACACTAAACGCATAAAGTTTTTTTATTCAATAAAAACTGTCTACGCAACAATTTTATGTAGCGTAGGCAGAAAAAGTTCTTAAAAAGTACTTCTCTTCATCATCTTTTATCCAAAAATACAATCACGTTAAAATCTTGCGCAACTTTCGACGTAACAGATTCTTTATCTGACACTAGACTAACAAAGGATCTTTTGAAAACATGTTTTGTTATTTGCTAAGTAATATCGGGCGTGAAATAATGTATTAGCAAAGTCTCATGTAGATAGCCATTCGTTTCTTCCAAAGTCGCGCAAATCGGCGTCTGTACAGTAAATAGAACCTTTGTGCTGCGATAAGAACTTGCGACTCAAGTGGTCCACTTGAATAACGATTATACTATACGTGCATTTGTTACTCTTCCTTCCTACTACTTTTATTTTATTCATTTTTTTATTCATCAAAAGAAACATAATATTACAATTAAAGTTATATCTCGCTAAACGAGTGTTTGGCGGCGAGATGCGCTCATGAAATTACGAAATATACGATATAACGAAATTTTTAGATTTCTAGACTATACTGCTCAAAATAATTTAATACAGGGCCTTTAGTCAAGATGCATTCGAAAATTTCGACGGCGAAGTTCGAAAACAAAATGTATGGAATTTGACATAAGGCATCTTCGCCGTCGAATGCATCTTGACTAAAGGCCCTGGTGTACTGTACTTAGAATATTATGATATTAAGTTTTTTCCTATCTTTGTAACGTTTCATGCCCTGGTTCCTTCTGTAACGTTTATGGTTTATCAGGTATTTTAATGCTTAGTTTGTTTATAGCATAAAACTGCTTCCGGGTAGTTTCTACACTTCATTTGGACCTGGGGAGACTTGATCCTCCTGGATTAAGTGCCCCTAAAATAATTAAATATTGGAACGATTGCGGGGAAGATACTAAAAACTACAATTGAATTTTCCTATATTAACTGTTCATTGTGTTCAATTTCAAGTCAAATAGGTATTTATAGGTTCAGTTTATCTGTTTGGTTTATTTTAAAAACATCGTCCAGCCCCAGTAGGTTGGTAGATGTAAGTGTAATTATTTATTCCAGTTCGTGGTGAACACAGGAGAACCTGTGTCGGGACAGCTAGTTATAAAAGTATTATTTTGTAACTATCGGAGTGGACCGTGAAAATAAAATAATATTTTAAGTTAATTTTATAATGTGTCCAGCGCTCGTCCAGTCTAAAACGAAGAAATAAAATGTATTTGCTAGCACAAGGATGGAGTGTCAAACAATTATGTTTTAGCTTATCAAGACCTGATAATAATAATTTATCCAGTTCAAATTATGATTAGCAAAAGAGTTCGTAATCATTTTGTAATCTCAAAAAACGACTTCTGTGTACCTACTATAGATGAGAGCTAATAAAACTCAGGTATTTAAGTGTCCGATACGAATATATCCTGAAAATAAAATTTAGAAAAAGTTTTTCAGCTGAATGTAAGGCATTTATAAAACTAAGCTCGATCGATAACAGCCGTCTCCCCTAGCTCTCTTTATGAAGTCGATCACTTTATCTCCCAGAATCATAAGCATTTCCTTTTAGCTTAAGAAATTGTGAACACCGCGTCGTTTAAAACAAGCAATGAATAAAACAGTATCGTAGGAACTGAAAAGAATACATTTTTCCCTTAATTATTGATTAATGAAAAATTTGAATATACTAGCGTTTGACTACGGCTCCGCCCGCGTTAATACAGTATCCCACGGGACCACTGTAATTTTTTGAGATAAAAAGTAGCTCATGTGTTAATCAGAGCTTTAACTGCTGCCATACTAAATTTCATCAAGTAGTTTTTGCGTGAAAGGGTAACAAACATCCATCCATCCATCCCATTCATACATCCATCCTCACAAATTTTCACATTCTTAACAGTAGTAGGATTGTAAACCTTTTACTAAAAATAATAAACGAATTAGGTATATCCATAGACGTCTATATTATAGAGGAGGCATGTCGAGGCAAAAAGTGTCCACACTTAAACTGCCCCACTTTTGTGATTGTTTGCGGTTTGGTATTTGTCATGTTGACATTTTGACATTTGCTGTTTTAGTTACTTGTTTAATCAGTCCGCATTTATTTGACAAAATCTTCTGTCTTAACTTTTTCTTGTATGAAGATTTTTTCTGTCAAATGTACGCCATAGCCCATATATATCTAAATAAAGAAATTAGGTATATCTAAACAACTACTCTAAACAATTTTTACAGAAAAATATACTATTCGTGTGAGCACTACTTTTACTGTTACTTTAGTAAATTAGGAGAAATATGTAACTGTTTTTATAGCTGACCTGTTTTTAAGTATATAGCCGAGGAATGTTTTATAATAATTTATTAAGTACATGTCCAATGCGAACAGAGATAAACTTGAAACTGAAAGTTTATAGATTCAATCATATTAATCCAATAGATACTGATCAGTCGTAATCTTACGAGAGAATATTTCTATACAAGTTATTTGCGAGACATTGAGGACGTAAATAATTTATTTATGAGGATATTAACAATAAACCTCAAATCCCAACAAGTCGAATGGCGGCTATGCGATAAATTCTGCCTTTAGCGAATCACTAATTCAGAAGAAATTAAATATTAAACAGTTCGATTGTTGTTGTGCACGAACAAATAAAATAATGACAAACCGAATGTCGATAAATCAGAACGTACGAGTATTATTAGGTTCGTAGTTTAGTGTCCCGAAGTCCCGGAACTTACCGTAATTTTAGTTGTCTCGAGTCCCGGGACTTTCGGGTCGAGACTCGAGACGAATTGTGGAAAACCTGTATTTCTTCGCTGTTCGTAAAATTAATATTCCTCGTAATCAGTCACCAGATGTGGAAATTGGCGCTGAACCTAGTACCAGTAGCTCACAATTACACAACGAGCCTAAATCAAATGGAACTATCAGTAAAAATATGCACGAAAATGTACCAGAGATTTTGGAAAAAAGAAAAACAAGAGCAACATTAAAAAAAGGTGTTTCAGTTGTTTGAAGCAACCGGAAAACGTAGAGAAAATTTGGAACTACTGTATAAATTAAATTAAATTACATAACGTTTCGTTTTCAGGAGGCATAGGTCCATATTATAAATACCTTACAGACTAAATAAATAAAGTCTTAAACACAATTAAACCAACATCTGTTGAAAAACAGAAAACAGAAAGTGACATTATTACAAAAATCAGAAACAGGTTATTGAACAAAGCTGTTTACCAACAGTATTTATAAAATATTTTTCTTAAAAGTCTCGAAGTCAACCTATACCAAGACAACCTACGTTGTCTCGTGTCCCGGGTGTTTAAAATTGCCGGGAATTCCCAAACCCTATAGTAGGTACAATCTATTGGAGCTATAGAAATACATTAATTTTGCTTAAATCAAAATCAATGGAATTATCCCTACTTGATGCCTACCACCGGTTAGAGAAATAGCCCGGCGAGAAAATCCGGCGGTAAGAAACTCGCACGGGGCCATCTTTTATATTATATATATATAATATAAAAGATGGCCCCGTGTATAATATATATATATATATATACATATATTCATATATACAATATGTAAATTTAGTTTGTATAATATTAACAAGTCAGAGACATATAGTACATATAAGCAGCCGTGCAGGTAGCCATCCTATTTCCATATTGTGCGATCGGCAACAAAATCATTGACCCTATAATAAGCTTAAGCACACAAACGTTCTTTAACTACTTTTTTAATTTATAATGGAAAGATTTTGAACGTGTTCTGGGATTCTATTGTATAGGGCGTATACATTTTCTAGTGTTTTTACAGTGATAGGCGCTTTTAGTTTTAAAATTACTAATATTATTTTTAACATAATATAATAGATTATCCAATATGTATTGAGAAGCGAGGGTCAGAATTTTCTTTTCTCATTTTTTTTTGACTGCATATGCTGCAGAATGAACTGAGCCTATCTGCAATGTAGAGGTATAAGAAATTATATTATTATAATCCTAGTTGTGTCACAACACTAATAATAATTATAGTAATGTCACAGCACTATGCTGGACTATATATTTAATAAAGGCAGTCTTAATTAAGCATCCAGTGGTTTCATTCCATCCCAACCACCACCTTACATGGCGACCCTGCCTGTGGCGCCTGCATGTGAGCCATCGCGAATTTGAAACCGTTCCATATCCGTCGCGTGCCTCATAGATTAACTTAGAACAATGGAGTTAATTTAACGGAGTCCTCAGTCGAACTTACAAGTGCTAATATACCGGGAAAATAGGCAAGGAGCAGTATAAAGAAGAGACGGTCATCGTACAAAATGCAGCAGGAGGAAATAACAATTCGCAAGTAGAGGAAATTCGTTGGCATATGTCTACAACCAACACTTTGCTCACTGTCGTTACTCTGTTCATTTTGATAAGCCTTGTGGTTATTGCCTATAAGCAGTACAAAAGATGTCAAAGAAAATGGATTGAGAAGGAAATTACTCGGACGACAGCAAGAAAATCTTGCTTTTTAAAAATTGGTCAATTGATTTTAAGGAAAAATGTGAGAAAAAGTGCTTTTCTAATGAGGATATTTTATTAGTAAATAATTATTGTACTAAATTTTTAGAATTATATGAAGATATTTTGTTATTGTGTAAAAGTAATTCGGACTCGGTATCAAACATTCTTTTGATTTAAGAACAGCTTTAAATCTTTTACCTGTAATGACGAATGAGGAATGCAACACCAAACAGTTAATTGATAATATTCAATATATAGTTCGTTATTAAAAGAAAATGAATGTAAGCAAAACCAGATTTATTTTGTTTTAAAAAGTCGATTGTCAGTACAGGCTAAATTAAAATTAAATTCGTCTTATAATTCTGTAACTGAATTAATTAATGACATGAAAAATACCCTTTTAAGTAAGAAAGCTGCAGCCACAATTCAGCATAAATTACAAAGTATTAAACAATTTGACAGGTCTATTTCAAATTATGGGAAAGAAATTACTGAATTATTTGTCGATTTGACGATTTCGCAATCCGACGGAAATGAGCAATGCTATAATATTTTAAAACCCATTAATGAAAAATTTGCCATTAAACAATTTGCGGATGGATTGCGAAGTCGTAGATTGAGTACGATCATTTCAGCTAGAAATTATGATTCACTTAAGGATGCAATCCAGGCCGCTCAGGATGAGGATACATCAATGGCGTCAACCTCGGGAGAAATTTTAGGTACATATAGAAACTCATTTAGTTTTAATAATATGAACCGAAATAACTATTTTAGAGGCCAGCGCGGACGTAATAATTTTTTCGCTCACCGATGACGAGCTAGAGGTCATCGTGGGAAATGGGTACCACCAGTACCGCGTGGTCAAGGGCATTGGAATCCGCCCGCCAGCCGTGGGCTTTGGAATCCCCCCGCTTCCCGAGGAGGACATTGGAATTACCCCGCTCCCCGAGGATAATCCCGTGGTCATCGGCACAGAGGTAAGTCACAATATAATAATAATCGTGGAAATCAAGGGATAAATTTAATATGCCAAGACAGTGAATCAGAATTAATACCGAATTAGTTTTTTCGAGACTAACAAGGAACATTTTATTTTTTCAAGCGATAGTAATTGTTATGTATCAATAGATTCTGACTCTACGTATTGTAAAAAACAACATTTTTTAGTAGATTCTGGAGCATCGCTATCTGCGTGCAAATATCAGCATGCGCAAAAATTTAACATTCCAATCCATACCGAAAATATTACCATACATGGTTTGGGTGGAAGAGCCCAGGCAATAGGATACGTTTATTTACCTATGGTTTTAAATAACGAGTCTATTTATCATAAGTTTTATGTTTTTAATAACTTACCAATTAAAGTGAATGGAATTTTAGGTCGTGATTTTTTTGAATAAATACAAAGCTAAATTAGATTTCGAGGAAAGCAATTTAACTCTAGAGATTTCAAATAATAATTTGGTCACTTTACCGATTCTAGCCGAGTGTTCTGTTAATATTAATATTCCGGCTCGTAGCGAGTCGATATATTTTATAGAAACGGAGTTTACGGAAGATTGTGTAATATTTTCAAATGAATTTAGACCCGGTGTATTTTTAGCAAGTTCTAGCTACTCCTAAAAACGGACGAATACCTGTGCGTATTCTAAATGTCACTGAGAGTGATGTTTTATTAAATGAAATTACGCCGTCAATCGAAAATTTAAATTGTTTTAATATAGCACTTTTAAAAAAGAAATAAAAGATGCTGATAGGGTTAAAAAGTTATTTTCCTTTTTAAATATGATAATTTAAATGATAAAGAGCAGAAAAGTATTGAAAATATTTGTGCTAAATATGCTGATATTTTCTATTTGCCAGGAGACAAACTGAGTACTACAGATGCATATACTCACAAAATAACTTTAAAGACGAACACAAGACCGGTATTTTCGAAACAGTATAAATTACTCTATTCTCAAAAAGATGAAATTTAAATTCAAATTAATAAATTGTTAAATGAAGGGATTATTGAACCTTGCAAAAGTGATTGGTCAACTCCTGTATTACTAGTCCCTAAAAAATCTGAAAGTGGTAATAAATGGCGACTAATTGTTGGTTATAGGAAATTAAATAATTGTATTGAGGATGATAAATTTCCATTACCTGATATAACTGAAATTCTTGAATCGTTAAATGGTGGCATTTACTTCACGCATTTAGATTTACATCAGGGTTATTATAATGTAAAATTAGAAGAAAATAGCAGAAAATACACTTCTTTTTTGTCAGGTCAGTACCAAATGACTAGAATGCCTATGGGACTTAAAACAAGCTCGAATTCATTTTCGAGCATGATAACTATGGCAATGGCAGGCCTTAATAACGAAAAATGTTTATCTTGATGATTTAATAGTTTTTGGTAGAAACTTAAGTACTCATAATAAAAATTTACTAGATGTTTTTGAAAGATTGCGTAAAGTTAATTTAAAGTTGAATCCGTCAAAATGCGATTTTCTTAAAAAAGAAATTCTTTATTTGGGACACATTATTTCAAGTAATGGAATATCACCCGATCCTGAGAAAATTATTACAGTACAAAATTATCCAATACCTACAACAACGGATGAAGTGAAAAGTTTCGTTGCTTTTACAAATTATTACAGAAAGTTTATACCTAATTTTGCAGATATTGCATACCCACTAAATCGTTTAACAAGAAAAAATATTGCATTCCAGTGGGATGAAAAATGCCAAAAATCATTTGAAACACTAAAGAAATGCTTAGTCTCTCCTCCAATTCTACAATATCCAGATTTCACTGAACAAAATAAATTTATATTACAAACAGATGCATCTAATAATGCAATAGGAGCTATTTTGGCAAACGGCAACGGTCTACCGATAACGTACGCTAGTAGAATCTTAAATAAAGGAGAAAAGAACTATCCAACAATAGAAAAAGAATTACTTGCTATAGTATGGGCAGTTAAGTATTTTCGTCCATATTTATATGGACGCCCACTTAAGGTACTCACGGACCATAGACCTTTAGTATTTTTATTTAATATGAAAGATCCATCGATTCGACTCATAAAGTTCAGAATGACATTGGAAGAATATAACTTTGAGGTAGAATATATTAAAGGTTCAGATAATGCAACTGCAGATGCGCTGTCTCGAATCATTATATCATCAAATGAGTTAAAAGAAATGCATGAGAATGTAGTTAATGTTATGACGAGAGCACAAGCGAAAAAATTAATTAATGTTGAATCTCCGGTGGATATGGTAAGCACTAATTTGAGGACTGATCACCCTCAAGTTGTGAATACCCATATTAAACCAAAGGAGCCAGTCGAGTTGAGATTTATTATTAATATGAAAATGTTACATGAATTAAGAAAAACAAATAAGATTACTAAGGAAAATAAATTATTTTGTTATGTTGAAAGTAAAAAACATACCGGTTGCCTGTAAAGTCGGTTTACTAACGATAGTTGAACGTGACAACGTCAACAACAACAACAACAACAATAATAATAATAATAATGAGGTAAAGGCAATGCGAGGTAACGCTGGTACTTGGGTACTTGGTAACGATAACGGGTAACAGGTAACGCATGAGTCATGTTTTCTCGTGCGTGCAGACGGCTCCATCGATTTATAAAACGTTATCACGTCAAAAGTCAATTTACATAAAGTTCCTTAACTCTCAATCACAAATTACGCGAGGCGAATTTGTGAGAGAAATGGATGATTTTTGTAATTCACTCAAATTGGAAGAAGTATACATATTGAAGAGTAAAGAGAATAATATTTTTATTAAAAAGTTGTTAGAAGAGATAAGTAGTAAGGCAAACAGGTCCGGACCGCGATTATGTATTTTAGAAGATGTTCAATGCATTGATGACAAAGACGATAGACAAGTGATTTTGAATGACTTCCGTGGTTTGTTTCCGAATGGTGCGAGAAGGATATCAAATAATATTAAAAAATATTATTATTGGCCGGGCATAGATAGTGATGTGAGAAATTTCGTTAAACGGTGCGATAAATGTCAATGCCAAAAATATTCTCAGCCAAATAGAGAACCAATGGTTATTACCAGTACAGCTAGTACTGCTTTTGAGAAAATATATTTAGATTTAGTAGGTCCTTTAGAAGTAGATATATAAGTACGCTTTAACGTTGCAATGTGATCTCACGAAATATGTTGAGGCATATCCCTTAATTTCCAAGAAATCTGATGAGGTAGCTAGAGCTTTTGTTAATAATTTTATTCTTAGACATGGAGTGCCGAAAGAAGTTGCAACCGACAGAGGGAAAGAGTTCTTGTCTCAGGTCTTTCAATAGGTATGTAAACTACTTAATATTAAACAACTCAATTCTACAGCATACCATCACGAGTCTATAGGTGCTATAGAGGTAACACATAAAAATTTAAATGCATTTATTCGTATTCAATGTGACAATCATCCTGAAATGTGGAGTACGTGGCTCCCTTTCTGATGTTTTGGTTACAATACCACAGTTCATACAGAGACTCAATACACACCTTATGAGTTAGTATTTGGTAAAAAATGTTCTCTGCCTAGTAATCTAACATAAGACCTTGACCCAGTTTACAATTGTGGATTCTATCCATATGAATTGAGGTATAGGCTGCAACTTTCTCAAAAGGAAGCTAAGAATAATTTGTTAGAAAGTAAATTAAAGAGAAAATTAAGATATGATCAAAATACTAAACCTGTAAATTATAAAGAAAATGATTTGATTTTAGTTAAAAATGAAATATGTAATAAGTTTGAAGATATTTATTCAGGACCATATAAAGTTGTAAAGAATAAGTCACCTAATGTAGAAATTATAAATGAAAAAGGTAAAGTAGATGTGGTGCATAAAAACAGAACATAACTGTATATTAAAAATAACATTAATTTAAAAATAGAATTTAACTATAAGTACTCTATAAAAAAAACATGTAATCATTTTTTTATGTTTCATTAAGAAGGGTGATGTAGAGGTATAAGAAATTATATTATTATAATCCTAGTTGTGTCAGTTGTGACACAACTAGGATTATAATAATATAATTTCTAACTACTAATAATAATTATAGTAATGTCACAGCACTATGCTGGACTATACAGGGTGACCTGAAATTCGATACATTCCTTTGAAAGACAGAAAGTAGACCTCATTTACAGTAATATTTTTCATGGCATCCCCTATCCAAAAGTTGATATTTACAAAGTTATTGAAATTTCAATTTTTTTTTCTTTATATTCGACTTTTTGACTTTGACATGACGTATTTTTAAAAATGTTTGTCTTTTTAGTGATTTTTTTATGTATTTTAACCGTCAATGAGTCAAATATTATTTTTAAGGAATAAATAGGGACAAACTAAGCGAGAATTTTTCATTATGAGACATGAAACAGAATTTTCTTTTAAGAAAAATGCACATTTTTCTTAAAAACAGGTGATTTTCTAAAAAAAATGTATGATACAATGCGTACAAATATTCTAAATAATTTCCTTATCTCATTAGCTTTCCAAAAAGGTGCAAATGTCTACATAAAAATATGACGTAGTAAACATATTAGAAGTAAAATGAAATAATGTCTAAATCGATTTATTTGCGATAAGATTAAAATAAAAGGAAAAACTTGAATTTAATTACGTTTATTGTGTTAAAAAATATCAATGTTTAATTAAATTTAATAATAAATATTCTACTTTAGGTCTTGTTCAAAATGTGAACCAAAATGTTTCTGATACAGGCCCGTAGTCTTCTCCGTACCTCTGTTTTGATTATTCTGGTAGTAAGACTAGTTTTGATTTCTTCTGCTGCATTTCTTATGCGGCTTCTGAGCTCCTCTACAGTAGTTATGGGTGTAGTATACACCAAAGCCTTCATATGACCCCAAAGATAAAAATCACACGGGGTCAAATCGGGACACCGTGCTGGTCAAGGAATTGGCTCGCCTCGACCTATCCAGCGATGTGGGTAAGTTTGGTCTAGCCACTGGCGTACGCCGAGGCGGAAGTGGGCCGGGCAACCATCATGCTGGAAAATCATATTACGACGAGTTGCTATTGGCACATCTTCCATTAAACCAGTAATCTCCTCTCTTAGGAAATGTTCGTACATTTCACCATTTAAATTTTGAGGCAAAAAATGAGGTCCAACTGAATTATTATTAATTATACCCATCCAGACATTTAGACTGAATCTGGTTTGATGGGCCCTTTCTTTTTTCATCCTGGGGTTTTCTCCTTTTGGTGCCCGGTTTATCCCGTCACGGTCAAATTTCGATACATCTGTCCACAATATTCTTGAGAAGAAATTGCGATCCTCCATCTCTGCATTTATCATAAAACGGCAGAATTCCATTCTTTTAACCCGGTCTCCCTCTTCCAACGCTTGGACAGGTGTGTAGTGAAATGGATGTAGACGCGCTGTGTGTACTGTAAACCACACCTTCCATTGACTCAATCCAAGTCTTCTAGCTGCCGCTCTTGTAGAAATAGAAGGATCATTTTGAAAAAGTGTTAAAATTTCTTCTTCTTCTTCTGGAGCATACAAACGAGGTCTGCCTGAATCGCCACGTCTACTATCAACACGGCCGCTTTCCCGAATTCGTCGAAATGTTGTTGAAAACACTCTAACGTTTGGCACTCGTCGATTCAGAAAACGTTCAACGTATGTTCTTCGTGCAGCAGCAGCATTACCATTACAAAGTCCGTAACAAAACAAGATGTCAGCGTATTCATCGTACTCAAAAGCAGCCATCGCGATACAAAAAAATCACAAGTAGAAGTAAGGGTGTAGTTTAAAGCAACAATACGTCCATACACGGCAATAGTTGACTTAAAACTAATATTAGCTACTAAATTTGCTCTCTAAGTCAGTCGGTAACTCATTGACAAAGGGCCGCGACGACAGTAGCCGAAACATCCCGAAGTTTGAAGAAAGGAAACAATTGAAAAAAAAGGTCGCCTCAGGTAGAGTAATTCTTGAGATAACGTTACCTGATGATTGTTTTGTCTTTGTTTATTACATGTTCATATTTTTATGTACATATTTGTACCTTTTTTAAAAGCTTATGAGGTAAGAAAGTTATTTAAGGTATTTGTACGCATTGTATCATACAACTTTTTAAAGAAAATCACCTGTTTTTAAGAAAAATGTGCATTTTTCTTAAAAGAAAATTCTGTTATCTCTCATAATGTGTCTCATAATGAAAAATTCTCGCTTAGTTTGTCCCTATTTATTCCTTAAAAATATTATTTGACTCATTGACGGTTAAAATACATAAAAATATCACTAAAAAGACAAACATTTTTAAAAATACGTCATGTCAAAGTCAAAAAGTCGAAAATAAAAAAAAAATTTGAAATTTCAATAACTTTGTAAATATCAACTTTCAGATAGGGGATGCCATGAAAAATATTACTGTAAATGAGGTCTACTTTCTATCTTTCAAAGGAATGTATCGAATTTCAGGTCACCCTGTATATTGTTTATTTTATATTTAATAAAGGCGGTCTTAATTAAGCATCCAGTGGTTTCATTCCATCCCAACCACCACCTTACAAGATTAGCAATATGAGGGTCCTACTGTAATTTACTATCTAGCGTTATACCTAGACACACAGTGATGTCCACTTAGTTTTGTCATCATTTAATAGTATATTGGTTTGTACTTGCCTAACATTGGGCAAAGTAAACTTTAAACACTTTGTTTTATTTGAATTTAAAAGTAAGTTGTTAACATTAAACCAATGTACTTACGTAATTAAACCTATTTACCTCGTTGTAATCTGACTGTTGTCGCTTCACATTAAAAATTTGTGAAGTGTCATCGACAAAAAGTACTATCTCATTATCATTATCTTTAACGTAAGGTAAGGTAAAATTAATTAAATTAAGGTAAAATTTTAAGGTTAGTCATTTATATAGATGAGAAAAAGAAATGGGTATAAAATGGATCTCTGTGGGACACCTAATTCTATTTTGGTCCCAGTGGACCTTTTACTATTTATATTCACTCTTTTAGTTCTACTTTTAAGGTAAGAACTCAAAAGTTTGAGTGCAATGGCCCGAATATTATAGTGGTGCAATCTTATGATCAATGTAGCATGTTCAACACAATCAAAAGCCTTGGAGAGGTCGCAAAACTCACCTATTGCATCATGTAACCAAGCCTCAAAGATACTACAAAGAAGACCTATACCAGCATCCGTTGTGTAATTGTTAAATGTATAAAAATAACTTTGTTAAAATATTTTTTTCAAATATTTTACTAAAGGTCGGTAGAATCGATATAGGTCTATAATTTGTCAATCAGTTATACAAACATAATATACTACATGAACTATATATACATATTAGGTCCTTACATATGAAATTGGCGTTTTGTCGTATTGGCCACTTTGATCACAAATATAAGGATTTTTTTTTTTTGGTTAGGAATTCCAATATCAAATTTATACCGCTACATGCTCATGCATTTAGGTTTCGAAAACCTAAGGATTTTTCCTCTTTGGGTTTTTCTTTCCGTCACTCTGTTTACAAATTGGAAAACATGAAATATCGTATTATTTTCCTACCGTGGCACCTGTGCTGCAGAAACGGTTTGAAGGATTAATGATGTGTATGGCGGCGGTGTCGCTAAAGAAAACACAGTGCGTTTTTGGTTCCAACGTTTTCGTTCTGGAAATTTCGACCTGCAGAACAAGCCCCGTGGACGGCCGGAGACCAAAGTTGATAATGAAGAATTGAAGGCTATTGCGGAAGCGGATCCATCGCAAATCACTTCCGAGTTAGCTGCAGGCTGCGGTGTTAGTGATAAAACTGTTTTAATCCACTTGAAGCAAATTGGGAAGGTGAAAAAGCTTGAAAGGTGGGTACCTCATGAACTGAGTGCAGCAAACCGAAAAACGCGCGTCAACTGCTGCGTTACATTACTCAACCGGCACAATAATGAAGGGATTTTAAATCGAATCATTACCTGTGATGAAAAGTGGATACGGCACGATAATTGGAAACGCTCATCGCAGACTGTAGAAGTTAATTCCAAAAGGTCTAATGGTACTAAAATTAAACTAAAAGTACCGCAGGGGTCTATTTTGGGCCCTTTTCTATTTCTCATCTATATAAATGATCTACCTTATCTAGTTAATGATAAGCATGAGATAGTACTTTTTGCTGATGACACTTCACTTATTTTTAATGTGAAGCGACGACAATCTAACAATGACGAGGTAAATAGTGCTCTCTCAAAAATAGTACATTGGTTTAATGCTAATAATTTACTGTTGAATTCTAATAAAACAAAATGTTTAAAGTTCAGCTTGCCAAATGTTACGCAGGCACAAACCAATATACTATTAAATAATGAGAAAATGAAATTAGTAGACACCACTGTATTTCTAGGTATAACATTAGATAGTAAGTTACAATGGGGACCACATATTGCTAAATTGGCAGATAAGCTGAGTTCTGCAACATACGCTGTTAAAAAAATTAGAGAAATTACCGACATAGAGACCGCGCGATTAGTTTACTTTAGCTATTTTCATAGCATAATGTCGTACGGCATCCTCTTGTGGGGAAACGCTGCGGAGATTAATACAATATTTGTGCTGCAGAAACGTGCTATACGTTCTATTTATAAGATGTCGACTTTTGAATCTCTAAGGGAAAAGTTTAAAGAAATAAAAGTTCTGACCGTCGCATCTCAATACATTTTGGAAAATGTGTTATATGTAAGAAAGAATCTAAACAACTTCAAAAAGAAATGTGATAATCATTGTGTAAACACTAGAAATAAGAACAAGTTAGATATGCCAGTGTTCAGACTAAGCAAAGTTAGTAAATCCTTTAAAGGCCAATGTATACGCTTATACAATATAATCCCAGAAAAGGTTCAAAACTTTCCCATTAATAAGTTTAAAAAAGTAGTTAAAGAACGTTTGTGTGCCAAAGCGTATTATAAAATTAATGACTTCATTCAAGACGGCACACTTTGGGAATAAGGTGGCTCCTTATCTTATCTTATTATTTGTTACATAGACATAAGTAAACATTGTAATAATTTTGATTTAAAAGAATAATTTTCCATCTTTTTGGTAAAAGATGGCCCCAGACGAGTTTCTTGCCGGCTCTTCTCGCTGGGTTAGTTCCCGAACCGGTGGTAGGCATCACGTAGTATCGAAGTTCAAAAAGAGTATTTAAAAATACCAATTTTGAATAAAATTTTTTTTGATTTTGATTTTGATTTTGAATGGCAGAACCTTGGTGAACCAGGCAAAGCCTGCCCCAAGCGAAAATTGACTCAAAAAAAGTTACTTGTGAGCGTTTGGTGGGCTAGTGCCGGTGTCGTTCACTACAGCTTTCTTAAATCTGGTCAGACGATTACGGCAGATGTCTTTTGCTAGCAACTGCAAATTATGATGGAAAAGAAAAATGCTAAACAACCGAGGTGGGTCATTCGGTCTAGCCCACTTCTGCTCCAGGACAACGCTAGACCACACACCTACCACGGCTACCAAATTAGAGGAGCTTCCATTGGAATGTCTAAGACATCCACCGTACTCCCCGGATCTTGCTCTTAACTCTTTGCAAGGGAAAAAATTCAACTCCGATGGGGCAGTCCAAAGCGCCTTCAAAGATTTTATTGATTCCTGTCCGAATGGTATGTTTAGTAAAAGAATCAATGAACTACCTTTGAGATGGCAAAGTGCATAGATAGCAATGGTATATAACTTTGATTAAATAAATATAATATGTTTAAAAAAAATCGACCTTATGTATAATATATATTTATTTACCTTTACACAACGCCAATTTCATATGTAATGACCTAATATATATGATATCTCCCCACTGGTATCAGTGAGGACATATCAAATATATATATAGATGCTCGCACAGCTTTACAATGTAAATGTAACTATTATAGTTTACAATGTAAATGTAAAAATTATGAATTACCCGTACGAATAAAACTTCATTCTTGACGGGTTCCCTTTCAGATTACCGCATGAAGACCTCCAGCCATAACTGGTATATGGAAAACAATAATATCTTATACAAGTCAGGTCGGACAATCGATAGCGTGATGTAGACCGACTCAAGCTACATCTATGCGCTGCACGTTTCAACTTTGACACGAAATTTGGAATCACAGATCTCTCTAAATGCCGATATATTCGGAGTTATGGTGGGAGATCATAGGAACCTTATCTCTTTAGAAATAAACTTGAAATCCAAACTTATATGCTGAAATATTCGGAGTTATAGAATATCATAGGAACCTTATTTTGTTAGAAATAAATATGAAATTCAAACTTAGGTATTTGCCGAAATATTCGGAGTTATGGGAGATATTAGGAGCCTTATTTTGTTAACAACAAAGTTGAAATGCAAACTTGTTTTTAATAGCCGGCTAACCAACTAAAGTACAATATTATTAATATGATTTGTCCGATGGCAGTTCGAAGAAATTAAGGGCTATTTTTCTTAACATTAACCCGCAATTTTGTAGCTTTCACCAATAAGGAGCCGTTATTAGATGATATCACCATTCACGGTGTATCATGAGACGAATGAATTTTGAAAAGTAGCTCGTAGTAATATAATTTGTCTTAAAGTTTAAACTAATACATGTTTATGTATTTATATGTGAATATTGAATATGAGACTACTTGACTTGTATTATGTTTAGTATGATTTTAATCAAATTTAGAAAATCATCAGAGTCATGTGACGTTGTTGCAAAGTTAACTGGTCGCAAAAGTTTATATAAGAAAACAAGGATATTTTAAGAATTGAAATGAATGTAACAACTGTTTTGTATTTAACGTTTGAAAACTTACAAAGTAAAATTAGGCGTTAACCGATTCAGTGCGGTGGTATTTTTAGCAAATTTTCGCGCCTGGCGGCGAACAAATTTCGTGGCTCTTCTGAGGCGCCAAGCGCCAGGGACTTTCATGGCTCCTCTCAAGCGCTACCCGCCGTGAAGTGTAACGTATCGCTTTTTCGTCTGTTTCCAATTGTTTTTCTTTTAGTCGCAACTCAACAGCAAATGTAAGCGATTTAATAGTTACGTTTCAAGTATTTAGAAGTGACTATCTACGTGTACAAACTGAAATGGAAAGTAAGTAACTAATTTTTATCAGGTGTTGTAAACCTTGTATAATAAATAGCTACTTATAAAATAATTCAGATTCCGTATTAATCATAATGAATGATCAATTGGAAAGGTTTACAACTTCTGAAGTGTGTTGAAACGTTTTCATGCAATATCCTGAAACGAACACTGAAATCGTAATCTGAGTGACAAATACAGAAATTTCATTTATGGGAAACCTCTGAAAAGTGTCATTTTATCAGAGTTTAACAGGTAAACATTTTGGCTCCTCTCGGGCACCACACGCCACGCACAAAATATACCCATGATTTTTGAGAAAAATACCTCTGTACAATCTAGTCAGCTACAGTTTGAGCCTAAAACAAAGACGATTGGGTTAAGGGTTTGCCCTGTATCCTTTTTGAAAAAAAAATCTTATACTTTAAACGAGTCAATCTTGTTTATATATAATCAAAATCACGGCAACGGCTTCAATTATTACCTTGAAATTTAGTTCGCAGGAAGTTTTGGGGGAGCAAAATCAATCTAGCTAGGTCTTAGAAACTGCGCATTTTTAAGCTATGTGTTTTTATCTTTCGTCGTGCGTCGTATATCAATAATTTCGACTCTCTTACGTCAGTCTGATTGGCAGATTGGTATGCGTACCTATGTATAATTTTTGCGTTGTTTGGAAATTTGGAATGTGGTGGGTTCGAATCCCGGTCAGATAAATCTTTTTGTGATACTTATTATTTCTTTTATATTTTTTACTAGCTGGTGCCCGCAACTTAATTTGCGCAGAGCTAACAGAAGCGGAACTAGGGTTTATTAGGGTTAGGGTTTTTTCGAACGGAACCTAAGATAAAAGTATCCTAAGTTACGCCTTCTAACATCAGATATCTGCCAGTGAAATTCCCGTGAAAATCGGTCCAGCCGTTTCAGACCACCGTTTCAGCCGGAACAAAAAAGACAGACAGACAGATTTTTTTTTAAATATGATATATTTTGTTGTAAGTACCGTATATACTTTTATGTGCATTTATTGAAAAGCTTTTAATTTCAAAATACAAACAGACACATAAATTTTATTTATTTGTATAGATACCTATTTATTTTTAATTATTTTATAGTTCTACTAAAACTCCAATCTCGGTCTCCCAAGTACTCTTATACTTTAAACGAGAAAATCTTGTATATTATATAATATAATCGTAATCTCGGCAACGTCTGCTAGTATATTTACCGGAAATTTAGTATGCAGGGAGTTTTGGGGGATAAAAATTGGTCGCATTTTAAGTTACATATGTTTTTTCTTTCGTCGTGCAATAATATATCAATAATTTCCACTCTATTATGTCAGTCGGATTAGCAGCTTGGTTCATTTTCGCGTTGTTCGGAAATTCGGAATGTGGTGGGTTCGAACCCCGGTAAAATGTTTTCGAGATTCTTGTTTTTTTATCTTCTAGAGCAACTTTTGTGACGTATAGGACCACTAAGGTTTTTTTTTATCTTTATTTTATTTAAGAGGCTTTTGCCATGCAAGGCATGCCAGCCCCATCATAACTTATACTAAATATATTAATAAACAAAAATTTTGCTGCTTCACTCGCAGGTGAAGCAAGAATGCTTATTTTTTTCCACAAACCACTCCAATCTTTTACCTATCATATTATGTAATATCTTACAAAGGCATGATATAAGAGAAATTGGCCTTATTTTCTGTTCGCAATTTAAATTATTAGATGTAAGTTTTGGTATAGGTATAACAAGAATTGAACGCCATTGTTTCGGAATATTACCACTCGAGTAAATACTATTATATAAATTGAGTATGTATAGTTTGGCAATTTGCGGCAAAAAATATATAGCGTCTGATCCGGGGGAAGTATCTTTTTTTTTCATACAACTCATTAGTTCACTAAGAGTAAATGGTAGTTCTAATACATTATTACTTGACCTAATACTCGTCATTTGATTTATGACACTGTCAGGTGCCAAAGACCGTAACAATTCATTTAATTTACTATTTGAAAGATTTAAATATGAAGATTGTTTTCTACTTTTGTACCAACGCATTTTCTACCACATCTCCATCACCGATGTGGCTTCGTTAACACTGCTGCAAAACTCCCTATAACTAAGTATCTATCTTAGCTTTTTTTATCTTTTTAACTTACTAGCTTCTATAGTCTTATTTTCCAATTTAGACATGTTATCGGGAGTTGGGTTCCGTCTAAAGTGTTTCAATGCTAGCCTTCGTTCAGCTTTCGATAACTTTGAATTCCAATAAGGTCTAGGTTTAAATTTTTTGTTTGTCAAATTAAATCAAATTTTATTCTATAAATCTAAATTAAATTTTATTAAGGGTACGTTATTAGACACTGAAATATTAATTGCGTTTTCGTAACAATCATAATCATCTTGAACATTATAAGATAATTCATACTTAATAATAATAATAATTAATTTCTCCCAAAAAATACAAAACAATTTGTGGGAGACGTGGAGCCCAAACTAAGCCTGAGCCTGTTTATTGGTGCCCCAGGCCCCCCTCACAAACAATGAACTTACATAAATAAACTATTATTATATATTTATCAGAAATTACAAAGGACACTGGGTATTTTCTATGCAACAATTTGCTACGGCGACCAAACATGAACGCTTATCTGTACGAATTTTAACACATTTCAATGAATGTTTATTATAAATCAACAACACACTGATGGAGATACCACTTTCCATGAATCTGAACTAAAATAATAATAGGAAATGTAATGTGAGTGAAAATTATACAATCTAATAGTATTTTAATTTGTGGTCGAAAGTCATGAAAGCTCAATGTATTTTAGAAGATGGAGCATGTGGGTGTGTACCTATCAGTGTGTGTATGTGTGTGTATGTCTGTTTGTGTTTTGAGTGTATGTGTATGTGTGAGGGCAAAGTATCTCTATTGATTAAGGTATGCTATTTTGGTCGAATTAAGAGTTTTTCCGTATCATCATAACTTAAATCGGCGAGCCAGCGTATGACTTTCATTTTACATTTTATTTTGTTTTCATGATAGATTGATAAAATTTTGTTGACTTTATTGTACAAAAAACTACCAAAAGAATCATTGTGCAAAACTAATCTAAGATTTTCTGTGACAGTTAAGTTTTAAATGTTTATCATAGTTTAGAGTAGTATGTTTTTTAATGATAGTGCCTAGGATGAACAACTGACGTACAACTGTACGTAATTATACAGTATTAACTAATACTCCACATTTTTGGTATAATTCAGCTGTAGGGTCTACCCTACAGCTGAATTATACCAAAAATGTGATAATATAGGGTTGGTAGCTTCCAGCCAACTTTAAGTATGCACCTCTGGGATCTTTCTAGACGCAACAATTTAGTTCTAGGAGCGCCAACCCCATATAACTATACAATATGATATGAGTGATTGTACGAGTGCAAAGTATATTTTTTAATAAGATTATCATCACAAATATGTCTTAGTCCATAAAATAAAAATGTAAGTTTCCGAATCTTTTTCATAGTTATGCCAATGTGGTAATCAATGTCATTCTACTGTCGATAAGGACTCCCAGATATTTAAAGCATCCGGTACGAGACGGGTTTACATAGACATTTACTAGAAGTGTGGTCAAGACATGAATGGGCTTTTAAGTAACTCAGACTGGATGTGGGTTGTGATGCTCTAGTGAGGGAAAAGGTAATATAGTTCGTCTTGTCAACATTTAGTGTGAGGTAGTTATTGTAAAGCCATTTTGTGACTTTCTTAAGCCCTAACTGAAAAGACAAAAGACACTTATAGGTGGTGACTTTAATGGCCATCACACAAACTGGTCATTCAAGATAGACCAGCATGGAGATCAGCTGTTGGATTCATCCATAGACGGTGGTTTTATTACTTTAAACGACGCACACTAGAGTTAAGTTGGTGGATGGAACAGTCTAGAATTCTAAGCCGGATATAACATTCGTAAGTACTGATATCGCAATGAATTTTAAATAATAAAAATAATAATAATAATAATAATAACTCGAAGGATACAGATGTGTCACAACCACCCAACATTACTTACAAAATGATGGTGTTACGGTCTTTTACAATAAAAACATACATGTGGCAATACATGAACCCATCTTAACAAATGCAAACTGCCTTGTTCTAACTACAGATGAAATAGCTATCGTGGCTGTATATCGATCACCGTCCATTTATAACATACAAGATTTTCTGAGTTCCTTAAATCAAATCCTTCAAAACTTAAAATCATATAAAACACTTCTTCTTGTGGGCGACATAAACATTAACATTGCAGAATCATCTACAGATTCTCGCATGGATGAATACCTTGATATGTTTTCAAGTCATGGTATGCTTCCAGCCCTTACGCTACCCACAAGAGGGGGCACTTCTTGTCTTGACGATATCATTTTAAAAACTAAGAGACCTGCTTCTTGTTATGTAGCTGATACTTCGATTACAGATCATGACA
This sequence comes from Phengaris alcon alcon, assembly GCA_037179445.1. NCBI lineage: Eukaryota > Metazoa > Arthropoda > Insecta > Lepidoptera > Lycaenidae > Phengaris > Phengaris alcon. The sequence continues at coordinate 209,449 of JAYRCH010000369.1, read as the reverse complement.
GTGTTATTATATTTATTCAAAACCCTGCACATAACACCAAAGTTCGTAAAAAAAAGTTTATTACGAATTTCGAAAATCTAGAATCAGACCTTAAACTCCAAAACTTTGACCCAATATTTGAAGCGCAAGACGTTAATCAAGCATTATCGAATTTTGAGGAAATTATTAAAACTGCAATTGCTTCCAACACAATCATTAAAACAACATCTAATCGTAACTATCTCTTAAAACCCTAGATAACGCCTGGGCTTTTACGATGCATTAAAACTAGAGATACCCTACATAAGAAACTTAAAAAAGAACAAAATAATGAAATAACAAAAATATAATATATGAGGTACAGGAACTTTTGTAATAGTATTTTAAAAAATCTAAAAAAAGAATATGATAAAGGACATATTTATAAGGCAGAAAAAAATCGTAGATTAGTATGGAAAGCAATCCGAAAGACTACTTTTACTGAGAAAGACAAAAGCGTACCCATAGAACTTCTAAAAACTAACAGTAAGGAAAACATTAATAAAATTAATTTATATTTCGCTCAGGTTGGCGTCAATCTAGCTCAAAAAATTAAACCCCAACCTCAAACTGGAGGTGAGGATAATGTTTCCCTTAAATTCCCTCTGTTTCCTACCAACTGTTGAACAAGAAGTAAAATCAATTTTGTCGACCCTGCACCCAGATTGTGCTACAGGTCATGACGGAATTTCAAGTTCTCTACTCAAGAGATTCGCATATATTCTCATTTCTCCCTTAGTTCACATTTTTAATCTGTCACTCACAACCGGTATCTTTAATGATTCATTTAAACTAGCTCAAATTATTCCGATCCATATAAGTGGGTCTAGAGATCGTGTCGAGAACTACAGGCCAATAGCCATCCTACCTGCCCTATCTAAAATTGTATACAGAATTTTAAACAACAGACTTACTAGTTTCATAAACAGAAATATTTTTTTCTCTAAATTACAATACGGTTTTAGAACAGGTGTATCAACTACTGATGATGTACAGGATTTAACAGATTATATAGTGAAGGGGTTGGATAAAAAATGCAAGGTTATTGGCATTTTTTTGGATCTGGCTAAAGCTTTCGAAACGGTCTCTATACCCATACTGATTTCGAAATTATAAAAAATTGGTGTAAGAGGCCTACAGCTCTCTCTTTTTCAAATCTACTTGACTAACAGACGTCAACAAGTCAGAATCGGAGAAACCATAAGTGATGAACTCCCTATTGAAATTGGCGTCCCACAAGGTAGTATTTTGGGCCCTACGCTCTTTTTGATATATATTAACAACCTGTGTGAGCTAGATCTACCTTGTGGAAGATTCTTCACCTATGCAGATGACACAGCTCTTCTGTTTCAAACCCACACGCGTTCGCGTTCACTAGGATTCGGGATGAGCTGAAAAAGCATCCGGCCCGGAAGGGGTTCCAATCGCAAGTCCTCGTCACTCTCTGACAGTGCTCTTGAGTCGGTCGGCCATACTCGGGTCGTGATTGGCCGATTTGAATGTCCTGTGTGACCATTGACATGCGTCGCGCTAGTGTTGGCGCGAACATCCTGGGGGGGCCGCAAAGGCGGCGAGCTGAGCCCCACCTTGAGCAGAGTCCAGTGGGAGCCGGGCAATCTTGCCGACAGGCCTCCGCAGCTGGCCTTGAGTGGTGTCCAAGTCCACAACTCTGATGACTCCATCCTTCCCAGGTAGCAGACGTGAGATTCTTCCCATCTTCCATTGTAGAGGAGGCAAATTGTCTTCCTTGAGCAGAACCAGTTCTCCAATTTTGGGTGGAGAGGAAGAGGAAAGCCATTTGGAGCGGATTTGAAGGGTATGGAGGTAGGACTTGGTCCAAAGGTTCCAAAAGCGCTGAGAGAGCGATTGAATGAGCTGAAAGCGTTTGAGCGGAGATATTACTCTTTCATCTAGAGTCAGCTCGGGGAGAGCTGTGAGCGGACGGCCAATGAGAAAGTGGCCGGCAGTAAGGGGCTGATAGTCCGTGGGATCGGACGAAAGTGGGCTGATGGGCCGAGAGTTTAACACACTTCGATTCTAGTGAGCAGAGTTAAGAATTCCTCGAAAGTGAGGTGTTGTTCACTGATAATACGGTATAGAAGTTGCTTTGTGGATTTAACATTAATCTCATGGATACCTCCCATCCATGGGGTTTTAGGAGGATTGAGTAACCAAGTTATATTTTGAGTTGAGAGTTTATGAGAAATGGCGTCGTTATTGTCATTGAGAAAGTGTTGTACCTCTAGTAGATGATTTCTAGCTCCTACATAATTTGTGCCACAATCTGAACGTATCAATACAGGAAATCCGCGACGTGAGCAGAACCTTTGTAACGTTGCAATAAACGCTTCGGCAGTGAGCGATGAGACTGGTTCTATGTGAACCGCCTTTGTAGTAAGGCAAACAAATATGCAAAAATATCCTTTAATTAACTTAGCATTACGTAATTGACTTGATTTGAGCAGAAACGGTCCGGCGAAATCCGTTGATACGTGACTAAATACGGGCTGAGGTATGACTCTATCAGCTGGCAGGTCAGCCATGGCAGGTACTTCGGGCTGAGCGCGGCAACGGAAACATCTTATGCATTTAAACGTTCTGTGCCTTATAATGCGGCGGGAAGATAATATCCAAAATTGCTGACGTAAAATAGCATGTAGCGTGTCCGCGCCAGGGTGGCAGTGTATGCGATGATAGTGGTCTATTATGAGGTCTACGAGCGGACTAGAACTAGGCAAAATGAATGGGTGTTGAGCATCGTATGTGAGTTCCGAACGAGTGAGTCTACCTCCTACTCTGAGGAGACCGTCCTGCGTAAAAGGCGACAAACGTTGTAGTCGTACTGTGCAGATTCTATCGGTTTGCAGGCGGTGAATATCCTTTGCGAATGCATTCTGCTGTACAGAGCGGATCCAGAAAAGCAATGCTTCTCTACGTTCACTTACAGTTAGAGAGCCTAGTTAACGCGAGTTCGAATTTAGTTTACAGTTACGAATGAATCGCCTCATGTAGGCAGTGACACCGGTTAGATTTTCTAAAAGAGCTGAAGCAAGTGAGCAGATCACTATCGACACCGGGTATCGAGAAATTACATGGTACGGATTTTGGTTTGAGCCCTGGCAAGTCTTGTCGAGTATGAGCTGAAGGCATCTTGGGCCAGGTATCCTCTGGCAATTTGAGCCATGGAGGAAACCACCATAAATCATGAGCGGAGAGAGCTTGAGCTGATAATCCTCTGCTTGCACAGTCAGCAGGATTTAATTGGGAAGGTACATGACGCCACTTAAGTGTGAGTGAATTTGAGTTAATTTTTGTTACTCTATTTGATTCAAATGTTTGTAAACGATGGGGCGGAGTTTTTATCCATGTAAGCACTATGGTACTATCTGACCAACAAACGATGTGTAATTGTGAGATGAGCAGACAATTGTTGGGAGACACGCAACATGAGCCGAGATAATAGAGTTGCAGCAGACAACTCTAATTTGGGGATTGTGAGTTTATTTTTAATCGGTGCGACTTTAGACTTAGCAATCATGAGGTGAACGTTAACAGATCCGTTGTGAGCTGATTCTTGTAAATATATGACTGCAGCAAAACCGCTTTCCGAAGCATCTGCGAAGCCGTGAAGTGAGTATGTTGAATTGAATTTGTGTGGAGCGATATGTCTGGGAAAATGTATATCTGAGATGTGAGGAAGATCATGAAAGATGCGCTGCCAATCATCTGTAATACTATTTGGAGTGGAATCGTCCCAGTCCAATTTAATTAACCATAACCTTTGAAGAAGTATTTTTGCGCGGAATATGACGGGTGTAACCCAACCGTTTGGGTCATAAAGAGAAGCTACTGTGCTAAGAATTGAACGTTTTGTAATGTGGCTAATTGGTGGTAATGAGATTTGATATGAAAAGTCATCAGACTGGGGAATCCATCTAATACCTAAAACCTTAACCGATGGAGACTCTGCGCTGATGTCAAAGTCTTTAGGCATTTCGCATTGATCGTCTGGAAATCTTTGCAAGAGCTGAGGTGTGTTTGATGTCCATTTACTAAGTTTAAATCCACCGAGTGATAACAAATCAATGAGCTGAGTTTGGAGTGCTGATGCTTCTTCTATGGTGTCATGGCCGCAAAGTATATCATCCACGAAAACAATTTTGCGCAAAATTTGGGCAGCCTGAGGATGGCGATGACCTTCATCTTCAGCTAATTGTAATAATGTGCGGATAGCATGATATGGACTTGCGCGCAATCCGTATGTAACAGTGTTGAGTGCATTTGTGAGCAGAAGACGATTTGGCGATCGATCTGGAGACGATCGCCGAAGTATGAGCTGATAGTGTCTTTGGTCTGGTCTTAAGAGAATATTTCTAAACATCATTTTTATGTCGGTGCTGAATACTGTACGATGTGCGCGGAATGATATAATAATATCTACGATGTCTCGTTGAAGTGCTGGACCTGTGTGCAGGCAATCGTTTAAACTGACTCCATTGGATGACTTACAATTGCCATCAAATACTGTACGGAGTTTGTCAGTACCTGATTTGAACACGCCATGATGAGGAATATAATAATGAGGTTTATGAGTAAATGTAGACGGATGACACGGTGTCATGTGTCCTAAGTTTATGTATTCGTTCATGAATTCTATATATTTTTGTCGCAGTGTGTGATCGGATTGTAACCGTTTTTCTAAATTGAGAAATCTACTTAGAGCAATAGCATGAGTACTACCTAACACGGGTGCATCTGATGAGAAGGGAAGAGTCACCATGTAACGGCCTAAATCGTCACGAATGGTGGTTGAGCTGAATATATGTTCACATTGCTCGTGTAGCGGGTTTGAATGAGCAGAACGAGGCTGGGGTTCTTCCGAATCCCAGAATCTTTCCAGGTTTTTGCAGATATCATGAGTAGAATGAGCAGAATGTGTAGAGTGAGCGACTGAGTATAATGAGTATGAGTAATATGAGCAGAGTTAACTTGAGCTACAGGTGAATCGCATGAGTGTTCAACGAGTCCTATGAGTGCAAAATCAAAAATCGTGCCGAAGGCTATGGGCTTCCCCGGGCCCAAAGCAATCTTCAGTACCATCCAAAACGTGACCCAAAACGTCTGAGCCTAAAATGAGATAAATGGGCGCAGGAGTATGATAAGCTTGATCCGCCAATGGAATGAGCTGATGAGCTGAGTCTTGTATAACATCTGGTATTTTTTGCAAAGGTAAATAGCCTGTAACGTCTTTGAGAATATGAGCGATAGTAGTAATAGATGGCGTGTCACGGTGTGTGGGCCGAAATATTATTGTGACACAACCTTTGGAATTTTGTATGTGCTGATCACCTACACCTGTAATTTTTAATGAACATTGTTTTGGTTGCAAATTAATATTTCTAGTCATGCGCTGAGTTATGAGCGTTATCATGCTACCACAGTCCAATAAAGCCCGAGCTTTGTGATATTCTCCGCATTTATCAGATATATTTAAAACGACTGTGGGAAGTAACACTGGAGTTTTTAATGGGTTTTCTATGTGCTGAGTTGAATTTACTTGGGCTGATACTACAGAATGATGTGCTGAACTAGATTTAGATATTTTATGTGCTGAATGAGATGCAAGAATACTATGAGCTGAATGACATTTTAAATTATTGGGCTGATCTTCTAATTCTATGTGCTCCGTGATTGTAGGTAGTCATTGTTTTTTGTTTTGAGATTGATGAGTTGTAGAAAGTGCGTGATCAGACGATTGGTCGGGGTCTGATGATGATGATTGATGGGTACGCTTATGTTGTGTATAGGCCGTGTAGATATGTGGATTGTCTTGAGCACGCCGGCGGGGCTGTGCACGTAAATGAGGAGGAAGTAAATGCGCTGACGACACCGGAGAATTTGGAGTTCCGTGACGATGAAGCGAGGTGTGGTGATTTGCACCACACACCACACTCTTTGCATATGTTTGTCGAACGACATTCATTTTCAAAATGCGGATCTAGACATTTACGACATCTGTCGTTGGCTTGTATGAAATCCAAACGACCTTGAGTGGGCTGATGATTATATTTCGGACACGCGATAAGTTTGTTTTCTGTATTCCTACAATAGGGGCAGTAGAATAGATTGTGTTTATCTGTATTCCGGGCTGAGTACTCGCGCTGCTCTGTTCGGGGGGAGGGGGGCCAATAGCGTTGAGGGTAATGAGGAACTGGGCTGACGTGATAGCTACTTGACGTGTGAGCCGATGGCGAGCGCTGAGTATTACGAGGATACGCGGGACTAATTGGTCTAAAGCGTGGACTGCGCGGAGAGTGTGCGGGGGGTGTGTGTTGACGAGAGGGCCCTGGTCGTGGTGAGTAGGTAAATCCGCGCGCTGCATTAGAATATTCGGTTTCGATACAGCGCGCGTGCTCCTCTAAAAAAGAAATCAAATCACCTAAGGTGGGCAGAGTGTCCGAGGTGCCGTATCTTCTTTCGAACAGTGTGCGGAGCTCGCCTCGTAATTTTCTAACTACAATGGATACAAATACATTGTGGGAATGTGTTGGCAAGCCCCAAAGGGAGATCTCCGACCGAGCGAGATGGTATGCTCGGTCAGGCCGAAGCCCCACTTGTATGAATTTCAGATGTCGTATATATAGTGCCGATCATAGAAAACTTCGATAGCGCGATTCAGGATTTTGGCACTAATTGGTCCGCCACATCACTCCCCCCCGAAGACCGGAGGTCGAATCTTGAGTCTTCTGCTTGAGTCGCCAGTGCCAGAGAGTACCCCAGTGAGTCGGAACTGTGCTGTTGCTGCACGGGCTCCAGTGAGTCGGAGTGCTGCCGTGCGGGGCCGATGCTACGTGCTGACCAGGAGAGATGTGGTCTGCTTGCTGACCGGTCGTTGTAGTGAGAGTGCCCGTTGAAGCCGATGAGGGTTCGACCAGGCCGCGGTGCGTTGAGGCTGGTGGTCGAGGTACCCGATGAGGCTGAAGCTGGCTGGCGTGGTGCGGAGGGGTGAGGGGTGATGATGATGATGTCCAGAAGGAGACGTGTTCTGTCGAGGGTCACCAATGTGGGATGAGTGGATGGCCCAAAGGGAGATCTCCGACCGAGCGAGATGGTATGCTCGGTCAAGCCGAAGACCCACTTGTATGAATTTCAGATGTCGTATATATAGTGCCGATCATAGAAAACCTCGATAGCGCGATTCAGGATTGTGGCACTAATTGGTCCGCCACAACGTAATTACTATCCATAGGTAAACTCAGATTATTTAAAACGTTTTGTGCGGAGATGAGCGGAGTTAAAAACGTCGCGCGTATGCTTGATCGAATATGAATATTAGGTAGGCCGAGTATTATATCAACAAACCCATCAATAAGAACACGGCGGTTCTCATACCTACGATTGAGAATATCGAGCGCGACGCTGTAATTATCATTTGTGATTTTTAAATGCGCAATCATGCTGAGCTCCTCCCCCGATAGGCAGGGGCGTGCGCTCCATATAGGCAGAAATGCAGTGCTTTACTTGTCATTCACAGATATTTTAATAAAACGTTCGTACGTTTTAGATGACTTTAATTAATAGTAAATAAATTAATTTAAAAAAATATAATAACTTTAAAACGCCTAGTATTTTATAAATAGCAACTCATGCAGTTGCTTTGTGCAGGACAAACCATCGCATGTATGTGTAATTTTCATACTTCGCAAACGCACACACCCATGAATATCGACATGTTTATATAGACGGAACTCATGCGGCATGAGATAGCCTTCGGCTTCGGGCGCCCGTGGCGCGAGCTTGGTACTACAACGAGTTCTATGATTGTCAGTATAATGTTATTTACTAAGGAAACTTACTAGATGGCACTTTACGTGGAAATTAAAAATGACACTATTTTCAGAGAACGAACATAACCAAACATAACTAAGTATATTATTATCTACGTACTAACGTAGTATATTATTATCTCTGTGCTATAAAGATAAATTGTTAAATACGCGCCCATAGCGCCGTCTGCGCGTTGCGTCGTCGTTTTAACTAGGCCGCCATCTATCGTGAATTGACGATATTTAATTTGAAGAGTCCCGTAGTGCCGATGTACTTTATCAATTCAATTTTTAAAAAAGAGGGCGTTGTATGAATAAAATATTGTTATAAATTCATATTTTATTCAGTAATCATTGAAAATGTTGAAGAATAAAACTAAATAAATCACTGACGTAAAACATAACAAGTTAAATGGCGGTTTAATTGTGCTTTTAATGTGATTTACTTTTCCATGGTTCACAATGCTTACTCGTAGCGACATCTTTACGTACTGAGCATGTACTTCATTAGATGTTAAAAGTTATGAAACGTATAACTGGCTGTGTGGTTGTGTACACACGATTAAATTATATTGTTTTCCTTGCATATTATTTAGTAATTTACATCGGGATATAGTAATCTCAAGTAACCGGAACCTTGAATATGTGAAAATTGAAGCTGACTGACTGGTGAGTAGTTATAATATTTTAAAATATGCTTATTATTTTACTTATTAGAATCTCTTCCGCCGCGACGATCGATCGCTGTTTTGTCTGCGTTGCCGTAGAAGATGTACATGAATGTTGGCATGGTTTCGACTTAGAGATCCGTCGCTTGGCTGTAGCTATGCTAAAAATCTATAAACGAACAAGTTTTTGTGACCGAGTACTTCGCCGCATACCCAGTGTCATAATCCTGTGCACGCCACTGCCGATAGGCAAGACAAAAGATAGTGCAGCTTAACTGCATCTGTAAGTGACGTCATGTCGTCTGTAAGACTCCTAAAAATCTTAATAAAGGATGGCCAGTCCTCAACGCGTGAGCTGAATTTTAGTAGTTCAATTTTAGGCAGAACGGCAGAAGTGAGCTGACTTGACTCTGAAGTAGAACTTATATTTTCCGCTTCAGTTAAAATATCATAATAATCGGATAGCGCGTTTTCGTAACCGACAATATAAAATTTTTCAATTTCTTCTGTAAGACTAGCGTCGTCTAAAATTTCGCAGTATAAATTTTCTAATTTTTGTTTCAAGTTTTGTAGGTCTTTAAATCGCGCATTAAACTCCGTTTTGTTAGGTTTTGAGTCGCCTTTGTGTAATGTCAATGCGATCTCTCTGAGCCGACTAATAGATTTTATAGTTTGCCTAAATATGGCCGCTTGCGATTTTGTAGGCATGTTTAAAAATATATGCGTGTAACTAAGTTAAATATTTAGAACTAATGAGCGGAAAATACGCGCGCAATTAATTAAAACGCAGAAAATAGATGTTAATAATATGCCGACAATGTATACAATTTAATCATAAAATGTGTACGAGGTAATGAACAAATGAGCTGACCGATCGCCTGATGCTAATAAAGTATTAGTGTATGTTTGATGAGCGGAGATTAATGTGTTAGAAGCCGTCTGTAATATTATTTTAATGCCCTGAAGTTTGAATATAAACAAATCTTAGCGGGCGCGTTAGAAACAAAATAACGTAATGAAAACAATGTAAGTAGGTATGAGCAGGTTTAATCTCAATAGTGTGCCGACTTATTTAAAACAGCTGTAACGTAACACCTATAATATATTTGTATACACACAGAACGTAGATAAGAATTCAATGTGAAGGTCACTATTTATTTTATGAAGAATACCTATGAGAATGAGTGTAACAGCTGTTGTTTACGCGCGGGCGTCGCGTAGCTACAGAATGCACAAAAATCAAGTTCTCTGTACTGAAGCGAGCCGACGATGTTTGTATGGGCACTTTAGATGTTATGCAACCCGTAACTATTAAAATAATGCTAAGTTAATTAATATTGTGTTTTAAAATTTGAGAATATGAAGATATAAACGTTATATATAGATAAAATACTTAGTAATGCAACGACGATTTACAATTCTGTTATGAGCCGAACGTAATTCACAATACTCACTATTATTTTATATGCAAATCAAACTGAGAAAACTTTATGAGATATTATTGGCACAAATTATGTATTAGGTACCTAGGGAAGTTCTAGAATGTTCAATGTTAAATGTGCCGAATTGATAATGGGAATGGACTGTAACTTGGTTTTCAAATATGGCGGGGGGCCGCCTGAGCTGAATTAATTGGACAAAATATAGATAATCGAGCTGATTTTATGTGCAGAATTGGGCGGAGTGGAACTGTAGGTGCTGGTTATAATGAGGTCCAACGCCGGTAATAGGGGGAAGGGCTTTACGAAGGCTCGATGGACCAAAAAATGTATAAGCTAGTACTTACACATGCGACTTTGAGCTGAGGGAAATAGGTATAGGTATAGGTTAACGTGATGGTTGGAGACAACGTGGACTGACCTTTTAGCTGAGCTGGTGGATCTGGATCTTGGCGGAGGTTTCTTCTCACTACACTACACAGCTGTTGAGCGGATTATCGATAGATTTACCGCGGTTCGCCGGCGAATTTGGTATTATATTAACGAGCACAAATAAATATGCGCACACGCGTTCGCGTTCACTAGGATTCGGGATGAGCTGAAAAAGCATCCGGCCCGGAAGGGGTTCCAATCTCTCTGACAGCGCCCTTGAGTCGGTCGGCCATACTCGGGTCGTGATTGGCCGATTTGAATGTCCTGTGTGACCATTCTATGCGTCGCGCTAGTGTTGGCGCGAACAAGTTTCAAGAGCTTTTTTATAAGTCACACTATTCTCACTCATGATCTTCCGGATAACTTGTTCCTTTTTAAATATGGACAGCATTTATTTATACACATAACATGTGCGCGCCTTTACAGTTTATACATTTAAATTCCTTTATTTCACAACTTCCATGTCCCAAACCGCATTTAGGACAAATAATTTTACCTAACGAAAAAAATTGTCTTATGTGACCGAATCTCCAACAAGCTGAACATTGAGTAACAGGAAAATGTGGTGTATGTTTCAACCTGAAATCGGCAGCCATATCGTATATAAATACTTTATAAGCACTTTTGTACCTAATCCGAATAATATTCTTGATGTTTTGATCACGTAATAATTTAGCGAAAGCCATTTGTTTATGTAGGACTTCTAATGATGTCTAACATATTTCATAAGTACTTTCACGATTTTTGTTTAGTAAAGAAAAATTTGTAGATTGATATTCCTTACTAAACAACGTAGCATTCGGTGAATCAAGTGAAAAAAAGGTGAAAAAAATCTCCTCTTCCATAATATTAGCTTAACGCAAGTGTAACACGTACGCCGCGATAAACAATACTTACGCACAACACACTGCACTAAGAAGGTACTTTGCGAAGCTCACCCCCTAAAAGGGTAAAAAGGGGTATCAACGTTTGTATGTAACTTTTTTGTTTGGGGTCAGATCTGTTTGAAATTTCATAATATATCTGTTTGACATGATTTCCTAAAATTCAAATTCAATATTTTCTACAATTCATTCTATTAATTGCTAAAAAGGTGTATTAAACTTTGTACAGGGAAAAAATATTAAATGACCCGAAATGCTCATTTAATATTATAACTTGGAACTTGTAGCGAATGTAAATGTAGTCCAAAAAGAAAATAAGTAAACACATATTTCACGACTTTTCTATATTCAAGCCCTAAAGGAGTGAACAGGGGTATGAATGTATTTTATTCAGAGTCACTACGTCTTACGTCGGGTATGAATGTATTTTATTCAGAGTTTTACTATATTTGTTGTATAGTTTTGGAATGACCGCTTCAAGCTCTTTATTTTGATACTCGTAGTACCAGGGGCACACGACCGGATGAGGTACAGTCGTGTAAGTCATCATATATGTGGATTTTGGAGTCAGATACAAAAGCTCGCTTTAAAAAAACACTCAACTCAACAACATCAACATCAACACTCAGTCAATTTGAGAGGTGAACAATCTGCTGAATAGTTTTATGAATTGTTGCTTAAAATAGGAAACGGCGATTACCCTACAATTGATGGTAAAATTACTATTTCCCAAAGTTTGGCAACAGTGGTGACATTACTTACAGAACTCACTATCACAGTTTACCCTGATGTCACCAATCTCATGTTAAAGCCCATAGAAAGGTTAAAATGTGCAATAGCACCAGACTTCAGATAAAAGTTCTGCATCGCAACATTGTCGAGGCTACTATACTCACTAGATGTGCTATTCATACCTAAATCCGATTTTTGATCCCACAGATTATCCATAAATTGTATTTAAAAGACTGCAGTTTCCCCTAAAAGTATGTTTCGCCATCAATAAAGCTCAGGGGCAGGCATTGAAAATGGCTGGGATAGACCTAAGATAGAACTGTTTCTCACACCGACAGTTCTATGTTGCGTGTCCCAGAGTAAGTTCGGATAGCAATCTAGTAAGCATTGCTCCACACGGCAATACAGTTAATATTGTATATAAAGAGGTCTTTCAATAGCATAATACACTGTAGTAATAAAATAATCTAAAACCATTTACCATTTCATTTATTTTTAGCATAACATAGTATATTTCTAAAAATAATAGGAAATTAGTCACCTCAACATCTACGCGTACAAAGTCGCGGGCAAAAGCTAGTCTAAGAATAAAATAATTATCATTCAAAGTTGTAGTTTAATTTTGTAACCTTTTCCTTATTCTGACTTTCTCGTCGCTCAGCGACAATATTTTTTCGAATTCCGTAGAACATTTCCAATGTGCTCGATAGTCGTGTGAGGCACGAAATCTGTGAATTTTTAGTCATTTTTCGTAACAGAGAATTAATAGCAGATTTAAATAATTAAATATGGACTGCACAGACTTATTTTGCTCTCTCTCGCGACGTACCGTACACTAGCACGATGCGGCAACGCACCGCACTGTTTTACGATGACGACGTCGCGTCGTGGAGACTGTATTATAGGCCATTACTGTCCCAAGGTACGAAATGTGACACATTTTCATACGCTCACTTCAACATAGATGAATGATGTGTAATAAAACGTCTTTTATATATGTGACCTACAAATCCAATAGTTTAGCCGCTAACTGCGAGTGACTCCTTTACGAAATAACAATAGAGATGTATGATGTTTTGTATCTAAACTTAGTTCTACTTACTTATCTACTTTTTTTTCGCAGGGAAAATATTCGGTAGGATACCCACTAAAACCCCTGCGGCGGTCTACTTCAACACAATTGAGGGCTACGGGAACTACAGGATTACATCCTTACATCTACTTACAGTACAACTACATTATTAATGTCTTTCAGAGAACTTCATTTTCCATACATCGTACAATGATTGTCAAGGAACATTACGAAAGTTTTTGTAGGTACTGTCTTAGTTTATCGCTTAGGTAGCTTAACAAAGTAAATGCTCACACCAATGCTCAAACGTACCTACTAAACGCTGAAACAAAACACCGGCGGATGCCGTAAAATAAAGTTCATAAATAGTTAATAAAGTTTTGTCACGTCCAGTGTCTCTGTTGACCTCGGAGCTGGTGCATGAGGCTGAAGTGCTGGAAGGCACTGGAGGGTACTCACTGTGAGGGCCCCTGACCCACCGCAGAAAACGCGCCGCATAATAAATACACTTTCTCAAACTAGATTCACTTGTTCTTAGTTTTAAAGTGCTTTTGTGTTAATAAGTATTAGTACAGTGATTTTATGTACGAGTATATTCAACCGTAGCTTTATGCTTGTATCGCATCGCAAGATGATTAATATAAGATTAAAGGGACATTTTTACGTGGTGAAGACCCTGGAGTTTAAAATGTTTCAAAATCTACAAGGAAAGTTTGAATTGAAAATTTCCTTGTAACTTAACTAGTAACTTAAGAAGCAAGGATATGATTTTTATTGAATCTGAAACAGCATTTCGCACAAAACCTTTATTTATAAACTATTGGCACTTAAAAGTGCCTAACATATAATGTTAGGCGCGAATTCACCACGCGCGCGAATGGACGCGAATGGACCACACGGTGGACCGTGTGTTGGGGATGAATTTTAAAAGGTGAAATTTAAAAGGTTTTTACGGATGTCTACTTCATAATAACTATCTACGTTAAAAATTCAACGCTATCCGCCCAGTTGTTAATATTTCACTACACATTTTACAATTAAATTTTTAAATTAAAAATTCACACCCCCATTTCACCCCTTTAGAGGACGAATTTCAAAAAACTATACAATACATACTCAACGATTTGTATTTATAAGCTCGGATATTAAATTTCATGGAAATCAGGATCCATTTTTAATATTTTTGTAATACTTCGCAAGTCTCGTGAAAACGCTTCATACAAAAGTCGCCGAAACCTATGACTTCACGCGTCTCTAAAGTTGTATGAATTACATAGGTCGCCGGAACATATTTGCTAAGATCTCCGAAATTTATGAGTTTAAGTTAAATACTTGCTAAAAATAATGTTTTTGTATTTGATGTATTTTATTGTATTTTATTGTATAACGTATGTAAAAACATTAATTATATATAAATCCAACATTTTTGTGATCTTGATATGCACCTAATTACAAAACTACACATCATTTTTTTTATTTCTCAAGTACCTCAATATTTCTGAATACATAAATTGAATATTTTACATACAAGATAGTCAACTACCCTGTCTAAGACATACATCTACGTTTTTATATACTGCCATCTATCCGATCACGGTTCGATTGACAGAATGTTTGTCTTGTCTCGTATAGCGTAATAAATAGCCGACTCGAAGCAGCGTTACGCTCCATGATGGAATCCTATACCCGGGCTACTTAGACCCGTGTCACAATCGACAACCCTTAACGGATTATTATTTTAAATTGCCGGCCCTAACTGATTTCCGATATTTTTATAAAGCTTTAGATTTGCATAGATTTAGGTGGATCGTGTTACTTTTACCTTGTATTATTTGGGTAAAGTTTTCTTACCGTGTTCATCTTTGTAGCGCCAGCAAAAGGAGAACATTGTGTAAAGTAATTGGAGCTCACTGGGGGCCTGAAAAAAATACATCTCATGAATGACTTTAAAATATAAAAATTCAAATGATAGTTTCGTCGGCGTAGCGCGTTACGCGTAGCAGTTTCGTAGCGTCGTTCAGGGCGTGCTATGCTTTGTGTTATTAATGCATTCCGTCTGTCTGTCTGTCGCTGACATGTTGGCAGGCGCGGTGGCCGGGGTTCAAATATCCATCATCACTGACGGACTGACTATGGATCGGGCGTTTACTATTGCTAGTTATGAGTTTAAAACAATAATATAAGTGTCTATTTACTTTTGTTTTTAGCAAAACTTGCAACAAGCTTTATAAGTGTATTTTATTAGAACTATTAAGAATAAAATTACAAATACTCTTAATACCTTTGGACTTTGTCACCAAATACAAATTTTCAATTATATAAAGAGTTCCCTACCCAACACATTTTTATTTTATCAATTAATACCATATTTATAATATTATATGTTTGCCGGCAAAATACCGGTATAACTATCCCTTGTTTATCTTAATAAAATGTGCATTCAATATTTTTGAATTGTGGTAACAAAATCAAACTTAAGTATATTGACATAAAGTGTACCTACTTACTAACCTGCGTTAGCTTAGTTTCTTATATTACAAGCACTTGCATCCATTATAAATTGACATTACAGTGATTAGTATAAAAAAAGCTCATAAACTTATTACTCCGTCGACGGATTACAGCTGGTTCAACACTATTTATGTTAAAAAGTTTATCACATTTATGAATAACGGCAGTCGGGTTTCCCGAACGACCGTCCCGTGCGGAAGCTCGCTGGTAACTGATTACTGAATGTATGAAAAGCCTTGCTTTGATTCGGAGCCCGTCGGACGCAATCGACAACCTAGAATAGAGGACAGAACTGTCAGGATAGGGCAAGAACGCCTTATGCCTAATAAGTACTAATAACCGCTACAAGTTCAAGAAGTTGATCATATTGGTTCAAACGCTGTTGTCAAACCGGCAAGGCGTGGTATTCAGAAATAATAGCTGTCGAATATCACATACCTACGGCAAAACAAAATTATTTTGGAGTCGAATCCTTTTTGTAAATAATGAAGAATCAAATTGCATGAACGTAGTGGGCTTCTCGAAATCCTTCACAATTTTCTTAGTTTCTAATTAATAAATAAATATAGTTTAAAAAACTGAAAAACACGCTTTCATAGCATATCAAACTAAAAAGTGAAAAATATATTTTTAAATAAGATTAAAACATGAATGAATGAAAAATAGTAAGTAAAATAGTAAGTAAAAGAAAAGTATTATTGTGAAAAAGCGTGGGGCGCTTTGTTCCATATTAATCGTACATCGAGCGCCCGACGCTATTTTCACATTTTTTTTTATATTCGTATATTTTATAAAGGCGTATGGCCTTTATAAAATATAAGAATATAAAAAAAAATGTGTACATTTTTCTGCTATAACAAGCTTATGTCCATCCCCGTGGTCTACTCTATATTTCTGCCAAATTTTATCAAAATCGGTAAAGAATTTTCGGTGCCTATTCAATGCAAACAAACTTTTCCTCTGTATAATGTTAGTATAGATAGTAAAAATGAATTGCAATTCCAATGTCTCGCTAAAACTCGAGAACGGCTAGACCGATTTGGCTTATTTTGGTCTTGAAATAATTGTGGAAGTTCAGGAAAGGTTTAAACGGTGAGAAATGTTGAAAAAATTGCGGAAAAGGGTGTAAATGTAGGTGTATGTTGTAATTATTTATTTTTACCTAGTTCATAGATAAGACAGAACGTTTGTCGGGCCAGCTAGTATATTTATAAAAGCGTTGACGTGGGAGGGGTTAAGGGTCACCTCACACCGAAACAAGGCAAGACGTGACGCGGCACTTAATTTTTAAAATAGTGATTCAAAATTGAACTTTATTCAGTACACAAGAAGAGACGTTTCATTGCCGTGCCGTTTCGACGCCGGGCTATGCAGATCGGTGCAGTTTGACATTCGAACTCTTGCAATTAAACGTGTATATTCTTGTGTAGTGACTATAGTAAATAAAGTTCAATTTTGAATCGCTATATTAAAAATGCAGCACACGACCGCGTATTGTCTAGTTTCGGTGTTAACTGACCCAAGTAGGCACCAGAGCATCACACTGAACTTACTTAGAATTTGTATTAATTGATATTCAGGTTTATCCTGTCACTATGAGGACGGTGGGGTTAAAATTAATGTCCGACAATTTTTATAATAACTACTGAATGCTAATCGAAAACCTAATTTATTAAGTAACCGGATTCCAAAAAAGCCTAAGCATAAGCGTAAAAATCATAAATCGTTTAAGGTTTTAGAAATGAATAACTCGGTCACCCATGGAAGCCCGAACAACGTCCTGATAAAACAATATTTGAAAATAGAACACAAGTTCAAGTTGGCTGGTACCGATTTCAAAATTTTGAAGATTGAGTAGGTAGAGAAATAGTTAAAATTTCAGTCAAAAAAAGGGGAATTATTTAGAAAATAAATTTTATTTCACTACTTTTTTGTGCATTTTTAGTTTGGATGTCGGTTACATTTTTTTTAAATAATAATAATTTTTCCCTTTTTAGTGATATTTGTTAAATTATTATTAACATTATTTTAAAAACGTTTAAAATAAACGATCGAATGTATAATTGAATACGCGCCAAGGTAAATTAGGTACTGTACATAAGATAATGATGATGATTACTGTAAGTTACATAATAGCATATGCTTTCAGTTCTTTAAACAATGTCGAAATTTCCAAACGCGTGTCTTTAAAGACTGAGTAGTTCTGTTCAGTGCTTTTGGATCCAGGGTACACCTTGGTGCACAATCTTACTTTTTTGTAGCGTATGCTTGGGTTACTTCTGAAAAAGTTAAAATCACTATACATGTCGATATAAATTTCGAGGAGTTCCCTCGATTCCTCATGGATGCCATCATCAGGTCACCGCTTTGTAACAATGACACCAATTTTGGATTATACCCAATACATCAAAAAAAGAATTTTGAAAATCAGTCCATAAACGACAGAGTAATGTTCAAAAATATCGGTGTCGGTGTAAAATATTATGAGAAGTACCTATTATATCATCATATTCTCATGATTTATGGTGATGTGTGGTGGTAGTGATAATGATGATTACTTTAATTGACATAGTGGCTAATGCTTGCAGTTCTTTAAGCAACGCCGAAAAGCCCAAACATGTATCTATAACTTATAAGGAGTCAGGAGTTCTGTTCAGTACTTTTGGATCCAGGGTATACATTGGTGCAAAATCTTACTTTTTGGTAGCATATGCTTCGGTTACTTCAGAAAAAGTCAAAATCACTATATGTGTCCATATAAATTTTGAAGAGTTCCCTCGATTCCTCACGGATCCCATTATCAGGCCACCACTTTTGTGACAAGAGACCAACTTCGAAGTATACCCTTTACATCAAAAAAAGAATTTTGAAAATCGATCAACAGACGACGGAGTTATCGTTGAACATACAAAAAAAAGTGTGTAGATCAGAAAAGGGCATCTGCCATTCCCCGAAACGGGACCAAGTTTTCCCTTAAAAACTTTGATCGCATTTTGTGTTACAAAATTACACAGATACTTGCGGCACAGTCAACTTAGTGATAGCTGAAGATTCTTTCGATAAATAATAATTGGAAAGTATTCAATTCATTCAAAAAATTGGAGTAATTATATATTAACCATATTATACCCCAGGGGTATACTATCCTGGTTTTGCCTTATAAGAAGAGCCGTTTGTGTGTATTTTCACTACTTGTGTTTGTTTGACTATTTACACTACTACACTACTACGGGCACGTCAGTTCAGTAAAAGCTTTCTCACCTAAAGCTTGCTTTTAATAAACGAACTTCAAAAATTCGTTTCAGTGCTTAAGCGATACGGAAAACTTCTTTTGAACTTTCGTCTGAATTGATTCTACTACAAAAAACCGATGACTCTCACACTGATTGCTTTTCTGCACACGTAGAGAACACGTGTTCAGCCAAAATAAATTTGACAGTAATCGAGTAATAAATTACGATAGGCTATCACGTGAAAAATCAATCATTTAGCTCGCGTCCTGATAACCTAGAAACCTTTGCCTAGTAACCGGACGTTGACTCTAGCAACAGCCCGCTGAGCGCTGACTCGACATCTCTGATGCGCAGCCAGTAGTATGAGCTCACTTTACGACTTTCTTATGCGGCCGTTGACTTCACTACTGTTTATTTTTTTATTTTATTTGATTTGGCAATACAAGTACAGCTCGGTAATAATTTAGCAAAAAAAAAACATTTTACTTGTAACCTGGAATTTTTTTGGAAGTTAATATGAATTAAGTATTTTTTAATCGGTTTGCTAATCGTCGATCGTTTAACTAACTATTATAATACAAGCTTTTACTCGCGGCTCCGCACCCGTAATTACAGTATCCCACGGGAACACTGTACTTTTTCGGGATAAAAAGTAGCCTATATATTGATCCAGAGCTCAAACTACTACCATACCAAATTTCATAAAAATCAGGTTAGACTTCACGTTTTTGCGTGAAAGAGTAACAAACATCCATAAATCCATTCATCCTCACAAACTTTTCAACAAACAAGCGCGGAACTACCTATATGGGAAGTGTGGGCATGCCCACAAAATAATGACGTCGCAAATCAAATAGCAACCCTATTTAATTATTTTATTCCCTGTCTGTCATTATTTTTTTTGATATCGATGAGGTGCTATATTCGAATTATTTTTTTTATTTCTATTGTACGATAGAAGGAATCCTTTAAATATTTTACAATGAAGACAGCGATAGTTTCTGTTTCTGACGCTATTTGCCAGCGTCAGACTGTATATGTTAAAAGAAGATAAAAAATACTAATTAATACAATTTTATTTCAATGCGCGTAAAGGGTGTTTCTGTCTGTCCGGCCTGCATCCGTCACCAGTAATAATGGCCGTCATTACATGAGAAATATTGTAAGCTTCATTTAATCAGTAGCGAGCGAGCGAATAGATCTAGATCGAGAATCTAGATCATCATCAATAGAAAATCATCAGCGGAGTAATGCGAGAAAGTGTCCATATTGACGCTATCATTAGTGTCAATCGTTCCTGGATTTGCAGGCTGGACGGTCGTATAGCCCTTTAAACTTAGGGTTACATATGGAAACTTTCTCGCTTTACTTCGTTGCTGATTTTATGACCAGTAATTTCCAGTTTCCAGAAAGAAAATATGCCAAAAAAAATCGATATTTTTAATGCGAAGGTACGTAAAAGTGAATTAACCCAGGTTATACTTTAAACCAGTAATTCCCAAAGGTCCAGATGGACCCCCAGGTGTCCACGGAGACTCGACGGGGGTCTACGTTGGACGTGACAAAAAATGGGGGTCTACAATCGTGCAGGGGTAAAATAATTTCTCGGCAAACCGCCTGGCCGGGCACTTCGCCCCGGGCGCGGAAAGATTGAAATATAGACTGATATAAGAATAAAAATAAACATGTAATGTTAAGATTAGAAAACCTAGTAGAGGTTACATAGCACAATAAATATAACAATAATAATAATAATAATAATAATAGCTCCCCACACTGATTTCAGTGACGGTGACTGGTTTAATTGAAACCAGGCCAGCTACGCAGGAGTTATTTTATAGTGCCCAAGTGTGTGCGCAGTACACAAGAGCACTCTCTTTTCCTTTACTCTCGTAACCCAGTGGGACGAATAACCGACACGACTGGTGAGATATCAGGCGCAGGTCCGACTTTTTACATGCCCATCCGACGCATGGATCATCTTTCTTGTCAGACAATCAGGTGATCAGCCTGCATTGTCCTAACCAAACTTGGAAACAAGATTTTTTGTTGTTCCAATGCGGGAATCGAACCCACGACCTCCGAGTCGAGAGCCAAGCTCTAAACCACTAGACCACGGAGGCTGTTAAATAATATAATAATATAACAACAAATATAATGAAATAGTAAATGTAGATGTTAACAAAGAAAGGAATGTACGGACATAACAGATAAGTAAGAAAAGTGAAATGTAAAAGTAGAAATTGTTATAGAAACAGGAAAAGGAGTGTAATAATGGTAATTAAAAATTGTAATGGTAATGTACCTACAGGAATGTGTTTGTGGAAAATATACTTAATTAATTAAATAGTGAAAAGTAAATGTGAAAAAGCAAGAATGTTAAATTAAGGTAGGAAAAACAAGAAGGTAAAGATAATAGAATTGATTGTAACGAAAAAATAAAATTAATGTAATAATATGTGGAAATTGACAAGTAAGCATACAAGCAAAATATAAGTAGAAGAGAATAAGATAGTAGAAGAAAAACTGTAATAGTAGATATGTAGATTGAAATATAGATCTGTGGAATGTAATAATAGATATGATATGTGGATTGGAATGTAGAATGGTGGAATTAAAATAAAGTAGGATGGTTAATGTAAATTGTAAATTAACGTAATAAAATGGTAAAATCGACAAGTAAGCATATAAACAAAATATAAGTAGATGTGGAATTAAAATGTGGAACTGAGTAGCAATATAATGCGAAGAAAGTAAAAGGAATTTGGGATTAAAAAGATAAATTCAATGTAAAAATAATAATAAAAACGAATATAAAAATAGATACTATAGATAAGTAAGAAAGTGAAGTGGAAAGTAGAATTGTTATATGAAACAAGAAAATGAATGTAATAACCGGATATATAAAAATAGGAAAAATGTGTATGAAATGGAAATGTAAAGAGAATTGTAAAGAAATATAAAATTTAAAGCTAAGGAAAGGACAAGTACAAAACATATGAGAAATGTAAAGCAAATGTATGATGAAATGTAAAAGATAATAAAACTAGACAAGAAAAACGATATGGATTAAGCAACAAAAAATCAGGAAATCCTATAGCCAAGAGTAGAATTATAGAAATTGTAATAAATAGAAAATGTAATTAAAAATAAAATAAAATATAAATGTAAAAATGTTAAAAGCGAAAAATTGTCCTGACCTCGCTGTTGGGGGAACAAGTAGGCCCAGAAATGGGCCCAAAAAAAAAATCGTGCAGGGGTGCATGAAAATTTATTTGGTTTCGATAGTGAAGAACTAAAATGTTGGCTTGTTATTTTAAATAATATGATACCTAAATTAAACCTTCTCAATAAGATAATTTATAAATAAATTGAGAAAAAAATGGATCGTTCCGAACTGGGAGTCGAACCCAGACCATGTCGGTATCGCGCCAAGTGCTCTACCAGTTGAGCTATCCGGCCCTATGCCACTTTCCTTTTTCAATTTCATTTATAGCTTATTGAGCCACACCGTCCATCATACGGTAATACAACAACACAAACAATATGATACCTAAATTAAACCTTCTCAATAAGACAATTATTATCTCCTATCAATATAGGCAGATAATATTTTAAAAACTCAGCGACTGCTACTTGTAAAAACTTGCATATTCCATATTCAGTACAACGCGTCGAGACTTGTTGCCGCGCCGGCCGCCACCGTCCCGTCCGCAATGCGTGTTCAAACGTGCGAATTAATACGACTTGTGGTGTATGTACTTGCAATCAATTCACCAATATAAATACGAATGTCAAGGATAAACATTACTCATTTGTTTCCGAAATTTCATAAAGAAAAGTGAATTGATATTAGTGATTACCAGTGTCGGAAAGTAAGTACCTACCTGCCTGTTTGTATACCTACCTACCTGCCTATATAATATAATATCGCGTGCCTGATGCTAAAAGGGCGCATTTTTCAACATTTTGTATTAAAACTTGAATTTTTTTATTTATTATTTACAGGTAGTAATTGATACGAAACATGACCGAATCTAAGAAGAAGTGTCGTCAGTACAGTGTTCAATATTTAAAATTTGGTTTTCTTCCATCACAGGCAGATAAACGATTGCCTTTACCCACATGCCTTTTATGCAACAAAGTTTTGAGCAATGACTCTATGACACCATCAAAGCTGGAAGGCCACCTAAGAAGGTGTCATCCTGATAAAATAGGTAAAGATTTTAAATATTTTCAAACATTATAGGAAAAATATGAATGAGACCCACCGGGCACAGTATGTTCGCTTCAACGTCTGTAAGCAACGATGATGGCTTGCAATATATCTAACAATATCTCATTACTTATAGCAATATCTGGAAAACCGCACACCATTGGAGAAAAGTTAATTTTATCTGCTGTTGAAGAGGTTTTAAAAACTGTTCTCCACAAATCTTCATTTGACATACTCAAAAGAATTCCTTTGAGTAACGACACTGTACAAAGACGTATTGATGAAATGAGCTCTGATGTTGAAAGTTTCTTGTGTGATTATCTGCAAAGAACTCATTTTTGTATTCGACTGGATGAGTCAACTTTACCTGGCAATGAAGCATTATTATTGGCATATGTTCGATTTGTTATGGGCGAAAAAATTCATGAAGAGCTACTATTCGCGA
Organism: Phengaris alcon alcon; assembly: GCA_037179445.1. Classification (NCBI taxonomy): domain Eukaryota; kingdom Metazoa; phylum Arthropoda; class Insecta; order Lepidoptera; family Lycaenidae; genus Phengaris; species Phengaris alcon. The sequence continues at coordinate 185,973 of JAYRCH010000369.1, read as the reverse complement.
AAACTTTAAAGACGGACACTAAAGGTGAATCAATATTTAATGTCCTGAGTAATTTTTGAACGAAAAATCGATTTCATTTACAAACGTTATTTTGGTGGCAACAGATGGAGCTCCTGCCATGGCCGGGCGATATCGTGGGTTAATAGGCCATCTTAAAAGAATTATACCAAAGGTAACTGCAATTCACTGTGATATCCACCGACAACATTCTAGTAGCAAAAAATTTGAGTGATAGATCGCACCAATCGCTTCAATTTGTGATTAATGCAGTTAACAAAATTAGAAGCAACGCATTGAATACGAGCTTATTTGCACAATTGTGCAATGAAAATGATGAAAACTTCCAACGATTGCTGTTACACACCGAAATACGCTGGTTGTCGAAAGGTGCATGTTTATTAAGATTTTATTCACTTTTTGACTCAGTTTTAGAATTTCTGGAAAGTAAAGATCCTGATTTAAAAAAAAAACTAATCAATTTTAAAGCAGACATCGCGTATTTGACAGGTTTGTTCAAAAAATTGAATGACCTCAACTTACAATTACAAGGGGACAGCCTTAATTTAATAAAAACAAAGAGTGTAATTTCAGCTTTTATTGGTAAATTGAAATTTATGAAGGAAAATATTGGTGGGTGCGAATTTTCACAGTTTTCAAACTTATCGCAGGTAGAATGCCTTGATGAATATATACGTTCAGACATAGATTACAGACATTCAGATTCAGGCATACGTTCAACATTTGATTGGCTTGCATGATGATTTTAAAATCAGATTTGAAGACATTCTGTCGATGGAAATACCACCATGGATCATAAATCCATTTGATGAAACGGAAGTGGCGAATGTAATATTACAAGAGGAGCTACTCGAGCTTATCACTAATGAGGAGCTGAAAGTGACATTTAAAAGAGGGTATCAAAAATTTTGGCTGCAGGCAAAAATACCTGAAAAATATCCTGGACTGTGGAGAATCGCGCAAAAGCTTCTGATAGCGTTTCCCTCGTCATATCTCGTCGAAAAAAGTTTTAGTACCGTTACAAACTTATTAACAAAAAAAGGAACAGATTAGAATATCACAGAACGGGGAGATTTGCGGTTTATCCTTACAAAACTCAAGCCAAATATTGATAATTTGCTGTCAATCCATCAAGTACATCCATCTCATTATTTTTTTTTTTTGTAATTACCATTGTAGAAGTTACATTACGTTATAAATAAGTGTTTAATTTTGATTATATTACGACTGTTAAAACAATAATAATTATTAGTGTAATAATTTGTATATTTGAATATATAATATATATACCTACAAATACAAGGAAATATACCACATTTCTTTTTACCACTCCGAATGGGACGTTTTCTAAATAAAATTTGTGAGAATTGATTGGTACTTGTGCTGAGTCACTGTAGATTTCAAAAAAGTAAAGTTGGATGGAGTCACTTTTTCGATTGGCCAACTTTGCTTTTTAGACATCCACTCATAACACAATGAATTTAAATTTAATTGAAAATTTGTTTAGTCTACCTACTTTATTATAAAATAATTAACCCTAACAAGCAATCAATTCTAACCTTTTTTTTCGAAAACTGTTAATTTGTCGTTGAAACTCAGCCACAACGCAAGTTTCCATAGATAGATAGATCTAATCTTCACTTTTTTTTCGAGATTTAGAAATTGGTAGTAATGTAGAATGTAGATGCAGGGGGTCCACCGGATCCAGCAAAATTTTGAAAGTGGTCTATGAAACAAAAGAGTCTGGGAACCACTGCTTTAAACGAACCGATCTTGTATATATATTATATACATAATCGGTATCTCGACAACGGCTACAATTATTACCATGAAATTTAGTATGCTGGGATTTTTGGGGGAGAAAAATGGATCTAGCTAGGTCTTATCCCTTAGAAACTGCGCATTTTTTAGCAATATGTGTTTTTTCTTTCGTTGAGGAACAATATATCAATAATTTCGACTCTCTTACGTCACACACTGGTCCCAAAGTAAAATAAATGGGACATTAAGAATTTTCGGATCGAAGGTCAACGGATCAGGCTGATTCTTTTTGTAGACAGCTGATGCAATTACAAGTCACTTTTATAGATGTCGTTTTTTTCAAATATGCCGTATCTACAGAGATAAAAAATATGAATTATTTTTTGTATGGACGAAATCATAATTTTGTCATTTTCTTCCAAGATTCAAACGTATTCAACATAAATCATAGCACAGCTTATAGAGGGACTCTTGTCGTACATTTTTGTCATAGACACTTAACTGCGATTTTTGCGCCTTTAGGAGCTATAGGTACTTTAATTTTTATTGTTTTGTATAATTCATTTTCGAGTATTTCATATGGTTTTTAACAAATATTGTTAAGGATAAACAAATAATAATGTTTTCTTTATTGACAAGTAAAGTAACTCTTACTAATGTCTTATTCATAAAAAATCCTATATATACTTGAACTAAACAAATTAAAGTAGAAATCTCAAAACATGTACGTACAGGTAAATTATTTTATGACTCATCCAGTTTGAAAACATTGTTTGGTAATGACTCATTGCCTAATTACCTCTATACTTGGAATTTGTGCTCTGTTTTGTTATTCAGCGCTAGCGAACGCTTCGAAAACGCTAAATAATAAATAGGCACATAGATTGCAATTCAAATTTTCCCTTCGTACTTTTACGGGCTTAGGACCGTCAAAATACAAACTTATATGATTATATAGGTAATGTATTAAGGCGTACTTAAAAAATTTGAATTACCTATAAGGTTTACATACAATTAATATTATTTTTTATTATTTAACATACAGAACATCAATTAATATTAAACACCTTTACACCATTAAACTTATAAAGGTATGTCTCGGTACTAGACATTCCTTTTACAATAAATAACTTTAAAATTAAGAACTTAAATAAACTATGACCTTACAAACTTAAATAAACTAACTAATATCACACGATCATAAATGCTTACACACGCCGTTTATAAGAACAAGTCAATGCACTTGCCATGTCATTGAAGTAGTTAAAACTTTTAAATACCTCGGACTGACCATTGATGATCGCTTAAAATGGACTGAGCACATTAACGGTGTTTGTATGAAGCTAAGGGCTATTTTGGCCAAATTTTCTATCATTAGGTGGAAAATTTCTTACAAAAACTTATTGACTCTGTATAATGCACTAGGTGATTCTATTATCGATTACGGCTTAAGCTCCTACGGACTAACTTCACGTTCTCATCTAAATACAATTTATCAACTACAACTAAGAATACTAAAAAAGATTGTTCCCCATAAAATTAAATTGAAATTCCATAATAACGATAGTGGTCTGTTTCATAATTGTAAAATCATTCCCATACATGACAAATTGAAATATCGACTACTAGTTGAACAATACTTCAATAGTAACATCCAAGTAGTAAAAGAGAGTTCCTACAATACACGTAGCGCCTCTCTTGTAAAGTTAAATGTTCCTCGTTTCTCAAATTTATATGGTAAAAATTGTCTCGAATGTGTAATTCCCCAACTAATTAATAATTTAAATCCAGATCTTAAAAATAGCCTAACCCCAAAGAACATAAAATCAAAATTAAAAAATTATATATTAAATAACTTAACATCGCAAACTGAGTAATATAAAAGTATAATAAGACATTATTTAATCTATTCAACCCAGTATTTTACTAACAGCCTGTATATGGTGTTATACTAACCGGTTTTATGCCTGTGCTGAGTGCGCCGGGCGCGCGTCAGTACTCACTACGCAGTGCAGCGCGCGCAACGCACGCTCATGATCATGTCTCACACACCTATGTACACCACTACACACCTGAATTATAATGTACAATAATTACTTGTGTAAATCCATTTTATTGTTAAATGTGAAGCGACGACTGGACGGCGTATGGTAAAACTTGTACAAGTTTATATTGCGCCGAAATGTAATGTTTTTGTATTTTTTTTTATTGATAAATAAACAGCAAAAAAAAAAAAAAAAAAAAACTAATACTTGATTACAATGTGATTTATTGTAACGGATCTTGTGGGGGGTTATTTTCAATGTCAACGTATACTTCTTCCTCTTCAGTAACTTCTATTCCAAGGTCGTTGGGCGAATCATCCTTGAGAAGATTTTCAGTTTCTTCGAACCTCTTCTGCTTTTGAATTTTGGTGAACTTAGGTCTGATGTTCGTAATGTACGGATCTGAGCTGATTAATAACTGGTGTATAATGTCTTCGTTTGTTTGAATTCTGCCTATCTTTCTCGTATGCTTTTCTCTGACTGAACGAAAGTCTTTATTTCTTGCTTCTGACGCTTCTTCGGACATCATACCAATTGGGATAAAAGAAAAGTGCTGGCAAATGTCTGCACCATGCACTAAAAGTTTATGTACACTTGAAGGCATATAGTACCAAGAGTAATCCCTGACATAAAGTTCCGCTGTTTCTCTGCAATAAATTCTAAATCTTTCAATATCAACATTTCTCCCAGAAGATATTGCCTGCAAAATTACTGCAAATCTCTTTATTAAATCACTGTTGACTCCCGTTATCTCTGATGACCTTTCGTAATCTTTAAAAAACCGCCGGAACCGGAACCGGAAGTCTTTGAATAAAAAGTCACTTACTTCTTGCACTTTTTCTGGCTTATTAGAGAGGCACTTAATAACTTGAGCACAAACGGTTCGCCCGTTTTCTTTCAGTTTTGTAGCAAGAGCATAGAACAGTTCTTCTTCGGAATGCTCCAAAAGAGACAAAGAACGTCTTTTCTTCTGTTTATTTGATAAATCTTCAAATAGTCTTTTAGTTCTTGAGCTAGGGGTATTTGTGGCAGCTTCTGATGTAGATGCACCCGCTTCCTCTCCATATGATAAATTATGCTCTTCTTCTACTTCTACGTATTCTATGGTATATTCTGGATCAAATAACATAGGGAAATTCACAGAAGTAGAAGTTGGCCACACAATTTTAGACTCCAACCACTTTTTGTTTTTAGTTGATTCACCAAAGTGTTTGTTCCTACTTGATTCTTCCCATCTTCTAGCTAGGTTTGACGTGTAATTTTGGCAAAACTTTCTGATAATACTGAGCTCTTCATTTGGAATTTCACTTAAAATATATTTAATAATGGTTTGAAACAATAAATCACTATTTTTAAGGCACCCACTATTTTTTTTTTAATTTAAAAATATCCAAATTAGTTACAAACGTAGCCATCTTGGTAAAAAAAATACAAAAATAATTATTTGTATTGGCAATAAAAAAATTAAAATATATGGTGATAGTTGATGAAAAGTTGTTGTTTTTACGAGTACAAGACGCGTAATGAATGAAAACCGATCACGCAAGCCTCATATTACTTCAAGTAGTGGGGGTAATTAGACAATGAGTTATAAAAAATGCTTGCAATACGGATGACTTACGCAATTCCTTCGAGCCCCAAGCGGTCGCATGCGACCGCGATAACAATAGAAAGGCTATTGTGTCTCGTTTTTCCACGATCGAAGAAATAATTTACATGTACAAACACGTTTTGAGATTTCCACTATTGTTAATAAATTAACTATATTTAGTTTATATAAGTTTGTGTTTTGACTTTCCGAAGTCCGTAAAAGTACGAAGGGAAAATTTGAATTGCAATCTATATGCTTATTTGTGATTTAGCGTTTTCGAAGCATTCGCTAGCGCTAAATGACAAAACAGATCCCAAATTCCAAGTAATGGAGTAATTAGACAATGAGTCATTACCAAACAATGTTTGCAAACTAGATGAGCCATAAAAAAATAATTTACCAGCACGTACTTGTTTTGAGATTTCTACTTTAATTTGTTTAGTTTAAGGATATACAAGGCTTTTTTATGAATAAGACATTAGTAAAAGTTACTTGTCAATAAAGAAACATTAGTATTTGTCTATCCTTAACAGTATTTATTAAAATCCATATGAAATACTCAAAAATAAATTATACAAAACAATAAAAATTAAAGTACCTGTAGCTCCTAAAGGCGCAAAAATCGCAGTTAAGTGTCTATGACACAAATGTACGACAATAGTCCCTCTATAAGCTGTGCTATGATTTATTTTGAATACGTTTGAATCTTGGAATAAAATGACAAAATTATGATTTCGTCCATACAAAAAAATATATATATTTTTTATCTCTGTAGATACGGCATATTTGAAAAAAACGACATACATAAAAGTGACTTGTAATTGTATCAGCTGTCTACAAAAAAAAATCAGCCTGATCCGTTGACCTTCGATCCGAAAATTCTTAGTGTTCCATTTATTTTACTTTGGGACCAGTGTGCGTCAGTCTGATTGGCAGCTTGGTATGCGTACCTACGTATAATTTTTGCATTGTTTGGAAATTCGGAGTTTGGTGGGTTCGAATCCAGGTAAGATAAATATTTATGTAATTCTTATTACTACCTTTTCTTTTTTATTTATTTTTAATTATTTTATCGTTCTACTAAAACTCCGAGCAAAGCTCGGTCTCCCAGGTACTGTTTACAATGCGACATAATCTCGTACCTACGCAGCAGTCAACTGGACTAATTAAACTACTGAATCAAAAGCGTAATATAGTTTAACATAATCAAAAGATATTACGTAGGTACATAATATCTAAACAATTTAGAGACACATTCTGCGCACATCTACTTAGGAGGATGGGCTTAGACACCAGTTATGCAACACTTGATTCTCGTCGACCTTATCAAGGTGGACAAGAAATTTACAAATTTCAAGTAGGTACTGACACTAATAATAGGTCTTTACCTATGAAATTGCCGTTCTGCAGTACTGGCCATTTCAAATCAAAATAATTTTTGTTTGGCTAAGAATTCTAATTTCAAATTAATTTTATTTTAAAAACATGGAATTCTTTTTCCAAAAGAAGTCATTTGTTTATTGATTAGTGTTACATTTTCATCGCATTTCAATCTTTTTTGTCATCATGGATACGTTAAAAATTCGAGTAATTATGGAATATGAGTACCGTCGTGGTAGCAACGCGGCACAAGCGGCACGCAACATCAACGACGTTTACGGAGCTAACACTACAAACCAAAGCACCACCTGTTATTGGTTTGCTCGGTTCCGTTCTGGAAATTTCGACCTGAAAAATGAACCTCGTGGTCGTCCGAAGACTCGTTAACAATGACGAGTTAAAGGCGATTGTGGAAGATGATACACAATCTACGGCTGAATTAGCAGCAGCTTTCGACGTTAGCGTCAAAACAATATTGGTCCATTTGCGTCAAATTGGCAAGGTAAAAAAGCTTGACAAACGGGTGCCCCACGAACTCAATGATCGCTAGCGCGAAGTACGCGTCGAGACGTGCCTTGCACTGCTCAACAGACACACAAATGAAGTAATTTTGAACCGCGTTGTTACCTGCGATGAAAAATGGATTCTGTTTGATAACCGCAAGCGCTCAGCAAGTTGGTTGGATCCTGGTTCAGCACCTAAACAATGCCGTAAACGAAAAGTTACCCCTAGAAAAGTGATGGTCACTGTTTGGTGGTCTAGCGCCGGTGTGATTCATCACAGCTTCTTACCAAACGGGGTGAGCATTACTGCAGATGTGTAATGTGAAGAACTGAACACAATGATGGAGAAGCTGGCACATCTCCAACCAGCATTGGTCAATCGCTCGTTTCCGCTGCTCCTGCACGATAACGCGCGACTCCATACTGCACAGCAGACGGTCTCCAAGTTGCAGGAACTGGGGTTGGAAGCTCTCCGTCATCCACCCTACTCACCAGACCTTGCGCCTACAGACTACTACTTTTTCCAGAATTTGAATAACTTCTTGGCTGGAAAAAAATTCAATAAGCGAGAGGCAGCACAAAATGCCTTTGAAGAATTTGTTGCCTCCCGTTAGCTGGTTTCTTTAAGAAGAACATCAATAAACTGCCACTGCGTTGTCAAAGATGCATTAATTGCATGGGTGATTACTTCGATTAATACAAATAAAAAATACATGAAAATATTAGTTTTTCATACAAAACGCAAACATAGGTAAAGACCTAATATTTCATTCAGAAAATCCGAAATCGGTACCTACTAAGTACCAACCAATAGCACTAGTTTTATTTTGGTCCGATAAAAGTAAATAAAAGTTTAACGGACTCAATATTACAAGTTGTATGATGTGTAGGTACATGACGACAGCTGATAACGATAAAAATACATTTATCCATGAACCAGACCATTTTGTCTTTGGCAATACTCCAACCTCCAACATACAGCGCCGCATGTCAGTGTACCAAGTGGAAGTGGATGTCGAGCCTAATAAAAGGATGATTTGTAATAGCACAGATGAAAAATAGTTACTACGTAAGTAATAGTTCGTTATGGCTTACATAAAGCGGGCGTGTCTTCCCGACCGGGTAACCGGGCTGCGCTTTGACCGCGTGACCCGGTCGCGGGGTGACCCGGTTTACGTGCGGGCCGGGTATGCGCCTGCCGTCCGGGTAGGTATGCACCGCCCCGCCACCGGATTGCTTGCATTCCGCGATTGATCCGCCACAACATTTTGTCTCAGCATATTAAAGTAGGTAAACATAATTTTCCGAAGAGATTTTTCAATTTAGTAAGGAGATTAATGGTCCTCTCAGAGTAAGGAATACATAACTTTAGATAATTTTTTGGGTATTAGATATCATTTGTAAAGAAAAAATTAATCCGACTTCCAAAGTAAAAATGCACAAAAAAGTATGAAATAAATCTTATCCCACAAAAACCATTAAATGAAAAAGGGCCAAGTCTTTTTCACGTAAAAAGTTTTGAGATATCGTAGAAACCACGTCTAATTTAGGTTAGTCCCTAATTATTAATTATTCATTACAATTTTGTGACTGTATGTGGATAACTTTAATTTTTAAATAACTTTTTAAGGTTTAAATTAATGATTTCGTTTTATGTATTTATTTGAATATTATTTAAATTTTTTACTAATTTAATAAACACAAATAATGACTGCCATTTTCAGTTTGTAACCAGTCAAACACTTGGTTTCTACGATATCTCAAAACTTTTACGTGAAAAAGACTTGGCCCTATTTCATTTTAATGGCTTTTGTGCGATATCATTTCTGTTTGTAAGGTTAGGTATATTTTGGTTAATCACTACAAACAAAACAAAACAAAGTCCTCCGTCGTTTTTGTGTTTACGATAAACTCAAAAATTACTTCACGAATATCCATGCGCTTTTCACCAATAGGTAGAGTAATTCTTTAGGAAGGTTTAGGTGCTTAATTTATTAAGTTTTTATATTTTTTTTCTCGCTGGTGAAGCCGTGAGCAAAAGCTAGTTTTGTTGTATTCAGCATATTTTAGTATTTACATGAATATAATAGTTATAATGCACTTGTTTTTATATCTCTTCCATAAATAAAACGATTACCGTCGCTTGTGGACATCCGCAGCACTAGAGGAGTTGCACTGCCCCTTGACCACCGCCCATACTCTCCGCATGCGGCGAAACACAACGCATGAAAGGATTGTTTGGGGTTTGAAAAACCGTGAACGCACTTATAACTCCTCTGGTGACGCGGATGTCCATGAGCGGTGGTAATAATTTTAATATTATAATGGAATATATCTGGAAACGAACAAACCGATCGTGATGGTAAGACATTGTAGTAATTTCTTACCATAAGAGGTTGGTGGTTTTAAAGATTGGTATCGTACTTGTAACTCCTCTGGTGTTTCAGATGTCTAAGTGTGCAAACAGATCGCCTTATGCTTATCACAAGGCGAATCGTTTGCTCGTTTTCTGATCTATTCCATAATTGAAACGATTATCGCCGCTTATGGACATCCGCAACACCAGGGGAGTGACTAGTGCGTTTCTGATCTTTAAAACCCACTTTAGGCCACCGGTATAGGTGGCCGTCCATGGCGTCCGTGGCGTCGTCCGGAAGCATCTATCTACTCGAACCTAAAATAACCTATCACTTCTCAATTTTTAAGGTAAGTTATATAAATAAGGATTACAAAGTTATTAGTGAACTTGTGTTCATACATTTTGTTCCTGTGAATTCGTAAAATTAAAAATTCTAAAATCATTTTTTTCAGAATTTTTATTTTTTTTATATTTTCCCTTTATATGTAGCTAATAACCTAGCCTGACAGCAAATATGAAATTTATAAGTCTCCTAGAAGTATGCTTTTTATTTTGCTTATTCTCCCTACCTCATACATATAGGTATGATACATAGAGGTATCTATCCATATCTTTCAAAATCGCGTTTTTTGTCGCTTAATATCTTCTAAACTATGCACTTTATTTAAACGAAATTTAAAACATTAGCTTGTGCCGCTATCGACTACTCCACGACAAAAATTCAGACCGCTAGCTTTATTACAAACGAAAATATGGGGACAAGAAAAAGCCGCGAAATGCTTCGAGAAAAGATAGTTACGGCCGCTTAAAGACTTGGCGATAGCTCGCGCTATCAGATTTTCTAAATAATTCCCCTTTTAAATTCGGCTAGAATTTTAACTATTTCTCTACTCAATCTTCATTATTTTGAAGTCGGTACCAGCCCAAACAATATCCTGTAATAGTTCTATAAAACAATATTTTATAGAACTCACATTTTAGTTGGCTGGTACTTAACAAAATTGAAAATTCAGATGTCCCTATAATATATTCTAAACGTAAATAGCTACCCGAGAAAAAATGATTGGATCTGATTATATATTGGTGGATATGATTATATCCAAATGTGCATAATAATATATAAACTTACATAATTATATAAATAATAAAAACTACTCCTGTGGGCCCTGGGATATAAACCGATTATAGTTATCTACCTATTAGTAGGTTTGTGTGTCAATTAAGTAACTACCTACCTAAAATAATATATTTTTACCTACTTTCAAACATTAGTTTACAGTATATAACTTACATATTTATGCAGTCTAAACCTGTTTCAGTGCATTTGACGTCCTAGTTTCGCGACCTCGTACCTAGACGTATAGGTACAGCGCATTATGTACCTAGAAGTTGAACCGTGCTCCGTCCCGTCTAGGTATAAATAAGTATTCTATTGAATTACCGCTTTCTCTGCTCACCCCTATTGAGCTACCTATATCATGAATACCGCGAGTATGATGTCACGTCTGTGATATGATTCCAATATTTATTATATTGTTCTCTATTGTGTCCTATGTGCTTCATTACTTCCTTTGTGAAAGCCAGGCGCATTAAAATACATATTATAGATACGGAAGAAGAGGTACACTTAATCCCTCTTTTTTAACCCTAAAATCCTTAATACAGGCGCTACTATAAGACTTTATCTGGCAACAAGAATATGTGACAACCAACAGAATATTATCAGTCCTACTACATAAAAGAACACTTTCCCCAACATATTCCAAAAAAAATATATCATAATAATGGAGCGCCCCTCCGTATACATATTTAGCCTTTGTGGCGTTACCGTGGAGTTCTAGTGGGCGATCAAGTACAGTATCACGAAACAGCGACAGTGTGTTTGTGTACCACTAATAGTTGTCATCAGCCATGGCATCAGGTAACGGTAACTTAGTGTTGTTTGCGTGGAAATACAAACGAAATCCGTCGGCGCCGCCTATGATGAACGTTTATATTCTGATTACGAGGGCGGCACTGAAAATTTCGGGAATCAAGGAAGTGACACAACATTACTATTTAAAAATGTATTTATTGCTTTTCGAAGTATTCTCCGCGAAATTTGACACATTTTTCCATACGATGGAACCAATCATTGAAGCAACCATTCCATTCGGAAGTTGGGGTCTCCAAAATGGCCGTTTTGTAGGCGTCCACAGCTTCTTCAGGTGATGAAAATCTCTGACCACGCAATTTATTCTTTATTTTAGGGAAAGTATAGAAATCATTAGGGCTTAGGTCGGGGCTGTACGGCGGATGGTCTAATAATTCTATGATTTCTTGCTTAGAGCTCTTTGTTCTGTGCGCGTTGTGAGAACTCGCATTGTCGTGATGGAGGAATATGCGGCGGTTGCAGTTCTCTTTACGGAGTTCAGAAACGACCTGTGGCAAACAAATGTTAGCATACCATTCTGCATTAACCGTTCTTTGTCCCTCAAGAGGAATAGTCGCAACATGGCCGGTTTTGGAGACTAACGTGGCCACCATTTTTTTTGCAACACTCCGTGAACGAACAATTTTTGTTGGCTTTAACTCATTTTCGAACACCCAAACTCGTGACTGGTTTTTTGTTTCGGGTTCGTACGCGTATATCCAGGATTCTTCACCTGATACGATGTTGTATACAGCATTTGAGGATCCTGCGTGGAATCTTTCGAGAGTAACGTAACTGACGCACCAAGTAACGCGAGCCGCTTTTTGCTCTTCACAGAGCAAATGCGGTATCCATCGGGAAAACAACTTTTTTACACCTAATTGTTCATGCAAGATTATTTGTATTTGATTCATGCCAATGTCTAAAGTTGCCTGAATTTCGCGGTATGTCACATGTCGATCTTCCTCAATCAGCTTACGCACAGCATCAACGTTTTCTTGGGTGACTGCAGTTTTTGGACGACCTTGACGGGGATCATCACTGAGCTTGACACGTCCACGTTCAAATTCAGCAAACCAGCGATAAATTGTGGTTTTGGATGGGGCTTCATCACCAAATGCAGAAATCATCCGGTCAACAACTGTTTTTGTGTTAAACCACTTCGAAAGTCATAATAAATCATCGCTCTAGAATTTTCTCGAGTCAATTCCATTTTCTCAACGACTAAACAAGTTTGACAAGACCTTGTGACAAGACCGAGAATCTTTTTTTAAATAAATAAACGGTATTCGATTTTTAAAACCAAGGAGTTTTAAATTAAAAAGATTTTAATATGACAGGAACAGTGGAAATATTCCATTCCCGATACTTTTAGTGCAGCCCTCGTAACTATTTAGTTAATTAGAATAAAAATGTTAATCGTTAATTGCAGTAGACAGAGTAGGTAAATAAAAAAATGGCTCAAAATATTTCTTATTTATATCCAATAAGGATGAGATTAGGTATACTTAATATTTTAGATATAAAATTTTACATAATATATCCAATATAAAATTAATCAGAATATAAAAATATTATTAAGGATTAAGTAATATTAATTACAATTTAGAAGGATCAATAAATGACTACAAATTACTATGCAAGTTTCCACCAATTTCTTTAGCTGAGATGCTTATCAGGTACGGTTTAAGTACTGCAGGTTTTTGAAATATTAGCAAATCATAATGTTATTCATCAATTCTTTGAAAATATTTTCTCAAAGCGGTAACATTGATGGAAGGCGTACTAAAGAGATCACAAAATTACAAGGAAAAGCTGTAACACTAATAATGAAGGCACATAAGTAAAAATGAAAGCACACAAGTTAAATTTTTTAAATAAATATCTGCATATTATAATATTATGTTGTACGTTAAAGTAAGAGCGTTAAATCACACTGGTAACATAAGGTAATAAGTGTTCTTTATTTTAATCAAAGTAATTGATTTGTAATCTAAAAATAATCATAAAATTATATCTAACTATAATATTATAATAAACATAAGTGATAATGAGTAACTTGACTATGTAAAATTCATAACGTCAATAAACATTTAATTCAAAGTTAAATTCAAATTGTTTATGACACCTTAAAGAAATAATAATCGATTATTTCTTATCAAATGTAACAAAAAATCGAATCGTAAATTATGGTCATGTTATACGCTTATTAAAAATAATCATTAATATGTGGTAAAATTACTTTGCATGGTACTTTTATAATAACTGGTTTTGTTACCGTGCAGAATTTTTGAAATCAATTACAAACAAAACATACCGTCTCTACAGAAATTACTTTGTATTTGGTATATGTTATATATTATAACAGTCCACGAGGCCTCAGCTGAACATTGCATTGGTGTGAGTGATCACTAGATCCGTCGCACAAGGCACGCACCGCACCTTAGGTATACTTAGGCCGGTGCAGGTGGCCAAAAAGCAGTACAAATAACGGGTTAAGAGATGATATAAGTATTATGAAAAAGGAAAAGCGCGCGTTTGCGTGTGAAGGGTTCACACGCAAACAAACAAATCTCAAACAAAACGCGCGCTATTTTACGTCCAACAGCTCTTCAGCCAAGCAAGCGTCGCGTCATGCCTCAGGCCGGACACTCCTACTATACATGTACTACCTACTATACACTCACACGAACGTAAAGCTCGGCTTAGACCTCGAGGACTGTATATGAAATAGAATTTTGTTAGTAACATTAGCCAGTAGGTAAGTTCTGTGTGTTACACAACGGCACTGCTCGCCATCTTGTTGACGCCGCAGGTTCCGTCGCCGCGGAACACGCGGTAGTAGCCCTGCTCGCCCCACCCCGGGCCCCACGAGTTCTTCACTATCCAGTATGGCATGTGTCTATGGAACAGGGGGTAGTCTGAAAAAAAGACTTTGCTTGAATTGGTCTAATAATAACTAAGGTATTAAATAATTCTATTATTGACTAGATAATGAGACTTCGTTCGCGCGAAACCAAATTCGGCGGGAATCCTGCATATTCCGGTATAAAAAATGTGTATGTGTTAATCCAGGCTACAAACTATCGGTGTGCCAAATTTCATACAAATCCGTTCAGCCGTTTCAGCGTGAAAGGCATACTACATATACACGTACACACATTTATTAATCTTTCACATTTGTTATATTATTAAGCATTTTAATTATAAATTATATTTACAAACCATTTTTAAGAGAAGGCAAAAAAAAGTCTCTGAGAGGACTGTCATCTTTTCGATACTTCGATTATTTTTAGGTCAAGAAAATTGTTACCTTTTGCGCCGTATCCGACAATAAGCACGCCGTGGTCGAGGTTAGTGGGGTCGCACAGCATTCGCCACGGGTGCGAAATACCGCCCACGTAGAACTGCATAGCATTGGCGTTTATACCTAAAACACAGGATGGTTAGTAGAGCAAAACCTTTTAAGCTTTTTGATGTGCAAAAACAGACTATGAAACCGGTTTATTACCCGTGGTCCCCTGATTTCAGGGCGACCTCCTTTCGAGATCGGGGGGACAGAGGCCACGAACGAAAAATTAAGTGCCACGGTTGTCAGATTTCAGACCACAACAGGCATTTTATTTTATGGTATAGTTAGTTTGGTTGTAAACAACAGAGAGTCAATTCTGCTAAATAAAACCGGCAATAATATAACAATCAAGTCCCGATACGCTTAAACTGCCAAATCGGTATTCTCGTGAACGGTTAACTAGTGTCGACCGCATTCTGATTGGTCCAAACATAACAAAGTCAGTTTATGATAACAAGTCGCTTCACTTATAATGCAATCAAAGTAAAATGAAAGTCTACTTTAAATACGAGAATTGAGCTTCAGATTTTGTTTGTTTACAATGCAGTCACAGTCCACACTAATTAAATATAATATAATGATATATAGATATTGATTTACGTAGACTAGATAATGTATAGCGCTCACCGATAGATATCGGGCCGTTCTTGACCAGCCACTTGGCCATATCAGTTTCATTGGACGTGATATTGACGGCCCCCGTGATCTGAACTTTCGCGAGCGTCTTGTTGAAACCGCACTTGTCGTCCGTGCCCTCGTAAGGATAATCATTTTCGATCTCGAGGCCGCCCAACTGCTCTATCGCCCTGTAAACAATAATATTGACAACTAAACATTTCTGCGTAATAGAAAGGAGCTTAATCTTAACAAATACGGTTCAAGGATGGACAATAGTTGGTTGCTGTTATAACTAATGTTTTGAAATTATTATAACTTCTCTAAATATTATAAACTAGCTTTTGCGCGCGACTTTGTCCGCGTGGACAGTAGACTTCCATTGCACCCCGTGGAGGATTAATTTAAAAAAAAACCTTTTTAATGGATTTCTACATCATAATAACTATGCGCGTGCCAAAATTCAATGAAAAAAAAAATGCAACGCAATCGATTCGATGCCAGGTTGTGGTGTGTGCCAATTAGACTTTCTCAATAACCGTATACCTACTGACGCTAAACTAAACCACTAAAAAACAATTAAAGGAAGTATACAATAAATTTCAACAACAAAATAAACAGGTTTTACAAGAAGGTATTTATTACATAACTCGTAAAAACTGGCAGTAAATGTCAATACTTTTTTATTTGGGACATATCTGATACGCCCGTCCTAGCTATGATGTCAGATTTTCATTGTATCCTTATTAAACGATTCACTAAAATTCGACATTTAAGTCTCTACTATAATCATAATCTTTATATTTGGACTCGATACTTTACCGAGTTTACATTAAACTGAGAGAACATATATTACGCAGATATAAGTTCAGAAGTAGTACGGGAATGAATCATAATGACATCACTTTAGATCAATATTCAAGAAATTGTCTCAAGCGAACGTGCAAAACAATATAAACCTAAATATAGTACGGGGCGTAGTATATCTATGGACGCTTTCACACCACGTCAATCTGGTCCTGTACTAAGTATCCGAAGAACTTATATCGCAGGTACCAGACAACGGAAATATATTTAATACTGTTAATTGTTATACTATACATATAGTTCAGATTTTTATTAATAAACTATAGGCATATAGGCACATATTATATTTAATACACATCCAAAACCCAGCACAGAAAAACTTTTTGTCCCTTTGGCGGGATTCGAAACCGCGACCTCCGGCTTAAGCGCCGACGCAATAACCACTGAACCACAGAGGTCGTCACACGTATGGTCGGTCTGTGTGCTCGAAAGAACTGAAAATTTAATATATATATATATATATATTAAATTTTTAATATATATATATATATTCAGTTAATCTGCATTATATTTAGACGAGTATTTTTTTTATAAATTGAAATTATTATTTAAATATTGATTAAAAAATTTGCTAAGTCCACCCTATTTTTTAAGTTAAACCCCTTTCTTCTTCTTCTTCTTATAAGCCACACGAGTGTGAAAAATATTTCAGTATTTTAAGTAAGACAAGACTCAGGGGAAGGACGTTTCAGTTTTTGCGAATTTTGTCTGAAATATTTATAGCTATTTTTTATCCGATTTCAATACTCTCCGGTCGGCGCGTAAGGGGGTCTCCGCCTACAAAATCAGTATGGGACTTGACGCTCAAGGTCACTGGCGTTATACAGAGGCTTAGTATAAATTATACTGTAAATGTCTTGGAGAATCGATCGTCGCCCGATATTTATAATTTCAAACAAATAAAGTACCTATTGTTTTCCAACAATGTATAAATTTATGTAACTATGAACTCACTGAAATAGAATTGACGTAATTTACTTAGCAAAAACGTAATATTGATCAGAAAATATTTTATTTGAACGTATCGTAAAATTCTAACTCGAGTTCGAATTATACGTCGTATAGAGTCGCAGTCTGCGAGATATGCAATGAACTATCAGTAAATCTAATCTTTTAGCAGTTTGAAAATTCTCGTAAATTGTTCGTAATATAATTATGATACTAGATTTTGCGCGCGGACGAACCGGTGGACGTTGGACATTCTGCCCCCATGTGGATTGAATTTCAAAAATTTTTTTCTTAACGGATGTCTACGTCATAAGAAATGTCTGCTTGCCAAATGTCAGCACAATTCGTTCAGTGGTTGATATTTCACCACACATACTTTGTATCGTTTCACCCGTTTAGGGAAAATTTTTCAAAAAAGGGTTTTAACACATGGTCAATCATTTGTATTTATTAGTCCGGATATGTATTAGGAAAATTATTATTAGCGCCCGCCTTTTAGCGCCCTACACACGGTACAGTTCGGACCACACGTCTGAGACTGCGTTCCAAACCGTTGATGGTTCTGTGGTTTGAACTGCGGATAAAACTTTCGTGCCAATAACGATTAAAAATGCGCCCACGGATTGGACTTTGACAGATCTGAAATATTTAGGCGACCGTTCCAAAATGTGCGTCTAAATTTTAAAAGGTTTTTAAGGTTAAACTGCAGTTTGGACAAATTAAAAAAAAAAAAGTTTTTCTGTCAATAGTAAGTCGATGCCATGTTACGATTACATGCGCGTGCTTTTTCCCACGGCCCGAACTTTTCGTGTGTGGGGCGCTATTAGCACTGCATTAAATTAAGATTTGTGCTATTCTGGAATAAATTTTACTCACCGATAAGCATTATCGGGGAGTCCGCCGTTACAGCCATCATCTAGTTTGTCGCAATCCACCAATTCTTGTTCGGATAATGAGACGAGATTACCCGAACGAATCTTCCACTGTCCTTCGATGTTTCCTTAAAAAAAATATTAATAGGTATACTATCATGTTAGCTAATGATTTTATCAGATTGGTGGATATGCATAAATTAGTGAATGATTCGTGTTTATTTTATATTTTTATTTAGATATAACCTGACTGTAAAATAACTAACCAGTAACGCTAAAAGCCCAACAGCTGCCACATGAACCCTGATTCTTCACTTCTGTAACAGCGTCGTAATGCCTCCAATCAAACGAATCGGGAACGCTTATTTGAGGAATTTCAGCTTGTCTCATTGGAACATTATTTGCGTTTCGAAGACTTGGATTCAAACCTAAATATTTCTCTTTGAACTCTTCATAAGTTAAATCAGCGAATCTCGTAACGGCATATCTGGCTGTTCCTTGTTCGTGAACATTGAATTCGTGAATTTTCCTTATATTAGCTTTGAATATCTCAAATCTTTTTAACATTTCCTGATGATCATCGATATAATTCGGGGTATACGTTTTAAGAAAATCTGTGAAGAGATGCTGAGCTTGGATATTATGGTACATTTCTCCATTTGCATTCTCTTGATAATCACAAGAAACCCTAAAAATGGGAGGATGTTCGGACCAAAGACGAATCCAAACATTCACACGACAGAATTTGTAAGTAGCAGAATTATTGACCAGATTGCAATCGTTTTTAATACTTAAAGCTAAACAATCAGTAAAGCCTACTTCTAATTTCATTCTATAATGGAAGCCCGCCACTTCTTGCTTTTCTAACGAATATATTCTCACTACTTTTTGCTTTCTTGGATTAGGATATTTAGCTTCTACATGTTTTAATGCCTCGTTTGCCAGTTGTTTTGCATTTTCACTATTTTCTAAATCATTGTTAGGATTTATCGAAGAATCGTCATCTTCACAATTTACTTCGATGTGTTTACCGTTGTCCAACCATAATCTTTCTGTTATATATGAAATACAATGTCTTCTTGGAATATGATTCAAAAAGTCACAATTTGCTATATCATCAACCCATTCATATTTTAAGCAAGATGTAAAACCCACGTAAAAATCAATCGTAGTGATCTTTGCACTGGTCATTTTTGTATTGTAACTGTTTATTTGTAAAAGTCTCTGTTTGTATCTTTGTAATGTTGTAGCTTCTATTTTATTTATAGACTCTTCAACTAAATTTTTAATAGCATTTTCGTCTTTTATGAAGTTAAGGGTTTTCAGATTTATAGAGCGCTTTTTGCGCGGAAACTCCTCAGTACCACACTTAACACTCATTTTTTTTATTTTCTTTGTATTTGTTGACATCCAAATGCGTGAAACGCAAGGTTTAGGAGTTCTATTTTCGTCAATAAAGCATTTATCACGATACTCGTTATAATCGCTTATCAATTTTGAACAGTTTGTTAGCGCGACTATGAAGTTTAGTTTAATAGGAATACGAGAATCAAGTGAAGCGACTAAATAAGGATCACCCAAATGTACTAATTTATATTTTACATCTCGCGATAATTCTAATTCCCTGAGAGAAGCTGTAATGAGAGCTACAATTGATACACCAGTAACATCTTTAAATTCTTTTTCATCGTCGCAAACAACTGAAATACTCTGTACAACAAGCTCATCATCAGGAGATGGCCATAATCGTGCATAACAAAGTCTGTGATACATGCCAGAGAGTTCTTCACAAACTACCAGGTTTTCTTCATCTTTGTTCCGTAAACAGTACGTATAAGCAGTTTCAACATACATTCGGACTGTATTGGTGCCCATATTTACACTCGTTTGGAAAGCTTGTATGCTTATAAGTTTTTGTAAATTATGGGTATCTGATTTATCGTTTAAAAATTGAATAACTCTATCTGCATAGTAATACTTAGTATCTTCGTCAACATAGTCATCTTCAGTTTCGATTTGCCTTTTGTTCCTCCCCAAAACATTAATTTCGTTTTCATTAGAACTAACGTTTTTAAAGTTTTCTCTTCTACTATCCGTAATTCCTTTCAGAGCTCTTGAATCTTTAGGTTCTATGTTGCAATTTACGTCTATTTCTTGCTTATTTAGCCACGCTTGTTCCCATACTACAGAGTGACAACGTATTACATCTGATGGTTGGCTTTCTGGCGAGGCTGTAAAATCCATTGTCCTTTTCAGCCCCGCTACGATTTGCGTAGTTGCTTTTTCGATATTTAAAATCAGATGGTTTTGAGCACTGCCCACAGACTGTAAATATTTATTTAAAGACTTTTGGGCTAATTCTTTGACTTCTGGGCTTTTAGGATCATCTTCTTGTATACCGCCCGGAGTTCCTCTTCGAACTCTTGATCCTTTAGGTTCCATGTCGCAATTTACGTCTATTTCTTGCTTATTTAGCCACGCTTGTTCCCATACTACAGAGTTACAGCGTATTACATCTGATGGTTGGCTTTCTGGCGAGGCTGTAAAATCTATTGTCCTTTTCAGTCCCGCTACGACTTGCGTAGTTGCTTTTTCGATATTTAAAATCAGATGGTTTTGAGCACTGCCCACAGACTGTAAATATTTATTTAAAGATTTTTGGGCTAATTCTTTGACTTCTGAGCTTTTAGGATCATCTTCTTGTATACCGCCCGGAATTCCTCTTCGAACTCTTGATCCTTTAGGTTCCATATCGCAATTTACGTCTATTTCTTGCTTATTTAGCCACGCTTGTTCCCATACTACAGAGTGACAACGTATTACATCTGATGGTTGGCTTTCTGGCGAGGCTGTAAAATATATTGTCCTTTTCAGTCCCGCTACGACTTGCTTAGTTGCTTTTTCAATATTTAAAATCAGATGGTTTTGAGCACTGCCCACAAACTGTAAATATTTATTTAAAGACTTTTGGGCTAATTCTTTGACTTCTGGGCTTTTAGGATCATCTTCTTGTATACCGCCCGGAATTCCTCTTCGAACTCTTGATCCTTTAGGTTCCATGTCGCAATTTACGTCTATTTCTTGCTTATTTAGCCACGCTTGTTCCCATACTACAGAGTTACAGCGTATTACATCTGATGGTTGGCTTTCTGGCGAGGCTGTAAAATCTATTGTCCTTTTCAGTCCCGCTACGACTTGCGTAGTTGCTTTTTCGATATTTAAAATCAGATGGTTTTGAGCACTGCCCACAGACTGTAAATATTTATTTAAAGATTTTTGGGCTAATTCTTTGACTTCTGGGCTTTTAGGATCATCTTCTTGTATACCGCCCGGAATTCCTCTTCGAACTCTTGATCCTTTAGGTTCTATGTCGCAATTTACGTCTATTTCTTGCTTATTTAGCCACGCTTGTTCCCATACTACAGAGTGACAACGTATTACATCTGATGGTTGGTTTTCTGGCGAGGCTGTAAAATCTATTGTCCTTTTCAATCCCGCCACAACTTGCTTAGTTGCTTTCTCGATATTTAAAATTAGATGATTTTGAGTATTGCCAACAGACTGTAAATATTTATTTAAAGACTTTTGGGCTAATTCTATGACTTGTGGGCTTTTTGGATCTTCTCCTTGTATACCGCCCCGAATTCCTCTTCGAACTCTCGAATCTTTAGGTTCTATGTTGCAATTTACGTCTATATCTTCCTTATTTAGCCACGCTTGTTCCCATATTACAGAGTGACAACGTATTACATCTGTTGGTTGGCTCTCTGGCGAGGCTGTAAAATCTATTGTCCTTTTCAGTCCCGCTACAACTTGCGTAGTTGCTTTTTCGATATTTAAAATCAGATGGTTTTGAGCACTGCCCACAGACTGTAAATATTTATTTAAAGATTTTTGGGCTAATTCTTTGACTTCTGGGCTTTTAGGATCATCTTCTTGTATACCGCCCGGAATTCCTCTTCGAACTCTTGATCCTTTAGGTTCTATGTCGCAATTTACGTCTATTTCTTGCTTATTTAGCCACGCTTGTTCCCATACTACAGAGTGACAACGTATTACATGTGATGGTTGGCTTTCTGGCGAGGCTGTAAAATCTATTGTCCTTTTCAGTCCCGCTACGACTTGCTTAGTTGCTTTTTCAATATTTAAAATCAGATGGTTTTGAGTACTGCCCACAGACTGTAAATATTTATTTAAAGACTTTTGGGCTACTTCTTTGACTTCTGGGCTTTTAGGATCATCTTCTTGTATACCGCCCGGAATTCCTCTTCGAACTCTTGATCCTTCCGGTTCTATGTCGCAATTAACGTCTATTTCTTGCTTATTTAGCCACGCTTGTTCCCATACTACAGAGTGACAACGTATTACATCTGTTGATTGGCTTTCGGGCGAGGCTGTAAAATCTATTGTCCTTTTCAATCCCGCCACAACTTGCTTAGTTGCTTTCTCGATATTTAAAATTAGATGATTTTGAGTATTGCCAACAGACTGTAAATATTTATTTAAAGACTTTTGGGCTAATTCTATGACTTCTGGGCTTTTAGGATTATCTTCTTGTATACCGCCCGGAATTCCTCTTCGAACTCTTGATCCTTTAGGTTCTATGTCGCAATTTACATCTATTTCTTGCTTATTTAGCCACGCTTGTTCCCATACTACAGAGTGACAACGTATTACATCTAATGGTTGGCTTTCTGGCGAGGCTGTAAAATCTATTGTCCTTTTCAGTCCCGCTACAACTTGCTTAGTTGCTTTTTCGATATTTAAAATCAGATGGTTTTGAGCACTTCCCACAGACTGTAAATATTTATTTAAAGACTTTTGGGCTAATTCTTTGACTTCTGGGCTTTTGGGATCATCTTCTTGTATACCGCCCGGAATTCCTCTTCGAACTCTGGATCCTTTAGGTTCTATGTCGCAATTTACGTCTATTTCTTGCTTATTTAGCCACGCTTTTTCCCATACTACGGAGTGACAACGTATTACATCTGATGGTTGGTTTTCTGGCGAGGCTGTAAAATCTATTGTCCTTTTCAGTCCCGCTACGACTTGCTTAGTTGCTTTTTCAATATTTAAAATCAGATGGTTTTGAGTACTGCCCACAGACTGTAAATATTTATTTAGAGACTTTTGGGCTAATTCTTTGACTTCTGGGCTTTTAGTATCATCTTCTTGTATACCGCTCGGAATTCCTCTTCGAACTCTCGAATCTTTAGGTTCTATGTTGCAATTTACGTCTATATCTTCCTTATTTAGCCACGCTTGTTCCCATATTACAGAGTGACAACGTATTACATCTGTTGGTTGGCTTTCGGGCGAGGCTGTAAAATCTATTGTCCTTTTCAGTCCCGCTACGACTTGCTTAGTAGCTTTTTCGATATTTAAAATCAGATGGTTTTGAGAATTGCCCACAGACTGTAAATATTTATTTAAAGACTTTTCGGCTAATTTTCTGATCTGTGGGTTATAAGGATCTTGTTCTTGGGGAACGCCTGTGATTACTGATTCAGTCCTAGAATTTTGACTATCAGGATCCTTCTCTTTTAAGCCGATTAAGTTACTATTTTCCTGATTAAGCCCATTGTTTATTACACTGTCAGAAGAATCATCCTCGCATGTAAAATTTATTTTTTTACTGTTTTTCATCCACGGACTTTCCCATACAATGATTTTACATTTTCGCAAAGATTCTTCTTTAATCAAATCACATAAATTTAAGTCAGTATAATTATTATTAGAACATGTAGTGTAACCTACAAGTATTTGGATATTAGTTAATAATCCCGCAACAGTTTGTTTTGTTACTGACTCGATTTTGACAAGTTTTTGCTTATTACGTCTATGAGACCTGTCTTCTAATTGTTTTAAAACATCTGACGTAATTTCATTTATACTTATATCACTTGCACTCGTATTAACAGGAATAACATGTTTTTCATTTGAAAAACTAGTATCAATAGGTATGTCTGTGCAATCATAATTAATTTGTGTCTGTTTAAGAGATAAATCTTTCAGAATGTGTATGTCACATATCTTCGAGCCTTTATTATATAAAATTGTACAACTGTCTCTTTCTAAATATGCAATTTCCTTATCACAATTTGTATAAGCCAAAGACAACACAACCTTTATTTTGGTTCCTATTCCTTTTAATTTTTTCATTTCTGTTTCACCAATTTCTATTACCTGTAATCTGTTTGGAGACGGTGATTCCAATTCTATTTTTTGTACAGATTCTTTAATAAGTTTTAAAAGTATAGGATCATTTAAGGGAATATTCACCACTTCCACAGTTTTAATTTTTTTCTTTATGTTATCATTACAAAAGGCAATTCGCACGTATGGAGCCATTTCACTAGAAATTTCAACCACTCCACTACATATCTCTGTCTTTTCATTCATTTTACAAGAATCCACACATGGCATAATAACACGAATTTGTAAATAAAGAAATCGTTTTTTTGTATCGTATTCTTCCTCCGCGGTTAGTACATCTTGAAGTAAGTGATTTCCTTTTTCTGGCATTTCTTTGTTCAAGTATTCCACCATCAATAGTGCCATATCATATACGAAATTAGCGTTTTCTAGATTTTGTTTTATTTTGTGGATTTTTTGTGCCGCAGAAACTATCTTGAGATCTTTACTATAGCTTCTTCTTATTCTGGAAACAGCAACATTATCTAAACTAGAAGAATCGAAAAAATTTATTAAATCTTCAATCGCCTTTTTTCTTTCGTTTCTCACACCGTTAGGCTTATAAACATATTCGCTCTGTTTGGAATTTGCTGTGTTATCTGGTACTTTTCTAGATTCTTCATTAGTAGACTGATCATGAGTAACATTTTTTTCAGATTTTTCCCGATTTATAACTTCTTGGATATCAGAAAGTTGATAGAATTGATTATTTGGTATTATTTGTTCTTCTACGTTTTTTAAATCTTCGTCAGTGAGAGGTTTTTCTGGTTGGGGTTGTGCTTGACTGTCCGTTGTGTAAATAGGATTTATAACTTCATCTCCTGACTCATTAGCGATATATTCATTAGGAGAATGATTAAATTTATCTGACGAATCTTTATCATTGTTGTTGTGCTCACTATCCACAAGAACTTCTCCATTATCCCCAAAAAGCCACTCTTGTGTACAGTTGTTTGAAATAATAGCCCTATATTTGGAACCATCTGGGTTTTTTACCCAACTTTTTTCTAGTATAGAAACTTTACAGGTTTTTAGTTCTATGCAAGATTTACTGTCACCTAATGAACAGTTATTATAATATATACCCAATGTCAAAGTATATCTAACGCCATTTACAATCTGTAACAATAATTTAACATACATAACAAAGCTAACTAAACATGTTCCAAGTATTTATTGATTAATTATAATTTACAAAATAAACTTACCTGAACTTGTCTTTCTACATCTATAATGGCATTAATTGAATGATTAACAGTTGGATCATGTTTATCTATATGCCTCAGGGCTAGATTAGCCAAATCAATGACACCAGGGGCTTCAGGATTTACATGACTAGAACACCCCACACAAAGTATACCAGGTTGTCGGCTAGGAACAGCTATAAATTGTTCCCCAGATGTAGTCTTAAATCAGAAAGAAAATAAATCACAAATATTAATTTAGAATAATATATTTATAGTTAATATAGGAAGAAATTCTAAAGCAAATTAAAAAATTATTATAGATATACAGGGTGGCCAGGAGATTGACGTCAAAAAAAAATTATGTCACTCGTGTCGTGGGGTATTCGAATCACCCCCATGTATGTTCCGCAAATTTTCATAGTTTTCGAGCTATAAATTTTTTTCTGAATTTTTGAGAATTTTTTTGAGAAACCTGATCAACTAAAAAAAAAAATAAAAAAAAAAGGAAGAATTTTCGAGTTTTTTTTTGTAACGGAATCTAAATGAGTTGTTCTTTTATGCATAAAGTAATCAGGTTCATAACTTTGATGAAAGTTACGGAAATGTTGGGCTAAAATGAAAAATTTACGTTCGGTGAAAAGGTGACTGAAATTTTCAACTTTAAATTAAAAATCGAAAAAGGTGACTTCCTGGCTCCTTAATATACCTTAAAAATGCGCTAGTCTCTCACCTTTCATAATTATTTAAAAAAAGTAATACTTAATGAGCTACTTTGGCTAAAATCGGCCTTCAAAGACAGCGAGGTGGAAAATTCTTAAAATTACCCATCTGATTACCAATTTATAAAATCTGATTACCAATTCAATAATTTGAATTGCCGTCTAGACTTAATGGAGATATACCTACAAAAACTTTTTGGAAAATGAACTTCGATTGTAGCGGGAAGATGTGAGTATCGAACTGAGACAAACCATGGTGTTTCAAAATGACGGGGTGTCCGCCCCGTGTCACTACGCAACGTAAGTCCGATATTATTTAAATGAAACATACCCCAACAGATGGATCGGACGTAGCGGACAAATAAGGTGGCCTCCACGCTCACCCGACCTCAACCTCATCGATTTCTTCCTTTGGGGATATTAAAAGGAAATAGCATAAGCCCGAGAATGTTCGGGTGAACAAGAGCTGAGGCAGAAGATTGCAGAAACCGAACGTGTTGTGAGTGAGAGCAGAAAAGCTTTTAGACAATTGAATGATAATTTCTTACGTAGGTGTAGAATGTGTATTGCTGCTGGAGGACACTTTGAAAATCTTTTGTAAATTTTAAAAATAAATAAAAAAATTACATTATCATCTGTGATTTATTAACACTTATTAAAACTTCTTACTTAAAACTTTTCTTACCCAACCTCTGAAGCTATTTGTTAGTTAGTTACCAGCATTCTCTATCATTAATTAAACTTTAGTAATTTTAAGAATTTTCCACCTCGCTGTCTTTGAAGGCCGATTTTAGCCAATGTAGCTCATTTGGCTAAAATCGCTTATTTCAATAATTATGAAAGGTGAGAGACTAACGCATTTTTGAGGCCTATTAAGAAGCCATGAAGTCACCTATGTCGATTTTTAATTTAAAGTTGAAAATTTTAGTCATAATTCACCAAACATAAATTTTTCATTTTAGGCCAACATTTCCGTAACTTTCAACAAAGTTATGAACCCAATTATTTTATGCATAAAAGTACAACTCATTAAGATTCAGTTGCAAAAAAAATCTCGAAAATGTCTACTTAAATTTTTTTAAGTTGGTCATGTCGAAAATTCCCAACATTTCAGAAAAAATATCAGAATTCGAAAACTATGAAAATTCGCGGAACATACATGGGGGTGATTCGGATACCCCACGACACGTTAACCTTATTATTTTTTCGACGTCAATCTTCCGGCCATCCTGTAGATAAATTTAGTTTTCTTGGCACGTCTACACATAGATAGTTACGTGTGTGTATATATGTGAATAAACGTGTGCAGGGCCGGATTAACTCTAAGGAACCTTGGGCCATAGGGCCCGTGCCTTTTAACGGTAATAGGTATATGCAAAATTCTTAAGTGTTTAAGTACTTTTCAAATGGAAAAACAGGTGGATAGCATTTCATCACAATCACAATGGCTCCAACGGTCAATCCATTTCTACATGCTTGGTGTTTTTTGCAAACAGCAAACTCGTCACACGGTTCCGTAGTACTACAAACAACCCTTATTTATAGTTTTACTCCGTCTTTTCGTTCGTACGTCTGTTTGTCCACTTCTGCTAACTTCCGCAATCATGGATATAAATGCATAGGTGTATTTAAAGATTGCTATAGATTCTAATTTTGCCTTCAAAGGAAATAGTAATGATATATGTGAACGGTTTCACACAACGTCAATCGGATGTTACGGGTACTAGAAAACGGAAATATACAATATTTTCAATACTTTTATACTATCTATACATATATTTAAGATTTTAACTATATACATTTAATGCTCTAAGTAATGCTCTAGTAAGTGCACATCCATAACCTAGGAATACAGATTTAGTTCCTTTTGTTGAAATACCGAAACACCGAACCACTTAGTCATAGAGGTCGTAAAATAATAGCAATGAGTCAAAATTTTAAATTAAAACCGTGTAAAAACTTACTTAGTTGGGAATCAATAAAAACAATATTGTGTTACTTATAAAATGTAAACTATTTTATTAGGAGCATACCTATTATACGTTATACGATATGAGAAATCTGCCTATTTACGGCCGATTCGAAGGCATTACCGAGACGAACCGCGTAAAGCTTAAGAAGCTCATGAGAGCTCTTTTCTTTTTTTCCTAAAGAGAATTGACAATCGTTATTTAAATAAAGTTGTCATTTGTAGTATTTTGTACGTGGGTAACGAGTTTGCTCGGAGTTCAAATAAATTTAAAAATAAATAAAAAGAATCGCAAAAATATTTATCTGACCGGGATTCGAACCCACAACATTACGAATTTTCAAACAAAGCAAAAATTATACACACACATACCAAACTGCCAATCGGACTGACATAACAGAGTCGAAATTAATGCAACAGCACGACGAAAGAAAAAACATATTATATGGCTTAAAAATGAATACTAAATTCATGGTAATGCTTGCAGCCATTTTTGAGAAACCGATTATATACACACACCGGCATATTTAGCGGAACATAAAATAAAGGTTTGATATCAGTATCATATAAGGTTGCTGGCTGGTTTATACGTCATTTAATTTAAAAAGAAATATTTTCAAATTAAGAAAACAACTGAACATCACATTTTATGCAATTGTTTTAATTTTATTCAAATACACCTTATCTGGAGCGAACTTCGAGTATTTCTTCCTTCTGAGTTTGATTTAAAATTTCATTGAAATACTGTTTTTTGTTAGTTTTTTTTTTTTATCGCGTATCTTTTTGAAGTTGAGGACTGAATTATGCCTGACTTAGCCCCAACGGAGATTGCCAGGGCACTCGAAATGCGAAGAAATGGTCAAACCTACAGAGTGATATCCAGAGATCTTCGTCGACCAGTTTCGACGATCCATCGCAGTATCCAACGGTTCAGGGAGACCGGTACTTATGTGAGAAGAGCAGGACAAGGCAGAAAAAGACGCACTTCAAGTAGGGATGATCGTTTCATTCGGCTTCGTGTACGTAGGAACCCCCGTTTAACGGCCGTCCAAGCCCGACATGAGTTAGAAGCAGTGCGGGATGTAACCGTAAGGGAGCGTACGGTACGAAGAAGGTTCGAAGAAGCTGGTTTGGGTTCATTTGTGCCCGCCAAGGCTCCAAGGTTCGAGGTAAATCATCGTAGAAACAGGTTAACTTTTGCTCAGGAACATCGACTTTGGAACGCGGACCAATGGATAAGGTATTGTTTAGTGTTGAGTGCAGAATTTTCTTAAATCAAATTGACAGCAGGCAAAGAATATACAGACGCAAAGGAGAACGATACATTCAGACAAATTTTGAAACTACAGTTGCATACGGTGGTGGATCAATAATAGTTTGGGCGGGCATTTGTTTGGGAGCTCGCACAGACTTGGTAGTGATTGACAGAGGGAGTCTGACTGCAGACCGCTATATCAGAGAAGGTTTAGAAGAAAATGTCGTACCGTTTACCCAATATATCAGTGACAATTTTGTTTTTATGCAGGATAATGCTCGGCCGCATAGCGCTCGGGTAACTCAAGCTTATCTTAATGATATGAATATCACTGTTATGGAGTGGCCCGCGAGATCACCGGATATGAACCCAATAGAGCACGTTTGGGACTTGCTGAAAAGAAAAGATAAGTCCAGAATTCCAGCTCCTGCCAACGTGGGTGAACTGCGAATCGCCGTAGTTGAGGAATGGCGGAGACTATCCTAAGAGACCATCGATAACATCATTCTCAGTATGCCTAGACGCGTAGAAACTTTAATAAGAGCACGTGGAGGAAATACGCGATATTAATAACCATTTTTCTAATTTAATTAATTATTATTTTAATATTTATTTTCACTTTTCCCGGTTACATGAAAAGTTCAAAAATGTACCATTTTTCACAAATAGCCTTTACTCGCAAAATCTGTTCTTAATGTGATCTCATTTTAAGTAAAACAAATGAAACTTTAAATAACAAAAGAAGTGTAGTAAGTAGATTTTAAAATAAAACCATATTTTTTTAATTATGGACCTTTTTTTGTGTTCCGCTAAATATGCCGGTGTGTTTATGTAGAGCCTAGCTAACCCGGACCCGCGTTACTTCGGTGCACGCTGTAATCCGGACAGACGAGAGGATCGCGCGGGAGGACGTTTGCGGGGGTAGGGGGTAGGTTCAGGTCACAATGTGTCAATATTCTTACTCGACAGTATTTTATTTATCATCTTGCAGTTGATACTTCGCGATTTCGTCATCGTCATTCGCAGTTTCGTCGTCAGTAAACGCGCAAGTACGATCTTGTACTTGCGCGTTTACTGACAAAATCAATAGCACCGCCGCGTAGACATTCTGAGATAAGTAAGGTTGATAAAATATTGTATACTATAATCCGGACGATTTGATGATTCGGAAGGGGCCTTGTTTTTTCCCTCGCCGGATTAGCGAGGTCCTTCTGTATACAAGATTGTCTTGTTTAAAGTATAAGATAATACGTGGATAAATAGAAGTATTCTTCCTCAAGACTACCGTATTCCATTTAAGTAGCTGTGGTAGAAATAAGTGGTTGAAAAATAACTTAAGCAACTTCGTCGTAAGAATTTTATATTTTCGTGTGTCTCCTCAATATATTAGGTCATTATATATGAAATTGGCGTTTTGTAAAGGATGAGCATATAGTCGATTTTTTTCAAACTTAATATATTTATTTAATCAAAGTATATACCATTGCTATCTATGCACTTTTGCCATCTCATAGGTAGTTCATTGATTCCTTTACTAAAAAAAACCATTCGGACAGGAATCAATAAAATCTTTGAAGGCGCTTTGGACTGCCCCATCGCAGTTGAATTTTTTCCCTTGCAAGAAGTTACCCAAATTTCGAAAAAAATGGTAATCTATTGGAGCAAGGTCCAGGGAGTTCGGTGGATGTCTTAGATATCTTCAATCAATTGAAGCTCCTCTAATTTGGTAGCCGTCTGTTGTGCAGTGTGTGGTCTAGCGTTGTCCTGAAGCAGCAGTGGCCTAGAGTGAATGACCAACCTCGGTTGTTTAGCAGCTAGCTTTTCCATCATGATTTGAGTAATGTAACGCAGCAGTCGACGCGTTTGTCGGTTCGCTGCACTCAATTCATGAGATACCCACCTTTCAAGCTTTTTCACCTTCCCAATTTGCTTCAAGTGGGTTAAAACAGTTTTATCACTAACACCGCCTGCAGCTAACTCGGACGTGGTTTGCGATGGATCCGCTTCCACCATAGCCTTCAATTCTTCATTATCAACTTTGGTCTCCGGCCGTCCACAGGGCTTGTTCTGCAGGTCGAAATTTCCAGATCGAAAACGTTGGAACCAAAAAACGCACTATTTTGTAAACAGAGTGACGCAAAGAAAAAACCAAAAGAGGAAAAAACAAATGAATTACGGTTTTTGAAACAAATGCGTGAGTAAATAGCGGTATAAATTTTAAATTGGAATTCCTAACCAAAGAAGATATATTTGAGATCAAAGTGGCCAGTGCGACAAAACGCCAATTTCATATGTAAGGACCTAATATTAAGGAGTTAATCTACAGTCAGGTCATACTATCAACTAATAAACCTTTATTACACCCTAACACATTAAAAGGAATAAAGATTATTTCGATAGGTTGGCACCGAGGATGAAACGGGGCTTGGGCCTCGTCTTGGTTAAGCCGGCCCTGAGCACGCGCCGTGATAAGAACATCGTGAAAAACTCCCATTTGCAACAAGCATTTGGGTATGAAGGAGACAAATATTGTTTTGTTTTTGCTTCGAGTTCTGTTTACAAATACAGAGTGATACATATTTTTTTAATTAGTGAGTTAGTAACGGTCACATGTCAAATCAATACTTTTTAAGTGAAGGTTTGCATATAAAATGTCTTAAGAAAAAAGGACTAAGCATTTTTCATACTGTACAATGAAATTGAATCTTTTTAGTGGTCGTGACAGAAAAAGCTGCATTCTGAATTAATGTTTACACACAACACAGTGTTAATGCAATAGATGTGAAAATCGTGTAGTTGTCAAATCTTGTGAGTGCGAGGGCGAAGGTGCCAAGATATGTCAATTTATCTATACACCTATTATATATCTATTGTTAGGAAGCATTTGAGTTATGGAATTAATTCTTTTAAAATAAAGTATAGATCGTAACACTTCACACACAACTTAACTTACCTCTGTATTGAGCTCTATTTCATTCTCAAGATTTACCGGCCCATTTTCACTGTTGTGATTTGTTTTGCTAGTCACAGCTTCAACTACTCTAGTCGAAATAACATCTTCCCAACGACAATCACTGCTTTGGACTTCTATTCCACTTGATTCTAAATCTTTAATTGTAGCTAAGCATTTAAGATATCTTGAATTATCCAAATTGTGTAAATCTGTAGCCTTGATCCTAATTTCTATGTTAAAGATATTACTATCTTCTGACTAAAAATCGTAAAAGATTATTATATTAGACAAACTTATATTTATTCAGCTAGTAGCTGACCCGACATATGTTGTCCTGGTTTAACTATGAAGTATGAACTGGAATAAGTAAAATATGACTAATTACCTACAATCTAGGTACATACTGCAATTTCTATACTAAAAACTACACCTACAACCTACACCTAAACCTAAACTTACAACCTACACCTACAACCTACCTCTATTACCACCTTCCACAACATACATAATGTATTATGTATGTTGTAGAAGGTGGTAATAGCTACACAAACACATACCTACACAAACTACAAAGCATGAACTAATTAATATGAGACACGGAGTCGGCTGATTCAACATTTTTGACTACATTTTTTTGACACTTTTGACTACATATTTTATTTTTGAACAAGTTATAATTTACAAACTAAGTATTCAATTTAGAAAGAAACAAAGAGAATTTATTTCTTTAACAATACTCTTCATGAGTAAGCTATTTATTTGGATAACGATTAATACCATATTACTAAAAAAATCAAAATATATTGTAATTTAATAAAATTTAAGAAGACAAAAGCTATTTTACTAGACTAAAGCTTAACATTTAACTATGGATGTGCGGGTGGCAAATGGTGGCAATATTTTGTGACATCTTGATTGCATACGGTATTGAAATTACGTCTGCTTTTGCTTTATATCAAGATCTTTATTCGTGCCACATAAAAAGACGCATTATTATAATCTTAAATTCAAATTCAAATATCTCAAATTAGCCAAAGGAATTGAACATGGCACTGAAGCTAGTTTTGGGTACAGCGTTTCCTCTAGAAGAGCCTCCTACTTTAGAAAAGTAATCTTCGAAGAGACACTAACTGCACTTGTATCAATTGTGGTCAAGCTATAATATTATAAGTCAAATTCTTATAATATTCTTTGAATTTATTGTCCCTTCCATATTATATGAAAACAAAAATATTATTAGAAACCTGGCAGTTACTGTTATGAAAAGTATTGGCACATTAGATTATGTTTTTAATTTAAAGTAAAGAATCTGAAGGGAGATGTCAAATAATAACAAAGAGAGAAAATTATCTATTTTTCCGGGCTCTCTCCATGATACAGAAATAAAAAGCTATTAATAAAATTATATGTATATTATATTCTCCTGTTGAAAACCTGCAAAACAAATATAGAAACAATAAGTTGTATGTGTGTTTAATTTACACCAAGATCAACAACATAGTGGCGACCGTGAGGAGCAGACAGCAGAAGAATAGATTACATTAGGAAAATACTATGGATCTAGCAAGACTTAAAATACAAAGATCACAAATAAGACGTATTTTCAAAAGACACGCTTCAATAATTAGCAAAGATGAAGCTACGAACGCTGATTTAGAATTTCTGCAAGCAAAGACGAAGGAGTTAGCAATTTTAGATGGAAAAATTCAAGAAGCCATTTTGCAAGACGAATGCGACGAGGAATTAACAAAAGAATACAACGAAAGCCATTAATTTCAATTACAATGGCTTAAAATAAAAAATAACTGGAAATTTCCGTCGATGACAAAAGAGAAAGAAGATCGCGAGTCTACTAAAATTTCCCAAAAATTGAACTTACCGAAAATTAATCTACGCAAGTTCGACGATAATCCGAAAACGTGGATTCCCTTCTGGACACAGTACAAGAAAATACACACAGATGTAACAATACCAGAAGATGACAAGTTTGGCTACCAGTTCAACCGTACCATGGATCAAAGCCGAAGGCGTTAGTCGAAAGTTACCCACCTACGAAAGAAAATTACAAGGTTGTGGACACGCTAAAAAATCGCTTCGCAAAGGATGAAATCTTAATTGAAATTTATGTCAGAGAAATATTAGCACTTATACTTTCCAAAAATGAAATAGAAATTGAACTAATTTATGATAATATTTCTGTTACTTACACATATTAGAATCTCTTAGTATAAGTAGGGATAAGTGTGAGTGTATTCTTTTGCCATTAATTGGATCATCTTTGCCAGATAATGTTTTAGTGCAGTGGACAAAAATTTAACTTAAACAAGGGTCCAAGTTAGAACAACTATTATTATTTTTAGAAAATGAAGTCGATGCCTGAGCATCGACTTCATTTTCTTGAGATTTGGTAAGTTAGTAACAAAGAGCTTATTCCTACCGCAGCATTACCTCAAAGTTGTCAAAGAAGACAAGGTAATTTGTAATTTTTGCGACAAAGGCTATAATACACTGGAGTGCGGTAAGGCAAATGGTCTTACTCTTGATGAAAAGAAAAATGCATTCAAGAAAAAAGGTGGGTGTTACATATCGATGGTTTCCACCATGTTTCTGGTGATGGTTTCCAAATGTCAAAGGGCTTAAAGGACATCTTGGCGAATTTGACGTTTTGATGCAGTTATATTCAGTTTTTTAGGGTCTATCGATTGGTATAATTAAAATTTTCCTACGACATATAATGACGCTAGAATTACCAAGAAAAAAATGGGGTTTTTTAATTTTTGGTCTTAAAACCCTGTTTTTTATATATTAGCTTACTTAACCGTTCTTAAACTTTACAATTCACGACTTATAGGACATTTCAACTTAAAGGTAAGTAATTAAGACCTCCCATCACAAACTTAATATTCATTCTTATTTGGCTTAAAGGACACTAAGTTATTAACATGAGATTTGACACCCTTTACAAAAGATTACATCAAAAAGAAAGTTTTAAAACTCATTTTAAAATTAAGTATGTAATTACAACCTACATTGACTTTCATTGGATTATATTTATAAAGCTTAAAGGTCACATAACTAATGATTAATAGACTTAATTTCTTTTAAATTAGGTAAAATCAAAATTATAGTCTTATAAATATCATTAATTCCTATCACCTTCTACTTTAGAACGAAATTGTAGTTAACTTACTATTGTTAATGTACTTTAATTCTATTACTTACTTAATATTTTATTTCGAGGACCTTTCAAGTCGAGCGTTACATGTATTCGAATTTGATGTAAGTACCTACTTAAGTAAGTAGGTGCATTCGTTGAATTATTATAATATTAAAATAACATAATATTATGCACAGTGCCGACAGGTAGGTATATTCTACAGTATAATATAATTCCGCTCTGCTTGCCGCCATACTTCCTCTTACCCCGACCGCTCGGCGCGTACCTACACTACCCGCACTTGCACACAGGTCGCAACTCGCAGCGACCCGCATTCGTCATTTGTTATCAAGTCGTCAAGTGCAAGGAAGCAAATCAGGATCTATAGAAAGGATAAGCGAAAAGATGTTCCGTCGAATATTGAATATTCGAATAGTGAATTTCACTGAAGAATATAATCTCTCATTTCACGTACCAAAGAAAGATAAATGTGTACAATGTGTGAAATCAGAAAACGGAAATGACTTAACTACAATGGAAAGAGAGCAATTACGTGACCATCATCAGAGGAAAAAAAGGCATCTTATAATAGGTTTAAAATACATCAAACTTTGCAATGTGAACACACTGCTGTAACAAGTTTCGATCTCCAAAAGGTATTGAAAACTCCCTACGTTGAATCGATGCTACTGTATTATTCAAGTAAGTACAGTATGTATAATCTGACTTTTTATGAAAGTCAAACTCAGAATGGGTTTTGTTATCTTTGGGGAGAATGTGATGCAAAAAGGGGAAGCAATGAAGTGGCTACATGTATTATCAAATATCTCAAAGATGTAGACGAAAGAGAAAAGATTAAAAACGTACTATTTTATTGCGATGCATTTTGCGGGCAAAATAAAAATAAAGTAGTATTGACAGCTATTCATAATTTTCTATGTACATCAAAGAATATCCAAGTTGTACAAATTAACTTTTTACGACCCGGTCACTCTTATATGCCCGTCGACTCCATGCATGCAGTGATCGAGAGGGAAGTTAGAATATTAATTGTATAGAGCCCCTCGCAACGGCTAACCTATATTGAAGCGGCGCGCAAGAAGACTTTTCCTTACAAAGTTGAAACTCTTGAATATTGTGACATACGAGGGCTAGTATGTGCGTTGAGTACTGATATAAGTTACATTGTGAGATATAAATTTACAATATAGCAGAGCAACTTTTACATGTTTAACAATTACAAGGGCTGCACTAAAAGTATCGGGAATGTAATATTTCCACTGTTCCTGTCATATTAAAATCTTTTTAATTTAAAACACCTTGGTTTTAAAAATCGAATATCGTTTATTTATTTAAAAAAAGATTCTCGGTCTTGTCACAAGTTCTTGTCAAACTTGTTTAGTCGTTGAGAAAATGGAATTGACTCGAGAAAATTCTAGAGCGATGATTTATTATGACTTTCGAAGTGGTTTAACACAAAAACAGTGTGTTGACCGGATGATTTCTGCATTTGGTGATGAAGCCCCATCCAAAACCACAATTTATCGCTGGTTTGCTGAATTTCAACATGGACGTGTCAAGCTCAGTGATGATCCCCGTCAAGGTCGTCCAAAAACTGCAGTCACCTAAGAAAACGTTGGTGATGTGCAAAAGTCAAATACAAATAATCTTGCATGAACAATTAGGTGTAAAAAAGTTGTTTTCCCGATGGATACCGCATTTGCTCTGTGAAGAACAAAATGCGGCTCACGTTACTTGGTGCGTCAGAACTCTCTAAAGATTCCACGCAGGACCCTCAAATGCTGTATACAACATCGTATCAGGTGACGAATCCTGGATATACGCGTACGAACCCAAAACAAAAAACCAGTCACGAGTTTGGGTGTTCGAAAATGAGTTAAAGCCAACAAAAATTGTTCGTTCACGGAGTGTTGCAAAAAAAATGGTGGCCACGTTTGTCTCCAATACCGGCCATGTTGCGACTATTCCTCTTGAGGGACAAAGAACGGTTAATGCACAATGGTATGCTAACATTTATTTGCCACAGGTCGTTTCTGAACTCCGTAAAGAGAACTGCAACCGCCGCATCATCCTCCATCACGACAATGCGAGTTCTCACACCGCGCACAGAACAAAAGAGTTTTTAGAGCAAGAAATCATAGAATTATTAGACCATCCGCCGTACAGCCCCGACCGAAGCCCTAATGATTTCTATACTTTCCCTAAAATAAAGAATAAATTGCGTGGTCAGAGATTTTCATCACCTGAAGAAGCTGTGGACGCCTACAAAACGGCCATTTTGGAGACCCCAACTTCCGAATGGAATGGTTGCTCCAATGATTGGTTCCATCGTATGGAAAAATGTGTCAAATTTCGCGGAGAATACTTCGAAAAGCAATAAATACATTTTTAAATAGTAATGTTGTGTCACTTCCTTGATTCCCGAAATTTTCAGTGCCGCCCTCGTAATGGACTGGAATAAACTGTCGGCAAAAGCCTTTCAAGGAGAT
This sequence comes from Phengaris alcon alcon, assembly GCA_037179445.1. Lineage (NCBI taxonomy): Eukaryota > Metazoa > Arthropoda > Insecta > Lepidoptera > Lycaenidae > Phengaris > Phengaris alcon. The sequence goes on along the minus strand of JAYRCH010000369.1, from coordinate 147,805 downwards.
CCTATAAAAGAATTAAGAAAAATTAGGGTAGTTACAATGAAAAAGAAGAACTTGAAGGTTATTGAAATTAAATACTCTATGAAAGATGGCGCTGAAACAAAGGAGGTAGAAATTTTTCAAAGTCCTGCATCGAAAAAAGGAAAAGGCAGAGGTAAAAACAAAGCCCCAAAAACCGCCGCCACTTCTAGTCTTTGTGTGGAAAATATTTATGATAACATCTCTCTAGAACCCCTATACAGGCAAAAACAAACGATATCTCAGGCAAAGTATAATGATTTAAAGAAACTTTGCACTAACGGCACTATTCCTAAAAGATTTCATTCAGAGTATTTAAATATGCCAACTTCAGTTCAAACGCGAGATAATCTCCCAGAAACAGATGAAGATGAGGAAGTCTGAATACTTATTTTATAGCTCTAAATTAATTGACCTTTTTTAAGATTAGGATTAGCTCAAGTATCTTTCATATTTTTTAATAGTTACCTTAATTATCCTCACTCTACGATTGCGATTGCTCAAAGATAGTACGCATGGTTCATATTTTTGATTGATTCATAATAATTACTTATAACTATAAATTAAAACTTTCTTATTGTTCCTTAGATATCAATTAAGCAAAAATGCCCTATGAGAATAATTTAAGAAGGTTTTCAGTGTAAGGAATAGATAACACTGTATGTTTATTGTAGATCGTTTCTCTGAAGAATATTAATATTATGTACGTTAAGTATGCAACTTTTCTGTGCAACTCTAATCCTTACTTTCATTTCTATTATTTAAAAGGTAAAGAAGCTTATATAGAGTTTTTTTCTAAGTTGATTCTAGTAAACACCTTGTAATTAATGTCTAATTTCAATATCAGCTTACTCTTTCATTTAGATGCGACTAAGTAACTTTTTGTTATTTTAATGTTTTTCTTTTAGATAGTATAAGGCATTTAAGTAAGTATATACATTTTACATTATAATCAAAATATAACACTGAAACTTAAAGAAAAAGAATCAATATCAATTATAAACACTGTGACAGGCTAAACTGATTGACAAAAGTGTTATAAAATTTAAAATAAAAAACAATTTAACGTACCTACATATTCTGTTTTATTTTTATCATCAACAGACATTTGAGCCATTGTTTAATAAGCTTTATTTTCAACAATATTACACGAGCTAACCAGTTGCCAATTACAGTTTAATGGACAAACTTTTGGATATCCAGAATGTAGTTGTCCTTTAAGGCCTAACGTCATTGTTAAAAATTTCTTTAGGCTCTAACGATTTTATTTTGTATTTTCTGATTTGGTTTTAAAGGACACTTTCCAAATATCACAGAACTTAAAGGACACTCATCTCGTTGACTAGGCTAGCTAGACCAAGTTGAATTTTTTTGAAAGTTTGGATCCAGTTAAGCGCAAAAAAATATAAAAAATGGTCTTTAAGCCAAAACTGTAGCTCAAAAAACCACAAAGTTAAGTGTGTTATTCTATAATAAAAGTTTTTCGGCTGTCCTGTAAAATCGAGATTTGTCCTTTAAGCCCTTTGACATTTCCACCATCGATATGTTTAAAGAAAGGCCATCTCGCCAAGTATTGTAAGTCGTATATACAGGGTGACCTGAAATTAGATACATTCCTTTGAAAGATAGAAAGGAGACCTCATTTACAGTAATATTTTTCATGGCATCCCCTATCTGAAAGTTGATATTTACAAAGTTATTGAAATTTCCAAAAAATTTTCTTTATTTTCGACTTTTTGACTTTGACATGACGTATTTTTAAAAATGTTTGTCTTTTTAGTGATTTTTTTATGTATTTTAACCGTCAATGAGTCAAATAATATTTTTAAGGAATAAATAGGGACAAACTAAGCGAGAATTTTTCATTATGAGACATAAAACAGAATTTTCTTTTAAAAAAATGCTCATTTTTCTTAAAAACAGGTGTTTTTCTTTAAAAAGTTGTATGATACAATGCGTACAAATACCTTAAATAACTTTCTTACCTCATAAGGTTCCAAAAAAGGTACAAATATGTACATAAAAATATGAACATGTAATAAACAAAGACAAAACAATCATCAGGTAACGTTATCTCAAGAATTACTCTACCTGAGGCGACCTTTTTTTTCAATTGTTTCCTTTGTTCAAACTTCGGGATGTTTCGGCTACTGTCGTCGCGGCCCTTTGTCAATGAGTTACCGACTGGCTTAGAGAGCAAATTTAGTACCTAATATTAGTTTTAAGTCAACTATTACCGTGTACGGACGTATTGTTGCTTTAAACTACACCCTTACTTCTACTTGTGATTTTTTTGTATCGCGATGGCTGCTTTAGAGTACGATGAATACGCTGACATCTTGTTTTGTTACGGACTTTGTAATGGTAATGCTGCTGCTGCACGAAGAACATACGTTGAACGTTTTCCGAATCGACGAGTGCCAAACGTTAGAGTGTTTTCAACAACATTTCGACGAATTCGGGAAAGCGGCCGTGTTGATAGAAGACGTGGCGATTCAGGCAGACCTCGTTTGTGTGCTCCAGAAGAAGAAGAAGAAATTTTAACACTTTTTCAAAATGATCCTTCTATTTCTACAAGAGCGGCAGCTAGAAGACTTGGATTGAGTCAATGGAAGGTGTGGTTTACAGTAAGCACAGCGCGTCTACATCCATTTCACTACACACCTGTCCAAGCGTTGAAAGAGGGAGACCCGGTTAGAAGAATGGAATTCTGCCATTTTATGATAAATGCAGACATGGAGGATCGCAATTTCTTCTCAAGAATATTGTGGACGGATGAATCGAAATTTGACCGTGACGGGATAAACAATTTCCACAACACACATTACTGGGCACCAAAAGGAGAAAACCCCAGGATGAAAAAAGAAAGGGCCCATCAAACCAGATTCAGTCTAAATGTCTGGATGGGTATAATTAATAATAATTTAGTTGGACCTCATTTTTTGCCTCAAAATTTAAATGGTGAAATGTACGAACATTTCCTAAGAGAGGAGATTACTGGTTTAATGGAAGATGTGCCAATAGCAACTCGTCGTAATATGATTTTTCAGCATGATGGTTGCCCGGCCCACTTCCGCCTCGGCGTACGCCAGTGGCTAGACCAAACTTACCCACATCGCTGGATAGGTCGAGGCGGGCCAATTCCTTGGCCAACACGGTGTCCCGATTTGACCCCGTGTGATTTTTATCTTTGGGGTCATATGAAGGCTTTGGTGTATACTACACCCATAACTACTGTAGAGGAGCTCAGAAGCCGCATAAGAAATGCAGCAGAAGAAATCAAAACTAGTCTTACTACCAGAATAATCAAAACAGAGGTACGGAGAAGACTACGGGCCTGTATCAGAAACAGAGGTTCACATTTTGAACAAGACCTAAAGTAGAATATTTATTATTAAATTTAATTAAACATTGATGTTTTTTAAACACAATAAACGTAATTAAATTCAAGTTTTTCCTTTTATTTTAACCTTATCGCAAATAAATCGATTTAGACATTATTTTATTTTACTTCTATGTTTACTACAACGTCATATTTTTATGTAGACATTTGCACCTTTTTGGAAAGCTAATGAGATAAGGAAGTTATTTAGAATATTTGTACGCATTGTATCATACATTTTTTTAAGAAAATCACCTGTTTTTAAGAAAAATGTGCATTTTTCTTAAAAGAAAATTCTGTTTCATGTCTCATAATGAAAAATTCTCGCTTAGTTTGTCTCTATTTATTCCTTAAAAATAATATTTGACTCATTGACGGTTAAAATACATTAAAAAATCACTAAAAAGACAAACATTTTTAAAAATACGTCATGTCAAAGTCAAAAAGTCGAAAATAAAGAAAAAATTTTTGAAATTTCAATAACTTTGTAAATATCAACTTTCGGATAGGGGATGCCATGAAAAATATTACTGTAAATGAGGTCTACTTTCTGTCTTTCAAAAGAATGTATCGAATTTCAGGTCACCTGTATAATGTATGTGTTGTAGTAAGAGGCATGTTATTATCTTGTGTCCAACTCTTCATGCACCAATAAAGACCTGTGAACAAAAAACTGAAAAACAGGAAAGTAATCAGGAAGTAAGCAATAATTTTACAAGTAATGACAAAACAACTCTGTTACAGACTTTAATCATGAAAGTTTCTACTGACAGGCAGCAGAGGATAGTAAGAGATTTTGCTAGATTCGGGTTCACAGCGTACTTATATTAAAAGGGAGCTAGCGGAAGACCTTGGTCTTCAGGTAACAGGCAACGAGTGCCTCGGACATGCACTGTTTGGTGGTGTCAAGAAACCCACACAGATGCATAGACTCTTCAAGTTTAATGTAAGTAGCTTAGATAATACGTAACATACTACTATGACAGCTTTGGAACAAGATGTACTTTGTGGAAATCTACCCAAAGTGCAAGACTCAAACCTGATAAACAATTTGAAGAGGTACAAAATTAGTTTAACTGACACAGAGAATATCAAAGATATAAGCAAATTGATTGGTTCATATCAATTAGGTTCAATTATTATCGAAGGAAATTTTATTCGTTTAAATGAAAGTCTTGTAGCAATACCTACTAAACTCGGCTGGACATTACAAGGCCCGATTCAAGGTGTTTATAGCACAACAGGGAGTTCACATTTTGCTTCAAACTTACAAACAGATTCACTTGAATTCCTGTGGAACATAGAAATGTTAAGCATTAATGATCCTTATGAGAAACAAGACAAAAGCGAGATAATAAACAGTTTTAACAAATGTATTTCAGTAAACGATGATGGAAGATATGAAATGAATCTAATGTGGAAAGGAAACCAGGATTTAGACTCTAACTATAAACAAGAGGATACGACGAAGTAATAAAAGCCTGGGAAAGAGGTAGTGAAGAATGACAACATAACAGAAGGTCACTACTTACCACATCATGCTGTTATAAAGATGGAGAGTGCCACCACAAAAATAAGACCAGTATTCGATGCTTCTTGTATAGATAAAAATAAAATATCTTTAAATGGTTTTATTTAAAAAGGACCTAATCTCATAGAAGAAATACCTAAACTGTTTAAACTTTAGAGCAGGTACTTATGGAGTGATTTCAGATATAAAAAAAGCTTGTCTACAGATATCGATCGCACCACAAGACAGGAAATTTTTAAAGTTACTTTGGTGGAAAGATAATGAGACGAAAGAAAACGAAATAGTTACCTATCAGCACGCAAGGGTTCCATTTGGAGTAACTTGTAGCCCGTTTGATGCTATCAGGAACTATATATCACCACCTAAATAAAGAAAAGGAGAACTACAAATACACAGCCAAAAGACTGGGAGATTAATTTTATGTAGACAGTTGTGTAGTTACACAATAGTTTCGATACTCCTGACGAAGTTAAAAACTTCATAAAAGAAGCAACAGGGTTAGAAAAATAAGGGAAAATTTGAGCTAAGAGGTTGGATGACAAATTCAGTACAAAAAGAAGATAGTTTCAGTTCTAGGAGTACAGTGGAACAGACACACGGATGATTTGTGCTGTAATATAAATATAAAAGATGTACCTGAACGAATAACTAAGAGGGACCTTTTTCTATAACTCAACAGATATTTGATGCAATAGGATTCCTATCTCCTGTCACATTCGTACTAAAACTAATAACACAGAGAGCTTTGGTATTAAAGACAGGATGGAATGAATAGATACCTACAGGTTTAAAGGCAGAATATACAGAATGGATAAAAGATATATATTGCATCAATCAGTGCAGAATTCCAAGACGCCTTTCAGAAAATTTACTCAGAGACTGTAAGGTAACAATACATATTTTTAGCGATGCATGTAAAGATGCTTACTCTGGATGCGTATTTTTGCGCACTAAATATAAAGAAGAAGTAAGCATACCACTAGTTTTGGCAAAAAGGAGAATTACTCCTATAAAAAAATAGATGACTCTACCACGACTAGAGTTGATGGGCGCACTTATTGCTTCTCGGCTTTACAAAGAATTTACGGATTCAGGAGCATTATTAACATTTACTTCCTATAAAACATATTGCTGGACTGATTCATCAGTGGTATTGGCATGGCTACAAAGAGAGGAGGCGTGGGGAGCTTTTGTCACAAACAGAATAAAAGAGATATGCAGAAACACAAAGAAAGAATGCTGGAATCACTTACCTGGTATTCATAATCCAGCAGACTTACCATCTCGAGGCTGCAACCCAAAGACGCTATTGGAAAACACTTGGTGGATGGGACCAGAATGGTTGTACCTGAAGGAAGAGGATTGGCCTAAATCTAAAGTATTTATAAGAAAGCATGAAGAAGAAATAATAGCAAGCGAGATGAGTAAAAGTGTAGCTGTTAACTGATACAGATAACTTCATTAGCAAACTATTATATTTTTGCAAGTATAGGAAGATAGGTAGACTAGTGGCAAGATTACTAAGAATGGGCCCTAGAATAAGAGAAAAATATAACACATATTCGATAAATATTTGCAATGAAGAAAGAAACATATACGGATAAAATAAGAAATAAGTTACTTACTACAGAAATAGATGGTATTATTAGAGTAAAGACAAGATAACATTTAGTGGAGAAAATAGAGACTTTATATATCCGATTTTATTGCCAGGAAAGTATGAGCTAATTTACAGAATGATTCAACAAGTCTTTGTTGAAATAAATAAAGACATGCAACATGCTGGAACACAAACTATGATGGTAGAATTAAGAAATACTTACTGGATTACAGGCATAAGGAGAGTAAGTAAGAAGGTTGTTTCAAAATATATAATGTGCAAAATGTTTAAAGCAAAACATTATGAAGCACCACTACCACCACTACCTGCAGACCGTTGAGGGAGTACAGCGCCATTCGAAGTAACAGGTATTGATTTAGCTGGTCCATTGATATTGAAAAATAATTCAAAATGTTGGATTGTTTTATACACATATGCAGTATACCGAGCTATACATCTAGAACTTACTGACACATTTCAACGGCTGGATTTATAAGCACCTTGAGAAAATTAATTAGTAGACATGGAAGACCTAGAATCATTTGTACAGATAATGGTACAAAGTTTGTAGGCACTGCAAATCTTCTTAGAGAAGTTATAATAATATATACAGTGGAGATTTTCAGCACCTGCAGCTCCGTGGTGGGGAGCATGGAGGGAAAGATTAGTAACAGTGGTAAAAGATATGCTTCGTACAATATTAGAAAGAGCTTCAGTTGACTGGATTGAGTTATCTACGATTTTGTGTGACTGTGAGGCAGTTATAAACAGTTGACCGCTTACCTATGTAGAAATAGGACATGTAAGACCGTTAACACTCATGATGTTTCTACATGGATTGCCATCAAACTCTACTGCAGACTTCGATCAACTTGATCACAGGAACCTGAATATTAGATACAAATATTTACAACAATTGAGGGGAGATTTTAGGAAAAGGTTTAAAAATTAATACTTATCAATTAGTAAAGGAAAGTAGAATAAAAATGAGCCAAAGGTAGGAGATGTAGTTCTTGTACAAACTGAATCATCTCAAAGGCTGAAATGGCCTATTGGCGTAATAAAAGAGATTTTTACAGGTAAAGAGCTTAAAGTGCACCCAGCACTAGAACAGCAAGAGTCATAACATCATTAGGTGAGAAGGTAAGACCATATCAACAATTATTTCCTCTGGAAGTCACAGCGGTTTCTCAGGAGTGGTTCAAGAACTTACCATCAGACTCACCGGACATAGTCGACTCAGGTAATGGTGACCATACTCAACCTAGTCCACGTCCCATAGTTAAAATCACAAGGTCAGAACGAACAGTAAATATACCTTTTAGATATTAAGATAATAATTAATGTTGTTCAAGCTCAAACACTTGATTTGTTAGTGTATGCACATGTTATGCCTTCCCTCGGGAGTGTGTTATGAAAAGTATTGGCACATTAGAATAAGTTTTTAATTTAAAGTAAAGAATCTGAAAGGAGCTGTCCAATAACAAAGAGAAAAAATGATCTATTTTTCCGGGCTCTCTCCATGATACAGAAATAAAAAGCATATTAGTAAAATTGTATGTATAGGTATTATATTCTGTTGTTGAAAACCTGCAAAACAAATATAGAAACGAAAAGTCGTATGTAACACACATAACACCAAGATCAACAACAGTTACCTTAAAAAATCATCTGAAAATTATAACAGTCCATGAGACTTTATGAGTCCATGAATATGTAACAATATTTTGACATCCACAGTTAAAGGTTGACTATTGTCTTCATATGGCTTCATGCTGTCGATGAATTTTTTTTTTTTTGAAGATGTAGTATGTTCTTTAACATTGTACAACTTTATTTTATTCTATCATCAATAATTGTTTATGCTGTGTATGTGCTGTAAGATATTTTATGACCAAATATGACAAATTTTTTACACCTTGGGTCACATTATTGAAGTTTTAGCAGGTATCCCTATTTTTAGTAATAAATATAGCCTATATGTTATGGGAATAATGGTGAATTTTTCTTTTAAATCGGTCCAGTAGTTTTGGCATGATTCGGGAACAAACATACAAAATTCAAATCTTTTCCCTTTATAATATTAGTATAGATATAGTATATTATGTCAGCCGTTTGTGTACAGAATTTAGAACATTGATAATATAGTTCAACGTACATTGAAATAACAAGGGTCTCACATAATATGATAAGTGATAACCTTTGGAATACTATATAAAACAGTAGAATTAATTGATTCACTTACCCAATTTTGAGATTTTAAAACAACTGCATCATCATATGCATATCCACGATCGGGAAAGTTATTCAAATAACGAACAAAATCTCCTAAAAGTTTCTCCTGTTTCTCTAGCGAGCTTTGTGCCAAGCAAAATGTTGCGAGACTTATTATTATAAAGGAAGATAAATTCAATACTCGAGTCATTATTATCATTTACCTCAGTGCGTGATCATTTCCGAGATTACAGAACAGCACTGACTACTGAGCATAAGTTCGTTTCACTTTATTAGCAGCAGTAATAAACTACGTCACATTTCACAGTCGCAAATGATGCGAATAAATAATAATTCGTGATTCAACATGCAAGGATTTAATAACAACCTGTGTTTGTTGACATTTTTTTTCCAATATTTATGATTGATCGTTGATGATTTACAACTTTAACAGATTTTAATGGAAATACGTTCTGGTAGGCAATATTACCGTCTTATTTGTGAAAATTTATTGTAATCAACGACTTCAGTTCAAGTGTAGTTCAATTTAAACGTTCCAGTAAGACTTATGACAACATCTATAGACTTTTATGTTTATTATAGTCGAGACTCGAGGCATATTGAGGCAAAAACTGTCTCAACTTAAACGGCCCCGCTTTTGGTGTTTTGGGGGCCATTTTGACATATGAAGTACGGTGATCATGGAGAATAGAAGTAAGGAGTACCTACCTTCTCTCTAAGGCAAAAAAACTAAAAAGTGTCCGACAAAAGTAATTAAATAATAGTTCCAAAACTGGCCATAATGGCGCTAGAGTGGCAAGGGTGTGTGCTATGAAGTTAGAATTTTTGATGACTATGACTAGTTTTTAGTAGTTAATTCGGTAAATCATGAATATTCTAATTACTCGTATAGTCGAAAATATTTTTACATATAAAACCGAAGAAGATCCCAAGATTTAATTATCCGTTTAAATTTTGCCGCTTTACACCCTTGCGTCTGTAGCGCCCCCTATTTAACGATATTTTACGGACACTTCATGTTTGGAGATGGCACTCCTTACTTCTATTCTCCATGACGGTGATATCAAGATGGTTGATATTTGAGGTATTTTTTTATTTTTGGAGTTTACTCCTTAAGAATCAATTTTCATATAAGGCCCCGGTATGATTAAAATATGAGGAGTAAAATCTACTGAACGAATGACCTCGTTACGTTTTCGTGCGCAACCTATTCTGCGCACCTGTCACTTTTTTCACATGGCGCGAATTTTTGAACTCAAATCGATCGCTAAAGTTTTTGTTCCTTCTGAGGGACGTGTTTTACTTTTTAGAGTAAACTCCAGTCGTGCGTCGGAGCTGCCACACACTTATTGGAGTTTACTCCTTAAGAATCGATTTTCATATAAGGCCGCCGGTATGATTAAAATATGAGGAGTAAAATCTACTGAACGAATGACCTCGTTACGTTTTCGTGCGCAACCTATTCTGCGCACCTGTCACTTTTTTCACATGGCGCGAATTTTTGAACTCAAATCGATCGCTAAAGTTTTTGTTCCTTCTGAGGGACGTGTTTTACTTTTTTTATAGTAAACTCTAGTCGTGCGACGGAGCTGACACACACTTTTTTTTTATTTAAATATGGCGTCGTAAAAACTTTAAACGTATAATTAAATCTTGGGATCTTCTTCGGTTTTATATATAAAAATATTATCAATAATATAATAATAAAAAAATATAAAAATACACACACTGTATTTAGCGGAACATAAAATAAAGGTTTGATATCAGTATCATATAAGGTTGCTGGCTGGTTTATACGTCATTTAGCGGAACATAAAATAAAGGTTTGATATCAGTATCATATAAGGTTGCTGGCTGGTTTATACGTCATTTAATTTAAAAATAAATATTTTCAAATTATGAAAACAACTGAACATCACATTTTATGCAATTGTTTTAATTTTATTCAAATACACCTTATCTGGAGAGAAATTCGAGTATTTCTTCCTTCTGAGTTTGATTTAAAATTTCATTAAAATACTGTTTTTTGTTAGTTTTTATTTATTTTTATTTTTTATTTATTATACTTTATGCACACAATATGGTACAGAGGCGGGCTTAATGCCTTGTGGCATTTTCTACCAGCTGAAAAGAAAAGTTAAATCCAGAATTCCAGCTCCTGCCAACGTGGGTGAACTGCGAATCGCCGTAGTTGAGGAATGGCGGAGACTATCCCAGGAAACCATCGATAACATCATTCTCAGTATGCCTAGACGGGTAGAAACTTTAATAAGAGCACGTGGAGGAAATACGCGATATTAATCACCATTTTTCTAATTTAATTAATTGTTATTTTAATATTAATTTTCACTTTTCCCGGTTACATGAAAAGTTTAAAAATGTACCATTTTTTCACAAATAGCCTTTACTAGCAAAATTTGTTCTTAATGTGATCTCATTTTAATTAAAACAAATGAAACTTTAAATAACAAAAGAATTAGTGTAGTAAGTAGATTTTAAAATAAAACCATATTTTTTTAATTATGGACCTTTTTTTGTGTTCCGCTAAATATGCCGGTGTGTTTATTAAAAATACAATGTCAAATGTCATAGCCGTAGACAGAGAAACTAGTCTTAACCCATAGATTTATACTAAACTATCGTGTCGCAATAAAGGTTTCTGTCATAACCTATATATATATATATATATATTTAAAGTAGACTAGCTTGAAACTATTGCCAGTGTCAAGTGTTAAAGGTAAGAAATCTAATCGCGGTAAAATAGATAGGAGCAACATGGAATCAGAGTTTTGCCGGGGAATTCAATGGGTGACGTTGTGAGATTTTGTATTACGTCATAAATTTGTGTTATTTCGGTTCTAAATGTGTAATATTGGTAGAATATTAACCATTAAATATTCGTTAACGTGCAAGTGGTACAACTTCTAAAAACGTGCTATTTTGTGTATCCCGCCAAAACTCCTTAGGAACTTTCAGTAAAGTGTCTTCCACTTTACTGAATCAACTGACATGACTCATTGACTGTACTGACTATTTATTTGGACTTTGACTAGACGATATAGGAATACAGTGTTGAAAATTGCAACGAAAGTTCTAATTTCCGCCTTTTTTACTTGACACTGGCAAATGATTTTAAGATAAGCCGACGCCATATATAAAAAAAAACATGGAATCAAGGGACATACATTTTGATAAGGGGTGTCCCTTCATCATCTCCCCCCCCCCCCCCCCATCATCACGAAAATAAAATCATGAAATATACAAATGATTACATACAATAATACAACAATTAAATAAAGTACTTATTTACAAACTTAAATCATCGATTATTATAATATCAGTAACTGATTACTATCATTATCATTGGTTATCAATAAAATATTTTGTGTAGACAAGATCATGAGTTCCGATGAGGAAGACGTAAGCACTCGCAGTTTCAGCGATTTCAGATGCAGAATCGAGAAGAAAACGCAGGAGGTCTAAAACGGCCACTTTAGGTGTTTTATATATTTTTTTCAACTCATACTATGTGCGCCATTTTACGCATTTCTATTGAAAACTGTCAAAATTGATGTTTTCTGAATGAATATGATGAAGTCAGATGAATAATGTAGCCATTTTACTGTTTCACGATTTTTGTATGGTAAAAATTATATGAAACATCTAAAGTGGCCTTTTTAGACCCCCAGATTTCGAGTTAGGCCATATTACTCACCCGTAGTTACGAATAGAAGACTGATTTGGGATTTGATAAATACTTTTTCCCTATTTCAATGTTTAATGTTCATGTGAGTGGTCATAACAGTTGATATGAAATGAAATATTCCTTCCCCTCTCTACCCGCGCGGGGAATGTTTTCCGTCCGTCTCGGAAGACAAAAACATTGTGTATTCTTACGCAAATGTGTATGCCACGCCCCAATTTTTCGATGTTTTGTGTTATGTTTCGAAAAAAACACGCGCAGGATAGGCACCTTTAGAGATTGGCCTTTTGTAATAATAATCGTCGCTTAAGTTCTAACACTACGTATAATATCAAAGATAGTCACTGTGAGGAGAGTGAAAAAACTGAATCATTTTTAACGTATACTTCAGTACTATTTTGTATACACCATAAAATAGATTTCATTTACAAAAATTATTCGTTTTTATATAAATTTGCAATTTATCCAATTTTTTGTGACTTACGTCTTTTTTGCGCAAAATTGAATTATAAATCAATTTTTAATCGTTTATTTGTATATTAAATTAAACTTTCCTCCTTCCTTTTCTTTCCTCATCAACATTTATCCTTAACAATCATTACTTTAAGTTTAATTACACATTTTATAGTATATATATATATATATATATATATTAATTAAACTTATTATTTACTGAGACCTATACCAATTAGGGAATCGAAACCAGTTTTACCCGAAACCGAAAAATCCTGTTTTGGGGCTATATCAAGAACCGGTTCTCAGAATATTAAGAACCGGTTTTTGGGTTTTTTTCGAGTTTTTTTTATTTACGAATAAATTATGAAAACCTACCTGCCCTACCCCTACCCTACCCTACCTGCCCTACCTACCTACTGGACTGTAACTTTGAGCGTAGAAGTAGCGAAACCCTACAAAGGTCATATACATGGTGTTAAGGTCTTCCAGAGTTTGTCTCATCTCATGATGTTATCGGCGAATTGAAGGTGAGTCGTTATTAATATTGATGCCAAGTCATTGCCAGTCCAGGAGTAAAGACATCCTGCAACGCAACAGAAAACAGTTTCGGAGTGATGACGTCTCCTTGTCTAACACCACCATTCGGTACAATGGAATCGCCTTTGTGCTATGCTCCTGTACTCGGAAATCGGACTGACATAGTGGCTTTGTCGTATCAACACTTTGATGTAAGGTTAGTCGATGCGGCATATCTGAAGAGGCTGTGACACAGGCCAGGCCATCGTCAACGAACGCCAAGCTAGTGGTTGATTGTACTCGGTTTTCTCTATTATGCTGCCGCAGCATATGTATGTGGTCTATGGTACTAAATATACTACTATGGTACTAATGCGTGGGATTATCTAAGCATGGTAATATCTTGCGTTTGATTATTATTAAAAAATATATGTTTTTTTTATTATAAGACTGATTGCTTAAAGGATAAAAATTATAGCTGTGATGCCTAGTTAGGTACTCCACAACACTACGTAACTCCCGACGTGTGATAGAATCAACAACACGTAAGTCACGTGTACATTTTAATACGATTATCTAACCAAAATATACTTCTTACATTACTAAAAATATCAAATTTAAAGAGTAAGAATATATACAAAACAAAACAATATGTTTTTTTTACAGTTTTCTATTAATTGCCAGTAGCAAGTGGCCGTTGGGTCAACATTATTACGTAAGTCAGTTTAATTCTATAGAGAACTAAACAGCGGGGCTATTATGAACTTTAACTTTCGTTGGTCATGGTCATCATTTTGACATTACAACTTTTTAAAAATACAATTTAAAAAGTTAAAATGTCAAAAAAGATTGCGCAAGCCAACGGGCAACTAAATAGTCCGCCATTTTGTCCTTCAGAGGTCGAATGAAACGCCCTTTAGACCAATCAAATCGTGTGACTTAGTGCATTTTGACATAAGCCATGAAATGAGAAGTGTCAAACGAAGCACAGACCAATTGTGCTCCCGGTTTCGCCATTTTTAATCGACTTCCAAAAAAGGAGGCGATTATCCTATGTAGACTTCATATTACTAGGTAATTAATAATCTGTGTTTCATAGAAAGGTAACGTACCTGTGAGCCACGTCAATCGCAAATATTCTTGTCTCTTAATTTATTCGTTCTTTTCAGTCCTGATAAATATTGTGGCCTGTGAGTTTGTAAAGCAATTCAATCATGGTATCTCATAGGTCCAAGCATCGAAAAGAATCCAATGATATCAAAACTTACTTCTTTTCTATAAAAATCTATCTTTATTAAACTTATTTTTAAATGCGAAACTGTTTGACATATTTTAGGATAAGTTATAGTCTGGCATGGTTTATAATTTTGAAGTAAAGTGACAATATTGCGTTTCAATATTACACATATTACAATATGAAATTAAAACATCGGCGGTGTTTTAAAGTACACAATTTATTAATTTGAAATGCTCTTTATTAAAGTCCTTATTAGTTTTTATAATTAATTAATAGCATAACATTTAAATAGATTACATGGTGCTAATACACACAACAAAACACAAATTTCAATGCAAGAATAGTTCACTCTTCATGACCAACATAGATTCATAGGTAAGTACATAGTTGCGTAATACCCCGAGTCCCGACACCAATTGGCTGGGAGATTCCAACAAAGTTAGGTTATTACCTAACTTCGCTTTCGCTAGCCCTGTTGACATCTGTACTATTTCCGAGAGATTTCGACCGATTGGTGATTAATATGCAGTTACTTTTCACTTGTTTCTGATTGGCTGAAACAGCGCGTCTTCCGATCCCCTAGTGAATGACATCAAAATGTCAAAACAGCCAAAAAAGTACTTACTTTAGTGGTGTTAGAACTTGAACGTGGTGCGACGATGTCGGTCAAATCGACCACTGTGCATTGCCATAAAATGTCCAAAATATATTATTAATTCGCACTATTTTTATTTCTATATTCCATTATGTATGTGTAGACTGCATTTTGTATAGAAATAGGGCCTTTCTTTGCTGCAATCATAGTTTAAGGATATCAAATTCAGTCTGCACGGACGGGGAGTTCAATGGGTGACGTTGTGGATTTTGTATTTACTTATAATTTGTGTTATTCGGTTCATGATGTGTAATATTGGTAGAATATTAACCATTAAATATTTGTTAACGTGTACAAGTCTGGGCAAGTGGTACAACTTCTAAAACGTGCTGTTTTGTGTTCCGCCAAAACTACCAAGGAACTTTCAATAAAGCTTCTACCACTTTACTGAATCGACTGACATGACCCATGTATTGGACTGACTATTCATTTGGACTTTGACTAGACTAGACATTTTTTTTTAATTTATTTATATATGACATCGGCTTATAACCATTTGCCAGTGTCAAGTTAAAAAGGCGGGAAATAGAACTTTCGTTTCAATTTTCAACACCGTATTCCTAAATCGTCAAGTCTAAAGTCTAGTCAAATTCCAAATAAATAGTCAGTGCAGTCATGTCAGTCGATTCAGTAAAGTGGTAGAAGCTTTACTGAAAATTCCGAGGGAGTTTTGGAGGGAAACTCAAAATAGCAAGTTTTTAGAAGTTGTACTTGCCCCTTGCCCAGACTTGTGCACGATAACGAATTTTTAATGGTTAATATTCTACCAATATTACACATTATGATCCGAATTATCACAAATTTATGAAAGAAATGCAAAATCCAAACGTCACCCATTGAATTTCCCGGCAAAACTCCGACTTTATTCTTAACGATTTAGGAATACGATGTTGAAAATTAAAACGAAAGTTCTATTTCCCGCCTTTTTAACTTGACACTGGCAAATGGTTATAAGCCGATGTAAAAAAAAATGACATATATTAAAAAAATAATCCCTGATGCATATGTTTAAGTGTGAAACCTCGTTTACACGGAGTGTCCTACTTTGTAGTAGGTACTTGCAGAACACTATTACTCCTACTAAAAAATTATAAGATGGTACTACCATGGAGAATAGAGTAAGGAGTACCATCTCCATACATGAAAAGTGTCCGTAAAATAGCGTTAAATAGGGGGCGCTACAGACGCAAGGGTGTAAAGCGGCAAAATTTAAACGGTTAATTAAATCTTAGGATCTTCTTTGGTTTCTTATATAAAAATATTAACTGACTGAATTAACTACTAAAAATAACTCATAGTCATCAAAAAAATAAATGACTAAACTTGTCTAACTTCACTCCATCTCTTATTTCTAACTTCATATCACACACCCTTGTCACTCTAGCGCCATTATGGCCAGTTTTGGAACTATTATTTAATTACTTTTGTCGGACGCTTTTTAGCTTTTCTGCCTTAGAGAGATGGTCCTCCTTACCTCTATTCATGGAGTATCTCCATTTTCAGTAGTACTACTTATTATCTATGATCTCCATTGCATGGGTACTACACTGAAGATAATATTAAGCATAGATCTTCAGTAGTACTACTTATTATCTATGGCATAGATGATAAGTAATACTACTGAAGATAATAAGTTAGGGACTTATTATTTTTGCATATTATGTTGAGTGTGGATCCTATGCTTACACGCAGTGACATTATGATTATTATTAAAATAATTAAGAATACATATACTTACCTAACAAAACATATTTTTATTTAGCGTTTTATATAACATTAAATTAAAAAAGTATCAATTTTTGAGCTTGGACCCTCTTTTGTGTGATGTGTTGGAGGTTATTTAATTAATAAATAAATATAAAGTCATATAGGGGCATCTTAGTGTTAATTAATTACTTTAATAAGTTAAATAATATTTTTCGATTGATGTTCAAATAACAGTTTTACATTTGACTTACAAAAACAGCGTAATGAAGAAGTCTGCTAGCGCTGAGTACAAAATGTAACTATTAAAATGTTATATTATGTGATGAATTTATTAGTGTCTTATGGAGCACTGTACTGAATGTTGTAACTTATAAACTTATTTGCTTATTGATTATTCTATAACGCTCACATTATTGTAAAAATAATATTTCAGCTGGTGGATTACTTTTGGTCTTATATGTGGAGCAACATTTGTGACCCGCTTTTACAAAGTTCTGGAGCCAGATCATGTGTGGTTAGTAAAATATTACTACTTATAATAATTATCACTGAATGGTGTAATGATCTCCTGAAAGGATTGTCAATTTCTTAAATATTTTTTTCACCCATTACAAAGGTGTTAGGTGTAGTTAAGCAGATGTAGATCATTTCCAATTTATTAAAATATAATATTTAACATAGTATGGACATATTATATTATGAAATTCAAGGGGTGAAATTCAATAGGTAGGTACTTTTAAATATTTAGACTAATGTAATTTTATTTTTTTCAGTTGGGATGAAACACACTTTGGCAAAATGGCTAGTTGGTACATAAATAGAACATTTTTCTTTGATGTACATCCTCCACTTGGTAAGGTTAGTATATTTTTAAATAAGCCCAATACAAAAAAAAAAGGTTTTTAGGCACTGTTGGGATTTGAGGAATTGAGAACTTTATAGTTTTTCACATTATTTATTTACAAACAAGATTTACACAATAGTTTATAAATAGTCTTATTAGAATTATTAATTACATGAGCAAACAAGATATTTTTCCCAGATGTGACAAATACAAGCGACTACCTACCTACTTAATTTTTTTTTCTTTTTTTATTCCTTTTGGCTAAGAATTAGCTCTGCTCTGACTTTGGTGTATATCTGACAATCAACAAACCTTTATCATCAATATTGTAAACCTTCAAATATTAAGAGAGAATAGTTGTTAAATGAAATACTTTAACCTTCTTACAGATGCTTATAGCTTTATCAGGCAAATTGACTGGCTATGATGGAACTTTTGCCTTTGATAAACCGGGAGACAAGTATGACGGTTCGAGGTATGAAGGAATGAGAATGGTTAGTTCCTATACTTTCTTTAGAGTTTTGGTGTGTATTTCATATCTAAAACAAAACTATGACTTATTT
Organism: Phengaris alcon alcon; assembly: GCA_037179445.1. Taxonomy (NCBI): domain Eukaryota; kingdom Metazoa; phylum Arthropoda; class Insecta; order Lepidoptera; family Lycaenidae; genus Phengaris; species Phengaris alcon. Next base: position 129,361 of record JAYRCH010000369.1, on the reverse strand, counting down.
TATAAGGTTAGAATATTACAGGGCTAAGCAGAAAACCGTGATGCATCATGCAATGTGGCCAGATGTATAATGGCCGCACATCACACTCTTTATGCTTCTGTCCTTTCTGTTAAATGGTTGAAATATTCCAATAAGCAATCAATTTAGATTACAGTCCAATGATTTATTACAATATTATCCAATATCATTAAGTGGTAGATAAAATGGTGAAGGATTAGAAATGCAGCAAGTTTGATGCAAGCGTGTATTTCCAACTCCCATATTCCATCATCTCACCATTCCCAAGTCCAAGCAATAACAGAAAAGTCACAATGACAAACCTTTCACCATGACACATACCTTCGAATCATAGCTGATGAACTTTATCATGCTTTGACATATATACATACTAGCCTTTGCCCGCGGCTTCGCCGATGTGGGTGCACGCTAGTGCACGCACACGGAGTGTCCCACACTATTTGTGGAGAAAAAACTTCAGCAAATAACTCTACTCACTGCAATATACTTCTAGATACAATGTTGAAAAGGGTTTCCTACCGGCCGGTACCGCCGCGCCGCAACCGCTACGTCCCTGCATTTTAAATCTGTAATATCTTCAAAAATATTCATTTCAATTACATGCTGTAAAGGACCATATTATGGCCATATATCTAGATTAAATGCACAATGTATTTAAGACATTTAATTGAATAAGGATTAATGCTGTTTTACTTAAAATTGCTTTGTAAATAAGCCATTATTTTTCGTAAAAAGTAAAGTGTAAAAAATGGTTATTGTGGGTTATCCCTAAGAGATGGACATACCACCGCAGACTATTTTGTAGACGTTTTTGAGGTGTACAATACTGTAGTACATTATTTTGATCTATCGCGTAGGGTTCAGCCAGCGTTTGTAATGTAAGCGCAAAAAAACATGTTTATTTACGATATTAGAAACCTCAAATATTATCAGTGTTTATCTACTATATTATGCATGTTATATACATATAGCGATATGTAAGAGGAAGGCTCTTAAATCACTCTATCTATTAAGAAAACCCGCATCAAAATCCGTTGAAGTTTTAAAGATCTAGGCACACATAGGGACAGACAGAAAAACGACTTTGTTTTTTACTATGTAGTGATTAATATTATATTTCAGTTTTGTACCAGCTTGGGTGCATTAATAATACCACTTACATTTCTTACAATATGGGAAATGACAAAGTGTATGGACTCTACGCTTATTGGCACCTTGTTACTTTTATGTGGTAAGTTTTTTTATCATCATATCTTATACTTTAAAAGAGCAAATCAGAAACGGATGCAAAAATTTTCATTAAATTTAGTATGCAGGGGGAATTGGAGTAGAAAAATCGATCTAGGTCTTTTACCCGGGAACCCGCGCAATTTTTTGAGTTTTTGTGTGTTTTCCTTTCGCCTTGCAACAATATGTCACCAATTTCGAATTTTCGTTAGTCTAAATGGCGGTTTGGTGTCTCGGGTTCAAATCCCAGTTTGTGAATATTTTTATTTCTTTTTATTTTATTTTTTGGAATATTAAAACTCCGAGTAAAACTTGGTCACTTTAATTGGGCATTGGCTGAACTGAAATGGCTGAACAATTATACCTTATCTTCATCGTTTTATGAGCTATTTCTTCTTAATGGCAGTCTAAAATGTTTATGGAGACAATCCAACTGAAACTTACTTTTACTACGCAATACACATGTGTTTTATTATTATGTAAAATTCACTAGAATGCCATAAAATATTTTGACGGAATCTACTCGCGTATCTAAATCAATCTTTGGATATAGTAAGCAGGTAAATCTCCAATCTATACATATAAAATCCTTTGTCCTTAATGACTGACTGACGGATCAACGCACAGCCAAAACCGCTGATCGTAGAGACCTGAAACTTGCAGGGCATGCTCTTTGTAATGCGTAGGCATCCGATAAGAAGGGATTTTCCTAAGGGGGTGAAAAGGAGGGGAAAAGTTTGTATCGGGCAACGTGATTCCTTGGTCCAATCTACTTCATATTTTTCACAAACATTCTGTAATAGAATTGATGGAATATAGTTTATTGAAATTCGTCCGCAACGGGGTTAAAAAGGGGAAAGAAAGTCGTTTGGGAGCGATTTGCATTAAAGTTGATATCAATACTCCTTAGTGCTTTTGATTTAAATCTCCCACTCCTTGTGAGTGGGAGCGATCGATACTCGATCGATCGATTTAGTCTTTACAATTTAATCAGTTACTAGATTCGTAGTTGCAAGTAAATCGGCTTATATGAATGATGAATTAGCCTAAGATCCGAGGCCGGCCTAACTAAACTATTCATATAGAAGTAAATTTTTTTCGTACCTTTGGCGCCCACCGCAGAAAATGTAGTATAGGTATATTCAATATACACACTTATACAACAAAATGAAATTTAATTTATCAGTAAGAGTGTAAGTGACAAGTGTAGTCAGGCTGGCATGGGATCTCAGTCTATAAATATATCGTAACAACTAAAGCGTTCGTTGTTACCAATTTACCTTTACGAATTAATTTCCAATTTGATCGTAACAATCGATTGCCTGTGAGTGGGGTCCATTATTTTGATTTTGTTTTGACACGTCATATTATTGTCATCTGTTGAAAAATAAATCTGATTAGAATTCGAAATTTAAATTTTATATGTTGTTCTTGGTCATTTGATGAAAAACTCACCTTATGCCTTGATTTTTCTTGGAAAACTCTTAAATTACCTACCTACCAGCGATTGTCTATATACAGGGTGACCTGAAATTCGATACATTCCTTTGAAAGATAGAAAATAGACCTCATTTACAGTAATATTTTTCATGGCATCCCCTATCCGAAAGTTGATATTTACAAAGTTATTGAAATTTCAAAAATGTTTTCTTTATTTTCGACTTTTTGACTTTGACATGACGTATTTTTAAAAATGTTTGTCTTTTTAGTGTTTTTTTTATGTATTTTAACCGTCAATGAGTCAAATAATATTTTTAAGGAATAAATAGGGACAAACTAAGCGAGAATTTTTTATTATGAGACATGAAACAGAATTTTCTTTTAAGAAAAATGCACATTTTTCTTAAAAACAGGTGATTTTCTTTAAAAAGTTGTATGATACAATGCGTACAAATATTATAAATAACTTCCTTATCTCATTAGCTTTCCAAAAAGGTGCAAATGTCTACATAAAAATATGACGTTGTAGTAAACATATTAGAAGTAAAATGAAATAATGTCTAAATCGATTTATTTGCGATAAGGTTAAAATAAAAGGAAAAACTTGAATGTGGGTAAGTTTGGTCTAGCCACTGGCGTACGCCGAGGCGGAAGTGGGCCGGGCAACCATCATGCTGGAAAATCATATTACGACGAGTTGCTATTGGCACATCTTCCATTTAACCAGTAATCTCCTCTCTTAGGAAATGTTCGTACATTTCACCATTTAAATTTTGAGGCAAAAAATGAGGTCCAACTAAATTATTATTAATTATACCCATCCAGACATTTAGACTGAATTTGGTTTGATGGGCCATTTCTTTTTTCATCTTGGGGTTTTCTCCTTTTGGTACCCAGTAATGTGTATTGTGGAAATTGTTTATCCCGTCACGGTCAAATTTCGATTCATCCGTCCACAATATTCTTGAGAAGAAATTGCACATTTTTCTTAAAAGAAAATTCTGTTTCATGTCTCATAATGAAAAATTCTCGCTTAGTTTGTCCCTATTTATTCCTTAAAAATAATATTTGACTCATTGACGGTTAAAATACATAAAAAAATCACTAAAAAGACAAACATTTTAAAAAATACGTCATGTCAAAGTCAAAAAGTCGAAAATAAAGAAAAAAATTTTGAAATTTCAATAACTTTGTAAATATCAACTTTCGGATAGGGGATGCCATGAAAAATATTACTGTAAATGAGGTCAACTTTCTGTCTTTCAAAGGAATGTATCGAATTTCAGGTCACCCTGTATATAAAAGACACTCGTGTTAGTTACACTATTTATAACTCAAGAACGTCTGAACCGATTAGGCTGAAAATTGGTGGGGAGGTAGCTTAGAACCAGGACACGGACAAAGGATACTTAAGTCGCCGCCGAGTCATTGGGAAAACTTTCAGAACAGTTTTACAAGAATTGTGCGAACGGAGGATTGATAATGAGGAATTTTTGGCCTAGTTAAAGTTTATGTATTAAATATTTTTCATACAAACTTTCAACCCTTTTATAGAGATAATACCCAGAGGGTAAATTCTAACTAATAACGGTCCTGAAACACGTCTTAAATTAATCTAGGAGTCACCATGTGGTCGAAATTCGACCATAATTTATATATAAAAATTTTTTACTTTAAATTTTTTAGGGTTCTTTTGCCTCTGAGTTACCCAATAAAAATGTGTAAATTTTGCCTATGGAATATGAAATAAAGATTGAAATTCTGTCAAACCAACACCTACTGTTATTAAACAAATTACAAACGCATGGCAGTGTGTGTGTGTAACTTTATTTTTATTAATTTTATGTATTTCTTAGCATTATTTATTTAAAAAAATATTAGCTTACTGCACACCTTCCTCCACATAAATTTTAACTGTGCCTAATTTCATACTCCTTCGTTCGCACAATTGTCGTAAAACTGTACTCAAAGTTTTTGCTTTACATATTAATATATATATATATATTATATAGAGTACCTGGGTAACCGAGCTTTGCTCGGAGCTCTAGGCGATAAAAAAAAATCAAAAATATTTTACCGGGTTGAGTAAAAATATGTGGTGGGTTCGACCCACCATATTTCGAATTTCCAAACAACGCGAAAATTAACCAAACTGCCAATCGGACTGACATTATAGAGTCGAAATTATTGATATAATGTTGCACGACGAAAGAAAAAACGTACTTATATAATTTAAAAATTCGCAGTTACTCAGGGTAAAACATATCTAGACCGATTTTTCTCCGCCAAAACTACGTTCAATCTAAAGTTCATTTAAATACTTGCAGCCGTTGCCGAGATTACATTATATAATATTCAGGGTGTCCCGTAAATCGACGTCAAGCCGTAAACCCGTGATAGGCCAAGTTACAATAGTTATCAGAAAAATAAAAAATAAAACCAAGTAATGTGTCTCAAAAAATACAAAGCTTTTAAAAAAATCGAAAAAGCGACATCTTGTGGTGGTTTTTTAGTTCCCGGCACTACAAATTTCTACTTTTTTGTAATTTTTGTATGTAATCCTGAATAATGCTTTAGTAAACTGGTGCCTAAGATTTAAATCAAACGACTCCGACTTGAAAGGAAATAAGGCTTTTTTCCCAAAACAATGATTCGAATTTAATAGTTTGCTCGACTTTAACTGACTGTACTGGAAATAAATGTGCTACGCTTGTTTGGCAGGTAATTTTAAAAGTTGGCGCAGTTAATAAGGATTCCAAAATGGTGTGACACTTGCTAGATTGTTTCTTAAATTTTGGACAATATTGATTTTTGTAAAGGAAGTCAGTTTTCGACAATTTTTTCTTACTTACTTAAAATGATTCAAGTGTACCCAGGACTTTCTTCTAAGTGATATTATGATTTGGATGAGACGGAGAGAAACATTCAATGATTGTAAGAGAGACAGATATTGACGTCACAAGTACGAGAGACGGGTAGACACAATGCTACTAGTGTGAGCGAGACAATGTCGCTATTGTCCATGTTACCGACGTACAGCACACAAAATACAATAGATCAGTACGTTACTCTACTTCGTTTACTGCGCACACCGTATTCGTTCGTCTTGATTTCGTACATACCACTTTTTGCTTTGTTTATTGGCCTCGATTGCTTGTGATTTGGATTTGGACTGTTTAGTTTCTCTTTCAACGACCTTTGCTTTCTCCTGGACTATCGTTGATCGTGTGATTGTGTAGTACCACCATGTAGGTGTACACCGCACAGGAATATGCCAACATGCATCTCATTTATGCTGAATGCCGATGCAATGCTAGTGTTGCAGCTAGGCTTTACCGCCAAAGATACCCAAACGCTGCTCGTCATCCCGATCATCGAGTTTTTGTGAATGTGCACCGTTCACTCTCAGAGGGACGATTCCCAAGCCAAGTACACAGTGAAGGAAGAAGTCGCTTGCCTTACGATGACATCGTACTACAAGCAGTCGCAGAAGATCCAAGTACTTCAGTACGACAAATCGAAGAAAGCACAGAAGTGCCCAAAAGTGTAGCCCATCGAATCATGAAGTCATGAGCTCCACCCATACCACGTCACGCGAGTACAAACTTTACTATCCCGGGACTATCTCCCAAGAGTTACGTTTTGTGAAACGATGTTACAAAGACACCGGGAAGATCCACGATTCATAGACAAAATTTTATGGTCCGATGAGTCCACTTTTAAAAAAGATGGGTACATGAATCTACACAACTTACACGAGTGGCATGTAGATAATCCACATTTGATGAGAGAGGATAGATACCAGTATCGATTCAAAATAAACATGTGGACCGGGATTCTAAACGGGAGAATCATCGGACCTTTTGAACTGCCAGATACCTTGAATGGCGACATTTATTTGGAGTTTTTAAGAAATCATTTACCAAATTTATTGGAAGACGTACCTCTGCACATTTACAGAGACATGTGGTTCCAACAAGACGGCTGCCCGGCGCACTATGCCCGTTCAGTGCGAGATTATTTAGATAATGAATATCCAGAAAGGTGGATAGGGCGGTCTGGTACCATTTCGTGGCCAGCCCGTTCAGCTGATTTAAATCCGCTAGATTTGTTTTACTGGGGAGCTGTGAAAGAAAAAGTGTATACAAAGCCAATTGAAAATGTAGTTGAACTACGACGACAATTAACGCAAGCAGCTTAATTAGTTAATAACGGCAGATTTGCCCGTCTGATAAAGCGGTCTTTTTTAAAAAGATGTCGAGCGTGCCTTTATGATGGTGGGAGGCAGTTTGAACATTTGTTATAATGTAATAAAATATTTTAGACTCCAAAAATTTGTTTCAATTAAAAGCTTCCTAAAAAACACTTTTCCTAAAGTTAAAAGTAATGAGACACTATGGCCCCCGTGGCCCGTGATATTCTTTTACCTTTTGGATTTTGTCTCTCTTACACTCGTTGAATGTTTCTCTCCGTCTCATCCAAATCAGAATATCACTTAGAAGAAAGTCCTGGGTACACTTGAATCCTTTTAAGTAAGTAAGAAAAAATTGTCGCAAACTGACTTTCTTTACAAAAATCAATATTGTTCAAAATTTAAGAAACAATCTAGCAAGTGTCATACCATTTTGGAATCCTTATTAACTGCGCCAACTTTTAAAATTACCTGCCAAACAAGCGTAGTACATTTTTTTTCCAGTACAGTCAGTTAAAGTCGAGCAAACTATTAAATTCGAATCATTGTTTTGGGCGGGTTGATTTAAATTTTAGGCACCAGTTTACTAAAGCATTATTCAGGATTACACACAAAAAAAAATTACAAAAAAAGTAAAAATTTGTAGTGCCGGGAACTAAAAAACCACCACAAGATGTCGATTTTTCGATTTTTTTTAAAAGCTTTGTATTTTTTGAGACACATTACTTGGATTTTATTTTTTATTTTTCTGATAACTATTGTAACTTGGCCTATCACGGGTTTACGGCTTGACGTCGATTAACGTGACACCCTGTATATGTCACCGTAAAATTGTAAATACCGTTAGATTGTAATATAATATAACTAGCGAGATTATAAAATGTCGACAGATCGTCAAATAAACATTCTGCGTACAATTTTACGCATTACTTTTTGTTAACTTTGCTGTTTGTTTACATTCGTTAACAAATTAATAAACAAACAAATATGAAATTTGACGACATTCTGTTCGTTATATTATAATATAACGAAAAATAGTGCGGAAAATTGTAAGCATAATGTTTATTTAACAATGAGATACGAAAAATATATGGCAGATACTCTGCAGATATGTACGAGGCTATACGAGGTATAACAATCAAAGTACAAAAAATAAAGATAGTTAAATTTTTATTTTTCAATCTTCTACTTCGACTTAGATTTCACAGTTAGCAGCATTCATGGTATTTAATAATAAAACAGCTCATTAGTTACCTAATACTATAAAAATAAATAATTTAAAAGCAAAATGTCTTTTTTTAAACATAACATTCCAAAATGTAAAATATTAATTTAAAAAAATAATTTATGAAAATATTGTAAATGATGGGAATGATGGAAACTTCAATCTACAACTTCATAAAGGATCAACATGGACTTACCTATAACAATGTAGGTATATAAGGTTTGATAAAATTAATTAAAGCCCAAGAGCTTCTAGGAAATTTACAGCAGGCGTTTGAGGCAAGCTGAAACCTTGTCCTATACTTCTCCTATTGTACCTCAACGCGAGACAGCAAGTCTGGCTGGTCAGAAGCGGGGCTAAGTCAATATTAAAAAATTTAGAAAAGTGAATTTTTTAATCCCCAAGAAACATGGTTGAGGCAATTTGAAATTTTTCATATAGTGTTAATTTAATGGTTAAGGAGTTGGGAAAAAAAAGCCAGGTCATTTAGTCGGGGCTTTAACCTTGCCAGACCAGAAAAGTAAATTGGAAAAGTTTAAAAAAATAAAAACACAATATAAACTTAAAAATTGAAACATTAGACTGTAGGTTATAAACCTAACTAAGGCCATGTCACGACATGTCTAAGGAGGGTTCCGTTACTATCAACGCGCAATAGGTTTTCTTTGAATTACTTCAAAAGCTATTGTCCGATTTCGCTCAAAATAATTTTCCTAATGAGTTTTTAGCATCAACTCTTAGCATGGAAACTTACGAGTTTCTATCTCCTATAGTTTAGAAATACCGGGGGGGGGGGGGGGGGGGGGGGACAACTTGCAGACCACTTTGAAAGCCGATTACTCGAAAATGGTTGACTTTGTAAAATGTCATGTATGAAACCTTTCCTTTATTTTAAAAGACCTGTTCAACGATACCCCCCACGATGTGGTAGAATGGAAAAACATTTTTCATCCCGACTTCACCTGTATGGGGAGCCAGCCACACCTAAAATGTACCGTTATTTATAGGCAAATTGTAAAAAAACGGTGTATTAAAGTATTTTGAGCTGTTTTTAATAAATTTAATAGCACAAGTTGTAAATTCCAACATTATGGATTGTTAAAAATGTAAAAAGCAACTTTAAGAGAAAGGATCACATTTTATGTGCTAAGGCACGTGTCAAGGCACTTTTCATAGAAATTGCGTTAAGGGATTAGCCGCCGATTTAAAAGCTGGAAGAAACAGAATTTACTGTAATAATTGCGAAGAGGAAGGGATAAACCAGATCGGACGACGGTAAGCCAGAAGCGGAAGATGAGGTACAATACTTTTCAATAATACTGAAAGACATACAAAAAAAGGTTGGCGCCATTACCGGGATACAAAAGCATTTAGACACTATCAAACATAGTATTACTTTACTGTCTAATAAGTATGATACACTAATAACTGAACATGGGAAAGCAAAAGAAAAAATTGGGAAACTGGAGAAGACTTCGATTACACTTAGCAACAAGTGCACATATTTAGAAAAATGTAACCTCGCCCTAGAACAAAAAATTATTGAGTTCGAGCAGTTGTCACGTCGTCTTAACATGGAGATTGTAGGTATAGATTACGTACCTGGCGAAGATGTCAGAGATATAGTGTCAAAAATAGGAGAGCAAATTGGTGCCAACTGTCAAGACATCGAATGGGCCATGCGGAGCCGGCCTAAACAAGAAATGAAGCCACCTTCCATTATTGTAGGATTCAAGACAGCAGGCGTGGAATCAAGGAATACCTGATTGGAGAAACGTCGTCATCTACATGAGAAATCCATCACCAGTAACAAAATTGTTATGGGCAGCTCAATGAACTATAATATTTCTACTTCAACGAGGACATCATCCCTTCTACGAGAGCTTTACTGTGGAACGCGAAAAAACAACTGAAGGGTATCTATAAATACATATGTATATTTAATGGAAAAATACTAGTTAAAAAGGAGGAGAGTGATAGATAATTTTGCTCTGGGCATAGTGTAGTGTTTGTATCTATTTAATAGATATCTATACATTGTCTCATATACATCAGAGAGGGCGTTGCCGTTGACCAACCGGGCAGTCGGGTGTTAGACTCGGTGCGGGTCGGACGTGCGCTTGCGCTTGGATCTGGGTGTAGTAGTGAGCCAGTGCATATCAGTGTGTCCCTAGGTGTAATAGAAATTATTACAAGTGGCGACGAGAATAAAGGTCAGTAAAATAATAATAATTGTTTACTTCAAAAGGAAAGGAAGGGGGGAATAAAAATGTCTACAAACCATACTAGATGTTATATTATACCATTATTCTTAAATTTATAACAATGAACTCAATAGTTAATCAACAGTTAAAATAGTTAAACAAAATTAATCTGTTTGACCGTTATAGAATGATGTTTATACAAATTATACTGATAAGTCACCATCTCTTTACTTTCAAAGGTGTCAGGTACCTACTACCTACCTATAGATTTCTGAGAAATAGATAATGTAAACAAAACCACTACGTACCTAAGTAATCGCATCACTTCCTTACCTTTTGAACATTAGCGATGGGTAGCTGAATAAAACAGAAATATCTAATCGAATGAATCACCGGCGTTAATCGACTTTAATTTTATTGTTTGGTATATTTATAAATATTTAAGTTTCTATGTGTTCTATACGTTGACTTTTCATGGACTTCGGATCTATGCTAATAACTCTCAATAAAAACAAAAAGGCGTTAGATACTCGTTTGTAGATTTTTTTAGTTGGTGCTTAGAACAGTATTGACCACTATCTTAGTGACTTGCAGCATAAAATCAAGTGTATAAGGGACAAGGGTTGCTCAGGATTATTCTGTCTTGAATTTTGTACTAAACCCTATGTAGGGACCACACATACACCCCACACCCTATGTCTATTAGAAACAAAGATAATAATAAGTCCGTAGTAAGTAAGTATACCGAGTTATTTATTTATTTATTTATTAACAGGGTGAAAAATCTTGTAAATTGAATAATAAAGAATACATCATCGTCATTCATTTGATTAGACAATATTAGGTAGGTACTTTACTTTTACCATATTAAAAATATTTATCACAATAATCTTTATAACAATAATAATCCAGAAATGAATTTATTGACCAATAAATTAAACCTTGTTTTTAATTAAATATTCAGATACCCACAATAAATTGTATTTGTTAATTTGAAATAATATGTCAAAAACTTGATTTCCATTCAACTGGAAATATTGGAACACCCTCAAGAAAAAGTATTTCTATTTAATTAGAAATACTTTTAAACTTGTTTTCCATTAAATTGGAAATATGTTAATGTATGAATAATAAAGATGAAAAAATGGTGTTTCACGTAATGGAAACTGTAATTGAATCCTGTTTTCCATTCAATTGGAAATTGTAGTTCATTTAATTGGACTTAACAGTTTAGACTTCTTTTAAATAAGAGGTACTGTACAGAGGTACTTGCTTGTACCAAATGTAGTGTACTTCTATTGAATTAGAGGTATTTAGATGTCCATTAAATTGGATGTATTTACAGGTCACCCCATTAAAATCAATCATGGCAAGTCAGCTACCACCACCTGAAAAATTGGACTTAGAGGGTGATAGTGCGTCAGTTGGCTCGAAGTGGGAAAAATGGAAGCGGTCCCTTCTCATTTATTTTGAAGCCGCTGAGATCACAACTCCAACCAAAAAGAGAGCTACACTGCTAGTCTTAGGCGGGAGTACATTGCAAGAGATATTTTATAATTTGCCTGGTGCTAACATTCAAGCTGCTCAGAATGTGGATGTTTTCGAAGTAGCAGTTAGTAAATTAGATGAATATTTTCTTCCCAAACAAAACACGACATTTGAACGACATGTTTTTCGATTGATTCAACAAGACGAAGGTGAAAGTTTTGAAAAATTTCTAATTAGGCTTAGGAGTCAGGCAGCAAAGTGTAAATTCGATAAACCTGAGGAGCACATAATTGAACAGATCTTAGAGAAATCTTTGTCATCAGATTTAAGGAAAAAAATGCTAAATATGGGGGACAACATTACCTTAGACAAAGTTATTACTGAAGCTAATACTTTGGAAATAGTGAATTACCAATTAGACAATTACGAACAAAAGGACAAGGAAAAGACAAGTCAGGTTAATACAATTAGGAACAGAAACAAGGATAATTCAAGATGGAAGAAACAAGAAAACGAGTCGAATGCAGAGAAAAAGATGCAAAAGTGTACGAGATGTGGAAATTCTACTCACATTTATCAAAATTTACCATGTCCAGCAAAAGATAAGAAATGTAATGGTTGTGGAAAATCAGGTCATTTTCAGAGATGTTGCAGAACGAAATACTACCTACAGAAACGTAAGCTAGAAAAGAACAGATAAAGATGTTGAGTTGATGGTCAAGAGTTGTAAAGGATGCACCCTAGTTAGTTTACCAGATACTCCAGCCCCAATGAAACGTAGAGAACTACCATCTGAACCCTGGATCGATATTGCAATAGATTTATTGGGCCCACTGCCCAATAATGATTATATCCTCGTAATCGTTGACTACTACAGTCGCTATAAGGAGGTCAAAATTACCAGAACAATAACAAGCTCGCAAATTATTAAAATTCTGAGAGAACTTTTTAGCCGACTAGGCTACCCACTATCAATCACCGCTGACAATGGTCGGCAATTTGTCAGCGAAGAGTTCAAGATATTCTGCAATGATTGCAACATTAAACTTTTTAACACTGTACCATATTTGCCACAAATGAACGGAGAAGTAGAGAGGCAAAACAGAGACATAGTAAAACGACTCAAAATAGGTTCTAGTGAAAAACGAGACATGAAAGAGACATTATATGAATACTTGATGATGTACAACTCCACTCCCCATTCAGTCACAGGAAAAACGCCATCAGAACTTTTCTTCAAAAGAATGAACAGAGACAAAATTCCAATGTTAAAGAATATAAACCAAACAGATGATGACACAGAAGTAAGAGACCGAGACAAAGTACAAAAGGAAAAAGGAAAGGAATATGGAGATCGAAAGAGAAGAGCGGAAGATCCAGATCTAACGGAAGGTGATAAGGTGTATGTAAAAGAAACAGAGAAGACTAATAAGCTTTCAACTACTTTCAACCCTACACCACATGTAGTAGAAAAATCAGTAGCGGGAGACATTATAGTAAGGAATGAGGAAACAGGACAAAGACAAAAACATAACATTGACTTCAAACACAGTGAATTACAATTGCTTGGACAACATTACCACTTGGATTAATTCATTTCAAAGCATAAATGCTCTAAGCATTATACATGTAAACATAAGTTCAATGCATAAACATAGTTACATTAAACCAGTGTTTAAGTCAATTAGATATAATAATTTTAACAGAACCTAATGTAAACTATTCCCTTTTATCATATTATAAAATTAAAGAGTACAATATAAATAGTTATACGTGTATTGGCCGTAGTGGTGGTGGTGTGATGGTATATACACGTGATAGTCTTAAGGCATGTGTGTATGACACACCTGCAGTTGCTATGCAATCGGTGGAGTGTGTTTCCATGATACTCAACTACAACAGTGCACAAATATATCTTATATCCATTTATAGGCCTCCAAAAATTAATAAACAATGTGAATTAAAACAATTTCTTTTAGAATTATGCTGTTTATTGGAAACCCTTCCAAAAAACACAAAAGTTATTTTATGTGGAGACATAAATATTAACTTATTAAACTGTACATATTAATGTTAGTTTATATGAAAATTTATTATCTGAGTATGGTTGTACAAAATGTATAAATGACATAACAAGAAAAGAAATTGTTAAAGGCAAGGTAGTCTTGCGTAGACCATATACATATTAGGTCCTTACATATGAAATTGGCGTTTTGTCGTACTTGCCACATTGATCTCAAATATCTTTGGTTAGGAATTCCAATTTCAAATTTATACCGCTATTTACTCATGCATTTGTGTTTCGAAAACCGTAATTCATTTTGTTTTTTCCTCTTTTGGTTTTTTCTTTGCGTCACTCTGTTTACAAAATGGAAAACTTGAAATATCGTATTATTTTCAAGTACGAGTTCCACCGTGGCACCAGTGCTGCAGAAACGGCTCGAAGGATTAATGATGTGTATAGCGGCGGTGTCGCAAAAGTAAACACAGTGCGTTTTTGGTTCCAACGTTTTCGTCCTGGAAATTTCGACCTGCAGAACAAGCCCCGTGAACGGCCGGAAACTGAAGTTAATAATGAAGAATTGAAGGCTATTGTGGAAGCGGATCCATCCCAAACCACGTCCGAGTTAGCTGCAGGCTGCGGTGTTAGTGATAAAACTGTGTTAATCCACTTGAAGCAAATTGGGAAGGTGAAAAAGCTTGACAGGTGTACCTCATGAATTTAGTGCAGCAAACCGACAAACGCGCGACGAATGCTGCGTTACATTACTAGCTTACTCAACCGGCTCAATAATGAAGGGATTTTAAATCGAATCATTACCTGTGATGAAAAGTGGATCCTGTACGATAATAGAAAACGCTCATCACAATTGCTGAACCCTGGCGAACCAGCCAAAGCCTGCCCCAAGCGTAAATTGACTTAAAAAAAAGTTAAGTAAAAAAAGGAAAAGCTAGCTGCTAAACAAACGAGGTTGGTCAATCGCTCTAGGCCACTGCTGCTTCAGGACAACGCTAGACCACACACTGCACAACAGACGGCTACCAAATTAGAGGAGCACTAATTGGAATGTCTAAGACATCCACCGTACTCCCCGGACCTTGCTCCAACAGATTACCATTTTTTTCGAAATTTGGATAATTTCTTGCAAGGGAAAAAATTCAACTCCGATGGGGCAGTCCAAAGCGCCTTCAAATATTTTATTGATTCCTGTACGAGTGGTTTTTTTAGTAAAATAATCAATGAGCTACCTATGAGATGACAAAAGTGCATAGATAGCAATGGTATATACTTTAATTCAATAAATATTCTATGTTTAAAAAATATTGACCTTATGTTCCTCCTTTACAAAATACCAATTTCATATGTAAATGACCTAATATAATTGAGGACTTCCCTATAGAAATCTTGATTAAAAGAAAAGAATTAAAATTAATAATGGAGGAAGAAATCAGCAAAGGTAAAGAAGCCTATATCAAATTCAACATACTAATAGTTAAAGAAAGGAGCAACGAAAAAAGTTTTTCAACTTGTTTCTCATTCGGGAAATACGATTTTTTATTGGGAAGTACTAGCTAACAGTGACTGTGTACTGTAACTGTGATGATGTTTTACGAATTTTTTTCTGACGCATGTTGTAGCCCGGGGCCCCGTATTATTTATACGGCTGATACAGCGGTAGCTACAATCCTGCAAAACTCACTAGAGTGCTTCAAACAATCAGTAGTTTCTTTGAAAATATTAATTTTTAGTATACCTATTATAAAAATTACAGGAAAGTACCCAATTATGTTTTATTTTTCAGACGTTGGATTCTTAACCTTGAATAGGTATATTTTGCTAGATCCTATTCTTCTCTTCTTTATGAGTTGTTCCATTTATGGAGCATTTAAGGTAAACAGAAATATGAAATAACTTGTGTTAAACTATTTTAAGCTCTATACTCATATTGACTGATAATTTTACCTGTTTTTCCAGGTGAAGTCACTTACCGAAGATGGTTTTGCACCATTTTCTACCAAAATGTTAGCTTGGCAGTTTTGGCTGGGATCAGCACTCGCTTGTACAATGTCCGTTAAGTTTGTAGGATTGTTTGTTGTTTTGTTTGTCGGCCTGCGAACAATAGCCGACCTGTGGAATGTACTTGGAGATCTCAGTAAGCCAGTCGTAAGTTTTTTTTGTATGTCAATAACAGATAACTGTAACACCTGGGTAACTTGAAACTCGCAACATAGCAAGTAATGAAGGAAAAAAAAATACTTTGTGTTTTCTTAAATTAGTAATCAATACCTACGATAAAAAAGTTTTTATTTACAGAGTTTGACTGTAAAACATTTAATTGGTAGAACAATCACCCTCATTATCTGGCCATCGTTATTATACATTTTTTTCTTTTGGATTCATCTGACGGTTTTAAGTAAAAGGTAAGTTTGGCAGTAGTTCGGCTCCAGCCCTCAGAGGTCTCGAGTTCTGCGTTCCCTGATCACTGTCACACACCTTTCAGCTCCAATTTAATGTAAACGTTAACAAATAGATTGTTTTGTTCAAATCAATGTCTCATTGTATTTCTTTATTGCTATTGCACCATAATTAAGTGTTACGTACAAAAGAGGTTCGACCTTCTGTCGACCAGCAGGATGGAACTGGGAACTCTGAAGTAGGTGCGGAGCCAATGTCCAAAATATTTATGCATTCACTAGTGATGTGTGAAAATTAAGATTTAATATTATATTTCCAGTGGTAACGGTGATGGATTTTATTCTTCCGGATTCCAAGCTCGTTTGGAAGGGAACAGTCTACACAACGCTAGCGCTCCAAGATTCGTCGCCTACGGAGCTGTAATTACTCTGAAGAATCATCGCACAGGTGGTGGCTACTTACACTCCCATCTACACTTGTATCCAGCTGGGGTTGGCGCTAAACAACAACAGGTACTCATATTTATTTTATACTTTAAACGACCTAATCTTGTTTAGATATAATCGGGATCTCGGCAACGACTGCAAGTATTACGATGAAATTTAGTATACAGGTAGTTTTGGGGGAGAAAAATCGCTGTAGCTAGGCCTTGTACGTTGGCAACTGCGCATTTTTAAACATAATATTTTTCTTTCGTCGTGCAATAATAAATCAATAATTTTAACTTTATTATGTCAGTCTGATTAGCAGCTTGGTATGTATAATTTTTGCGTTGTTCGGAAATTCGGGATGTGGTAGGTTCGAATCCCGCTCAGATAAATATTTTTGAGATTCTTTTTATTTTTTTAAATAACTATTACTCCGAGCAAAGCTCGGTTACCCAGGTATTTATATTTCAATTAGTTATTACAAAATATTTTTCAGATTAGCCCAAAACCAACTATAAGTTGGTTGTTTCTTATCAGAGTTGTTATATTGGAAATAACTTACTTTTGACTGTACACAGATAACAACGTACACGCACAAAGACGACAACAACCGATGGATTATGAAGCCGTACGACCGCGAAAGCGCGGCGGGCGTGGTGCGCGTGCGCAGCGGCGACCTCGTGCGCCTGACGCACGTCGCCACTGGCCGCAACTTGCACTCGCACCGCGAACGCGCGCCGCTCACACACAAGTTCATGCAGGTCACCGGCTACGGAGAGGTTGGTTTGGTCTCGAAATAAATCCTTGTATCCACTAGGCAACAATTGGCGCGCTACAGGTTGCCCATAATGTTGAAAATTAATGTGGAGTTTCTGTTTAACAAATGTTGCTCGTCTTTGCATACTATTAATTATGTAGCACGCCTCCTGGCAACGCGTTGTTTTGCAACGTTGTTAAACATGTTGAGCGTTTCGTGTTGCGCGTCCATGAGGGTTTTAAAATTCTTGACATCTGACAACTTTTTGACACAAGGACCGTCGTGCTACTAAGCGCCGCCTGGTGACAGAAAAATAATCTAAAATTCTTATTGACCGTTTTTTATACCACTTACGCCACCAGATGACGCTTTGTGTGCGTTGGGTCTGCCTCTAACGGCAGAAAAAATATCAAAACCCTCATTAATGGCTAGTGGATACGATTAATAAGCTATACAGATTAGTTCTGCGGCCTCTGCCTACTCCTATGGGGCACGGTAGTCTCTGCCTACCAACCCCTAATATAAAATAGTTGTGAACGGAAAAGTCATAAATTAATTTAAAAATTGATATTGCGATAAAAAATTAAATAATTAAGTAGACATAACTCTCTTATTTATTGCAGGAAGGTATCGGTGATGCAAATGACGTTTGGAAAGTTGTAATATCGGGATCTAAAGACGGAGATGACATACAAACTGTTCGAAGTCGGCTGATGTTTGTGCACTATTTACAAGTAAGTGAAAATATTACTCATTTTTTTGTTTTAGTTAATTTAAGCTAATGAATGATTTAGTTTATGCTACTACAAGTTGGCGACAGCTAACTTCATCTTATGTTACAGGCCTGTGTGCTCACTACCACGGGGAAACAGCTACCCAAATGGGGCTACGAACAACAAGAAGTTGCATGTAATCCTAATTTGCGAGACAAAAATGCACTTTGGAACGTAGAAGATAATATTTTTGACCAGCGTAAGTTTTTCGTAGATTCATCATCATTCAGTTATTAGCTACTGGACTGAGATCCCAGGCCCGCTAAACTACCCTTATAAACTTACGAAATGTATATGAATATTAAAATGTATATCATATTGTAGTATTGGTGTGTACAATGAACGTATGCATAACGCTAGTTTGCGCGGTGGGCCAATTCTTAGGTACAAAGGTACAAATTAAAATTACTAACTTTTCTTACTGCCTTTGAAATGATTCTAACGTGGGACAATTAAATATTATAAAGTGGAATTCACGCCGATTACTTATTTTAGTTGCAGTTTTCTTAAAAAAAATGAAAAATCATCCATGTAGAAAAAAAAAAATTATTAAACTTCTAACCTTACTGTTCATAATAAGGTTAGCAAAAAATTACTTTATATTAGTTTTGTTTCTTACGTTGTTCTAAAACCAAAAAATAAGACTCCTAAAGTATCAGAATGTAAGGCGAGTTCAATTTTCCATAACTTGAGCACCTAAAAATTTACCCACGGCACAAACTAGGGGGTATGCATACGTTAATTATACACAGAAATACTAAAATATTACATTTTATTAGTAAGAATATTATAAGGGTAGTCTGGCGGGCCTCAGTCCAACATAATATTAGGTCCTAACATGATATGAAATTACAGTTATGTCGAACTGCTCACTTGAACTCAAATAATTTTTGTTCAATTAGAAAATCCAAATTCTAACTAGTTATTTTAAATTAAAGCTTATGTATTGGTGTATGTACCTACTATGCACTTTTTTTTCAGTTCCAAAAGTGAGTTTTGAGGCGTACGCGTCCGGTTTTATAGAGCGCTTTATAGAGTCGCACGCGGTTATGTTTCAAGGAAATGCTGGCCTAAAACCGAAGGAGGGCGAAGTGACGTCACAACCTTGGCAGTGGCCAATCAATTACAGAGTAAGTGTAAAAGTTACGAGCACTATATCATAATATTAGGTGCTTACATATGAAATTGGCGTTTTGTCGTACTGGCCACTTTGATTTCAAATATATGTTCTTTGGTTAGGAATTCCAATTTCAAATTTATACCGATATTTACTTTAGATGCATTTGTGTTTCGAAAGCCGTAATTCATTTGTTTTTTCCTCTTTTGTTTTTTACTTTGCGTCACTCTGTTTACAAAATGGAAAACTTGAAATATCGTATTATTTTCGAGTACGAGTTCCACCGTGGCACCAGTGCTGCAGAAACGGCTCGAAGGATTAATGATGTGTATGGCGGCGGTGTCGCAACAAGAAAACACAGTGCGTTTTCGGTTCCAACGTTTTCGTTCTGGAAATTTCGACCTGCAGAACAAGCTCCGAGGACGGCCGGAGACCGAAGTTGATAATGAAGAATTGAAGGCTATTGTGGAAGCGAATCCATCCAAACCGACAAACGCGCGTCGACTGCTGCGTTACATTACTCAACCAGCACAATATGAACAGTGGTGGATTTACACTAGGGGCAGTCAGGGCTAGTACCCAGGGCGGCAAATTTTGTGGGGCGGCAAAATTTGGAAAGTAAAAAATTATTTTTAGAATAATTTTTTTATAATTATCAAAATTGCACATTATAATAATTAATTAATTCTATTAATTAATCATTTTTAATTTCTTGTTTGAAACGAGTTAAAAACTACTTACGTTTTACAATGACTGCAAATAGTCTCAAAAGATTGGCATTCTATGCATAGAATATGTACGTGTACGTCTACTTTAACGTTTAGATTGTGTAGATATTGTTGCATATTGACAAAAGTAAGTGTCAATGTCATTTTTGACATTGACAGATGTCATGAAGTAAAGCCTATTTAGTTTATTTCAGTGGCCAAAAGGCTATAAATCGTGTAGACGTATATTATTGTGTTAGGCATATATCTCATATGTAATACGTAATCAGTGTTAAGCACCAATAAAGAGAATATAAGAATTGTTGCTGTATTATTATCTTCACCACTCAGGCACAAGAAGGACATACAAATCAAGAGGTCGTAGCCCGCTACAGATATATTCGACCAATTTACAAAGTCAGGTGTGTTTGCCTGACAAACAAATGTAATACAATCATAAGTCATCGTTAGTGCAAAATTCATGATTTTTACAAAGATATATGATTGGCTTCGCTGGGCGCTCGATCAATGACTTGTCTATGGATTCTTGGAACAGAAACAATTTTTATTTTATTTTATTGAAGTATATAATATATAATAAAATTTACGCTATGAGCAAGCAATTAGTTATTTTATTAAAAAAATAAGATATAAAAACTATAATTTTAAGTAAAATTTCTGTGATCGGGCGGCATTTTCTTCAGTGTCCAGGGCGGCACTAATTTTAAATCGGGCCCTGATAATGAAGGGTTTTTAAATATAATGATTACCTGTGATGAAAAGTAGATCCTGATCCAGATATGTACGATAATCGGAAACGCTCATCGCAATGGCTGAACCCTGGCGAACCAGCCAAAGCCTGCCCAAGCGAAAACGGACTCAAAGAAAGTTACTTATGAGCGTTTATTGGACTAAAACCAGTGTCGTTCACTACAGCTTTCTTAAATCTGACCAGACTATTATGGCAGATGTCTATTGCCAGCAACTACAAATCATGATGGAAAAGCCAGCTGCTAAACAACCGAGGTTGGTCATTCGCTCTAGGCCACTGCTGCTTCAGGACAACGCTAGACCACACACTGCACAACAGACGGCTACCAAATTAGAGGAGCTTCAATTGGAATGTCTAAGACATCCACCGTACTCCCCGGACCTTGCTCCAACAGATTACCATTTTTTTCGAAATTTGGGTAACTTCTTGCAAGGGTTATTTGAAAAAATTCTACTTGAAAAAATTCTACTCCGATGGGGCAGTCCAAAGCGCCTTCAAATATTTTATTGATTCCTGTCCAAATGGTTTTTTAGCAAAGGAATCAATGAACTACTTATGAGATGGCAAAAGTGCATATATAGCAATGGTATATACTTTGATTAAATAAATATATTATGTTTAAAAAAAGTCGACTTTATGTCCCTCCTTTACAAAACGCTAATTTTATATGTTGTAATGACCTAATATATAGATCGCGCCTAATTGTCAAATAAAATGTAAGCTAAATTAAATACACCGCGAAGCTTGGGTAAAGGTAATTTTGTTTATTAATTTTAAGTAATTTTTCGTGCGAATAAGAAATAACTGGGTGACTGCACAGTCGCATACTGTATTACTAAATTTGGCAGCAAATTAATATGTTGGTGACTAAATTACTAAACTGGCGAAATCACTCAGTCAAAAAAAGATACAAAAATCGGCAGATAAAAGGTGGCGAATATTAATCCAAATAGGCACAGAAATTATACGACTTAATTTGCGAGTTGGCGACCGTTATACGATGTAAGCAGCTCAGATTTGGTTGATAAATTAATGGCTGCTAAAAATTCAATTAATAGGCTACGAAATATCGCCAGTTTTTTATACTTTTGGAGTTAAATCCTTTCATAAGGGTGTCGTGTTCAAGGTTTTTGTGGGTGCTGATTACGAAATTAAATCCATTTTCAAATTTCAAAGTGGCGTACATTTTGATTAATGATAATGAAACCCGAAAACTGCACGACTTTTTAGTCGTGCATTTTGAATTTCCAAAATGGCGGTCATTTTTTTAATAAAATTTTCTGGGGGTGTAGATTACCAAAAATTCATTCATTTTGAAATTTTCCAAATGGCGGATTTATATATTTTTTTCTGCCGCTAGGGGGCAGACCCAACGTACACAAAGCGTTATCTGGTGGCATAAGTGGTATCAAAAACGGTCAATAAGAATTTCCGATTCTTTTTCTTTCACCAAGCGGCGCTTGTCGTATCAAAAAGCGTTCAGATGTCACGAATTCAAAGACCCTCACTGATATGGACGTCGTTTTTCAGGTGTTTGGGGTGCTAAATACAAAAATGACATTCACTTTGAAATTCCTCGAAAATTGACATGTGGGGCATTCACCCCAAGCGGACAACCAAAAAAAAGATGAGGTCGTGAATTTTGTTTATATTCTGGCCAGTTATACTTCTAGTAGGCGTGGATGTGTCTAGTAGACACACAATGATTTTTTCGTATTATACTTTATTGCTTAGTTATGAGCTTTTAAAATTACTAAGAGTGAAGTCCGTTATTTTTGGATGCTTAATATTTTCATCAATTAATTTGTAACAAAAACCAAAAAGTTTTGTTTCTTATACTTAATAAGTTGAATGTAATGATGTACCTAAGTATTTCTTAAAATTTTATTCGTAGATAAACCTATTAATATCTATGGACGCTTCACACCAAAGGAAAGTTTTTACATTGCTTGTACGGGTATACTTGCAAAATCTTACTTTTTGGTAGCATATGCTTAGACTACTTCAGAAAAAGTAGAAATCGCCATATGTGTCTATATAAATTTCGAGGAGTTCCATCGATTCCTCATGGATCCCATCATCAGGTCACCACTTTGATGTATACATCAAAAAAAGAATTTTGAAAATAGGTCCACAGACGGCAGAGTAATAGTTGAACATACAAAAAAATAAAAGAAATAAAAATATATACAGCCGAACGTATAACCGCCTCCTTTTTTGGAAGTCGGTTAAAAATGAACCTTATTTAGATGAAGAACAAATGAAAAACTGATATAAATATTGGTTTTTCATGATTTCATGGAAGATAAAGTTTATATTTGCGCAAACTTACTCCCGCCGTCCGTGCTACGATGTGCACGCGCGGTTGATCAGACGAACTAAAATCTACCCCTGATATATGGCACATAGCGCGAAAAATGCAAACTAGCGCTGTTTTGTATTATGAAAGATATTATATTATTATTAAAATAAAATAAATAAAGCTTTATTGATTCCATGCAAAAATACATTAGATATTATTATTTCTTCAATACATTATTTTCATTTAAGAATATCTCAATTACATAATATATAATTTAATTTAATATTTATTAAATGAGGACATAAATTTCAAATACTTAATCATTAAGTTATAAAAACAATAAAATATAGTAACAATAAAATTACAGAATTTTATTTAGGTTAAAAATATACATTCGTTAATATTTCATTATTATCATTACCATATATATTTTTTATTCTTTTTATTTTTGTATGGACCCCTTTGGGGTTAAAGGTACTTCCAAGGTACACCAGATCTCTACCTGTGGCGATGTTTGGCCAATCTCGTCCTGCTGTTGTTGCTATTTCATCCGCCCATATGGCGTGCGGCGCGGCGGTGAGGTTACGGCTATTACCTCACCGCAAAACTCAAGCAAAACCACTGTTATATAATATGGTATGAAAAAAGATTTTGCCGCTCCCTAAAAAGTGCCGCCCGGGGCGCCCCCCGTATAGGATAAAAAAGGACCGATTTGGGATTATACCCTTTACATAAAAAAAATATTTTGAAAATCGATCCACAGATGGCGGAGTAATCGTTGAACATAGGAGGAGGTTATACGTTCGGCTGTATATATATATATATATATATATATATATTTAACTTATTATACTTAATAAGTTGAATGTAATGATGTACCTAAGTATTTCTTAAAATTTTATTCGTAGATAAACCTATTAATATCTATGGACGCTTCACACCAAAGGAAAGTTTTTACATTGCTTGTACGGGTATACTTGCAAAATCTTACTTTTTGGTAGCATATGCTTCGACTACTTCAGAAAAAGTAGAAATCGCCATATGTGTCTATATAAATTTCGAGGAGTTCCATCGATTCCTCATGGATCCCATCATCAGGTCACCACTTTGATGTATGCATCAAAAAAATAATTTTGAAAATAGGTCCACAGACGGCAGAGTAATAGTTGAACATACAAAAAAATAAAAGAAATAAAAATATATACAGCCGAACGTATAACCTCCTCCTTTTTTCGAAGTCGGTTAAAAAGTT
Organism: Phengaris alcon alcon; assembly: GCA_037179445.1. Classification (NCBI taxonomy): domain Eukaryota; kingdom Metazoa; phylum Arthropoda; class Insecta; order Lepidoptera; family Lycaenidae; genus Phengaris; species Phengaris alcon. The sequence goes on along the minus strand of JAYRCH010000369.1, from coordinate 105,042 downwards.
GTAATGAACTAACGACTTAAGTCGAACTACTGATAATAAACCGGTTGGTCCATCGATCATTAAAGTCGCGTTTAATCCGTGCCTGAACCAACCAAAGGCATTTTGTTTATTTTAAAAATGTTTACAGATAATGGTACGACTTGCGAGTACTTAAACTGCTAAACTTTATTATTGTAAAGTAATAAATGTAGTATTTAGAATGTGTAATCTTTATACATTTTCCATTTGTATGTTGCTACCATGACAACCGTGTCATAGTCTCACAGATAATATATATCAGTCCTCCGCCGCTATTCGCCTGGAGCAGGTAGGAGCTGCTGCAAGTACCGACGGTAGACTGCGCCAGGATCGCTTTGCACTTCGTACCTAATGTAGCAGACGACGTGCAATAGTCCTAGTTCATGAAGCCGCCTTCCTCCCTCTTTTCTCTATATACTTGTTGCAACAACTCTCCTTTTACTACATGTATGATGTAACTATCTCTCCTAACCTTCCAAAATATGCGATATGGTAAATGAATTCTACGACTCGTGTTTCTATTACCTTCTTTTTTTTTCTTTCCACTTGTGTTTATATTTTGCAAGTTATTTTTGTTTTCCTTAATTTATCTCAACAGTACATATTTACATTTTAACTCTCTGTCTCTAGTATCTGTAAAATCTATTGTTGGTGTAAATTTCTGGTGTACATCTCGTATAGTATGTCTATTCATGTTTTCTCTCTTTAAAAAGCTTCTTGTGTATCTGTTTTTTGTATAATAACTTTCTGTAGCTATTCTTTTCCAAGTGTTATGTGCATTTCTATCTTCTCTAAATGTATTGCGTACGTTGTCAAACGCATGGCGTTCGTTTTCATCTGTGCTCATTATTTCTCCTGGTGGAATACAATATATTACTGTGTTCTGTTCTAAAGGTGTAGATGTAGATGGCCCGTCTATAATTCCACTTATTGTATTATTCTCAGTGAAATGTGTATGTGCTCCTTTAATATTTTTTGTGGACTGTATATTCCGTTCATTTTTGGATGTTTTCTCCGTTCTGTGCGTTCAATCTATTTTTCTGTTGTCATCTTTTCTGTAAAGTATGTATGTATGTATGTATGTATTGCCAGGGGCGTGCGCTCCATATAGGCAGAAATGCAGTGCTTTACTTGTCATTCACAGATATTTTAATAAAACGTTCGTACGTTTTAGATGACTTTAATAATTAATTAATAGTAAATAAATTAATTAAAAAAATATAATAACTTAAAAACGCCTAATATTTTATAAATAGCAACCCATGCGGTTGCTTTGTGCAGGACAAATCATCGCATGTATGTGTAATTTTCATACTTCGCAAACGCACACACCCATGAATATCGACATGGTTATATAGCGGTAAGTCCCGCGGCAGGCGATGGCTCTCGGGCCTCGGCTATCCGATCGCTTCCGAAAACCGCCAAACTGGCTTGTCGGAAATTATTCGTTGCCTATAATCCGAGTAAAAAGAATAGTCGGAAATCTAATAAATCACGTATGCACATTAAGCATTTTTGTTTAGTAAGGTTTTATTTGTTTAAATAGAAGAAACGTTTTGTGTTTCGCGGGGGCCATATTGCATATTTCGTGTGATAAGCATTGTTTACAATTTAATCGCTCCAGTTTATTTATAGTTTTCTTAAAAGATTTTTCATTTTAACATTTGAAAGTGTGTACATTTAACAGTTTATTACTGAGTTTCTATAATAATTGTAGTGATTTGCTTTTACTAGTGAGTTAGTCGATTTTTTTAAAATGTTATTTAACTGTGAGGTTTTGAAAATGTGTGAAAACATCCTTAGAAATACATTACATTTATAAAAATAACAACAACACACTACCTAACTCAACTAGCATGTTTGTATATATTACAGTAGGTTTGACACAATTGTCAATGAGTGTCAATCTTTCTTTTACAATCCATAAACAACATTTACATATTTTTATTGCGTATCTAAGAGGCAAAAGAAACCTAAAAAAGTAGAAACTTTAAAATTGAAACATGAATTATGGTTGAATTTCGACCACAGGGCGACCTCTTGTTGTAATTAATTTGTCATAGCTTCCCTATTGAAGATTGTAGGTACTACATATTCATTTCATCTAATATCATCATCATTTCATTTAATATGTAGGCTACTTACCTACTTATTATAGTTTATTAACACGATTGCACATTTACAATAATTTTATATTTATAATGTCAGTTGGACATATCGACAATAGTTATCGATATGACTCTTGCACTATAGTGCGGGACCGGTTCTTTGGTGTGCGCCTGCGCAGAGTGCTCGCGATACCGATAATGCACTCGTGCGCCGTGCCAGTCGATATCATACCTTGACGCGATACGTATATTGTACATTCGATTTATCACTTTCGCTAAATAATTTTATGTTTATAATTGTTATCGTTCCGTTTATGTACTTTAGTGCTGTGCTTTACTGTGTTCGTATATAACATTCCTTCTGTTCCTTCTGACTTTTAAATCGTGTGTGTATGACTGGTGTACTAATAAATACCGTACCTAATGTGAGTTGAACTTTTATTCTACTGACTGTGCTGTGTGCGACACCTATTTTCACTCATCACACTAAAAATATATACATATTTATTTTATTAAAAATAAATGTCCACTATCTTGGTAATTCAAAATAGTTTCCTACCTAAAACCTAAGTTTCTGGGGGTGCTGATTACAAAAACTGGGGGGGTCCTTTTCTAAAAAAGGACACCCATATTAGTTTAAATAAAAAAAAAATCCACCATCTTGGAATTAATTTCAAAATGAATGTCATTTTCGTATTCAGTACCCCCAAATACCTGGAAAACGACACCCACATTAATTTTACAAAAATAAATATCCGCCATGTAGAAATTTCAAAATGAATGAGTTTACACCCCCAGAAACCTAGAAAGAGACCTATATATTTTATTAAAATAACCGTTTTATTAAAATAACCTATACAAAAAAAAATCCGCCATCTTGGTATCAAAAAATGAAAAATTGTACGCTCCTTTACAATTTTTTGATGCGCCCTCGGTTTACTGCTTACTATGGTTTTTTTAATTACCTACATTAGGGAAAAAATATGTGGCATTCTTGAATTAAATGTGTGCCTCATGTTGCTGCCAAAATGGTTATTGCTTCGCCAAAATAATATATGTCTGCCAGTTTGGAATATTCTCAAAACAAAACTGGAATTATTTAGTCGCTATATTTGGAATGTTTTGTTTCTAATATTCTTTTGCCAACCTAGTATTTAGTATACCATATTCGGTTTTTTTATACCCAAAATCTGTTTTTTTGTCGCAAGTTTAAATACATGCCTTTGTTTGTTTCCCTGCAGGGACAATTTTTCTCGGGAAGTGCTCACAGAATTTATCTACTCGGCAATCCTGTAGTGTGGTGGACTAATCTTCTCTTCCTCGTCATATTTATTGTCGTGTTTGTCATAAATTCAATCAGAGAAAAAAGAGCGGAGGCTTTTGGTGAAGTATTGCAGAACGGTAATTGAAATCTATTAATTTATTTTTATGAGTAAAAATTAAAAGGATCTAGTAAAAAAAATACCTACAAGCTTTCTCTATAACTATAACTAACCGCTACGACGAGGAAGCTTATACATTTTTTACAACACCATGATCTATGTTATATATTTATGAGACAGCAAACATTTTGTGCTTTGAGTACCTATTATTTATTATTCATTCTCACTAATATTGTAAATCCGAATAGTTGTTAACAAACACTTTCACGCAATAACTGCTGAACGGGTTTTGATGAAATTGGCATGGTAGTATTTTCGACTCTGTATTAACACGTAGTCTACTTTTTATCGCAGCTAAATGTATGGTTCATGCGGAATTTTTTTGCGCGTACGAAGTCACGGGCAATATAATATTATAGTATTTAATCAATCAATGTGTACAGAGAGGTCGGAGCGGCTGCGCGCAGGCGTGTGGGCGGCGGCGGGCTGGGCGCTGCACTATGTACCGTTCTGGGCTATGGGCCGAGTCCTGTACTTCCACCACTACTTCCCCGCACTTATATTCAGCACTATTCTCACTGGTGAGCTATTACGATGATATTATGATAAAAAGTAACGTAGTAAGTTATCCAAAGAGGATAGTGTAAATAAGTAGGTTAATAATGTTTTATTAATTTTATTATTAATACAAGTGAAGGTTATTTTTTTACTATTACCTATTTTTGGTTTTAATCTATACTAACTAATATTATAAAGTTTATTGGGGGTAATCTCTGGCTCTACCTGAACCCATTTTGAAAATTTACCGATAGAAAGCCACACTTTTTTGATTATAAAGATATCATGGTACACCCAATTTACCACGGGTGAAGCCGCGGGCAAAACCTATTTATAATAATAATGAATAAGTGATTGAAAATTTCAGGTATCTTGACTATGTACTTGCTGAAGAGTGTCCAGAGCTACCTTAGCCCCGAGCTGGGAAGAACAGTTTACCACTGTATCATGGGAATTATTATATCCACTAGTGTGTATAGTTTCTATCTGTTTGCCCCTCTCGCGTACGGTATGAGCGGACCACTGGCGAGTGAGCCCAACTCTACCATGAGTGGCCTGAAGTGGTTAGATACGTGGGAATTTTAAATTAGTATTTACGTAATACTTATCTATAAGATAGATTTTTATATTTACTATACTTAAACTGAATTGATAACTTACTAGAATATTTTTAATAAAGCTTAGTTTTGCTAATTTATACCATATATTAAACTAAGTAAGAAGTAGATATTCGTTTAATACAGTGGAGTCATTTTAATAGGTAACATTTGACGTCTGTCAGTTTTATCTTCATAGTGAGGTGACCTGCTTAAAAACATCGATTAAAGTGTATGAATCGATACGGACTTGAAACATAATATTTGGATTTAAAAATCATCAGGCGAATCCCTGCCCCATTATTATTATTTCTTTCGTAAATTTAAGGAACAAAATAAGACAAGTACATAATTTAACTCTTAATTTTTGGATTTTTATAGTTAGTTTAAAGAATAATAAATATAATTATGTTTTATTATAATCACAACGTGGTTATTAATTTATGGTGATATTTCTTCACAAGTAATCATTGCATTCGATTCTACTTATCAGCTTTCGATTTTTAGAGTAACATCCCTAGTGTTTAAAAAGAAAAAGGGTTAACTGACGCAACATTGTAACGACGTTCAGTTCTTTAGATCAGAAATTGTTTATTATGTTTAGAATGGTTTATTAGTGAAAGCAAATCGTAAAATTACTCGTATCGGTCATTATTGCAATAAATATGTAATCGTAATTGAAAAAAGTTAAGCAATTGTGCAGTTCTTACAAAACGAAAAAATATATTATTTTATGCTCGCCGTTACAAGGTTACGTTGTTGAATTTTGATGAATTGTCAAATGTTACCTATTAAAATGACTCCACTTTAGTTACATAATGTAATAATCAAGTAACTGAACAAAAGTGCTACGTCATTCCGTCCTATTTATCTTATTTTGTATGGATTTTTTATGCTTGCGCGCATATATTAAAGAAAATATAAGTAGTTTCATTTTTATTTAGGAACCTTTTTAATAATGAAAGTCGTTTGATAAGTAGGTAGCTCAGACGAAATAAAACAATAAAACATACCAATAAACCATTATTCCCGAAGTTTTACAAAGTTCCAAGCAGTTTACAAGTTAGGCCTCTAAAACAACTGAACTATTAAGTTATATAAGCCATTATAGTTTTCCATCAAAGTTCCATCACATGGACTACCATCATGATTTTTTTCAAATTTTCGAGCATAAAGTTGGATATCTCGCAAACGGGTACCTACCTAAAAATGAGACCTATCTAATGATACCCCTGGATACTATGGAGTAGACGCGAGAAAAAAAAATCATCTCCACTTTACAGCGTTCTCACATTGCGCGGTGCGATATCGCATGTCGCACCGATAAATTAGGTACGCTCATATTTTTGTGGCTTAAGTTCGTTATTCTAATATCCAGACCAGACCGTTATCGCATGTCGCACCGATAATGACAAAGTAAGTTATAAAGTTTCATACATGCATGTCGCTGTCTCTCTCGTACCTTAGTAATTTATCGGTGCAATATGCGATATCGCACTGTGAAATGTGAGAACGCTCTTACGTGTAGATATCCGAAAAAAAAAATTCGTGATTTTATTTTAGCACTTTGTCGGCGTAGTAAATATAAGTACCTAATCCTACCTATCGAATGTACCTATCGATGCAAAATTTCAATCACATTTCTAGCACTAACCGTTTGGAAGGTAAGCCGACGACGGATGGACATGACGAAAGTCGAAACTATAAGGCTGGTACTATAAAAAATAAAAATCTTTTTATTCAGAATAAAAACATGTTTTGTTTTCTGAACGTTAAACAAAGAAAAAAGAAAAGGATTACAATTACCTACCACCGGTTCGGAACCCTAACCCGGCGAGAGGAACCGGCGTAAGAAACTCGCGCGGGTGCCACCTTTTATAAAAAGCATAGCCAAAATTGTCAAAGGCACACAAATGTCTTTTAATTATTTTTTTAGATTTATTTGACAAATTTTTGACATTTTCTGAGAGTTTAATATACAAAAGTAAAAGTAACTACACTTGAGACACTGACCTTTAAAAGAATTTCTTATTTTACTGAGTCTAGTCACTGATACAGCCAGCTTGTGCTTATTCCTAGTATTTATGTATAATTCATAACGATATTTTTTTACATACATAACATTATCAAAAATGTGTTGAGACTGTACAGTCAGTATCCCTATTTCTTTAACTTTTTCTCATATGGGGACATCTTATAAATTGCTCTAATCGCTCTGCAGCACAAAGATATAATTAATGTCGGCGGCATTACCCCATAAAAGGATACCATAGGCCATTCTGCTATGGAAATAACTAAAATAAACTAACCGTGCCGATGCTTCATCAGAAATTTGTCAATTTTTCTGACTGCAAATGCTGCAGAACTGAGACTATTCGCTAGGTTAGCAATATATGGACAACACTGTAACTTAGAATCTAATGTTATATACCTATAAATACAGTTAGGTCAACTTTAGAATCATTCAATAGTACGTTGGTTGAGGCATTGGTGTATGCCTCACATTTGGTAAGCTAAACTTTAAACATTTTGTTTTAGATGCATTAAGAAGCAGATTATTAGTACTAAACCAATTTACTATTTCAGAGAGAGAGCATTATTTACCCCGTCAAAGTCCGACTGCTGTCGTTTCAGTAGTAGTACTTATCATCTATGGCTGTCGCTTCACTTTAAAAAGAAGTGAAGTAACGTCAGCAACTAACACTATCTAAGTGGCCCCATACACGGTCCGGTTTTCCTTCAGTTCGGCCTGAACGGATGCAAAATCGTATCGTCTGTGTGCAACTTCGAGATCGCATCAGTCGGCCGTATGGACTGAAGCGATTCGTTCCAGTGTTGCCAACTCTGTTTTTGCGAAACTACTAAATTCGCGAATACTAAATATCAAAAAGCTACTATTCTATTCGCGAATACTAAAATATCAAAAAGCTACTAAACTTAGGAATCCCTAAAAGTCTTTTTAGGGATTTTGTGTTTACAAACATACATACATTTTCAGGTACAATATTTAACCGTTAAATAAAAAAATATAGTAGGAAATATTACATATATAGAAATTAAATCGGTAGTTTTAAGCGACTTACGGATGCGTGCTAACTACTATGTGCTATTATTATAAGGTCATAATAGCACATAGAAGCAAACCATTTTGCATATTATGATTACTGTCTAGCTATTTTCTACAAAACCACTACTCATAACTAAATTCCTACTAAGGAGGAATAAAATACAAAATTTTGTAGTAAAATTTTGAAAAAAAAAACTAAGTTTGCAACATTAATTCTGACCTGTACGGATACAATGGACTGAACGGCAATACAATTGGACTAAACGGTAATAAAACTCGAGTGTAAAATAAAACCGGTCAAGTGCGAGTCGGCAAGATGAGTTCCGTACAAAACGGAAAAAAACTACGTTTGTTGTATGTGAGCCTCAAATTTTTATTTTATTCTGTTTTTAGTAGGTATTTGTTGTTATAACGGCAATAGAAATACCTACATCATACATTTGTGAAAATTTTAACTGTCGAGCTATCACGGTATAAGAAGGTTAAGATACAGCCTGGCGACAGACGGACGAACAGCAAAGACTCAGTAATAGGGTCCCGCTTTTACCCTTTGGGTACGGAAGCCTAAAAATGGCACGTGGTCATACGAAATTTATTAGAGTTTATTGAAGTAATTAAAACATAAAAGCCACTATGGTTTATAAAATCTGAAGACTATAAAACAAAGAGAAATGATTTCTATAACATATTACTGGAAAAATTTATGACACAATAATTCGGTTTCGTCAATAGCGCGATTACAATTGCAGCAAAATACAATAAATAAATAAAATAATAGCCTAAACTGACCAAGAGCATGTTACCTACGACATGTCTAAGCAGGGTACCGTAACTATCAACGCGCAATAGGTTTTCATTGAATTACTACAAAAGTTATTGTCATAAAGTTATTACAGAAGCTAGGAGAGCGGCGGACAGACAGAGAGACGGACGGGCAGAGTGAAATTTAAGGGTTCCTTAAGTATTACGGAACCCTAAAAACACGACCGAAGCTCGCGGCAATTTTCCGTGTATGTGCTCGAATCCGTTCAGGCCGAACCTTAGATTAAAACGCCCAGAAAAGTGAAGTATATCATACTCAGCCATATCGGCTCAGTTTGTTCGAACGACTCGTCAGTTGGCAAGGTCAAGCGCTAGTGCATACACCTCCGACTATTAAAAACATTATGACGGTTTGTGTCGTTATTGGGTGTCACAATGCATCGGAAAACAAAAAAGCTTCGGACATAACATTTCATATGTAAGTATGAAATGTTATGTCCGAACAATTTGACATGTATTAAGTCAAATATTTAAAACATTTTAAAATAAAATCATATTATATCGCCATCTTGCTGCTATGAATTGTGAAAGTGTTACAAGTAAAAATAAATTTATTTAAAAATTTTCATGGCTTACTAATAGTTGCAACTAAGACAAAGATTATTAATATTTTCTGATTTTATTAATTATGAATTTAATGTATTTCCCGTATTAAGATAATCCTTAATATATTCCTTAATACCAGTTTAATATAAATAAAGTTCACAAATTGTGTTTAGATGGTTTAAAATGAAATATAAGTTATATTTTTACATCTCACGATATTAAGAAAAACAAATACAATATTCCCAATTTACAAATAATACAAAAATACACACTCCACAACTTTAAAGTATTGTTTGTATGCGTGTCGGTATGTAATGCTTACGCCTACATCTATCTGTTGCTTGCTTCACTTTGTACGATGCGTTTGTTTGCAGACTATCTAGGAGTTATTAACTAAGGGCCGAACTGACGTCAGTTCGGTCGGATGCGATTTTCTCCGTGTATGTGCTCGAATCCGTTCAGGCCGAACTGACGTCAGTTCTAACTGAAACGATCGGCCTCTCGTCTGTCGAGGCCTTAAATTAGGTCCTTACATATGAAATTGGCATTATGTCGTACTGGCCACTTTGATGTCAAATAATATATTTTCTTTGGTTAGGAACTCTAATTTCAAATTTATACCGCTATTTACTCATGCATTTGCGTCACAACCTTGGCAGTGGCCAATCAATTACAGAGTAAGTGTAAAAGTTACGAGCACTATATCATAATATTAGGTCCTTACATATGAAATTGGCGTTTTGTCGTACTGGCCACTTTGATTTCAAATATATGTTCTTTGGTTAGGAATTCCAATTTCAAATTTATACCGATATTTACTTTAGATGCATTTGTGTTTCGAAAACCGTTATTCATTTGTTTTTTCCTCTTTTGGTTCTTTCTTTGCGTCACTCTGTTTACAAAATGGAAAACTTGAAATATCGTATTATTTTCGCATATGAGTTCCACCGTGGCACCAGTGCTGCAGAAGCGGCTCGACGGATTAATGATGTGTATGGCGGCGGTGTCGCAAAAGAAAACACAGTGCGTTTTTGGTTCCAACGTTTTCGTTCTGGAAATTTCGACATGCAGAACAAGCCCCGTGGACGGCTGGAGACCAAACTTGATAATGAAGAATTGAAGGCTATTGTGGAAGCGGATCCATTGCAAAGCACGTCCGAGTTAGCTGCAGGCTGCGGTGTTAGTTATAGAACTGTTTTAATCCACTTGAAGCAAATTGGGAAGGTGATAGGTGGGTACCTCGTGAATTGAGTGCAGCAAACCGACAAACGTGCGTCGACTGCTGCGTTACATTACTCAACCGGCACAATAATAAAGGGATTTTAAATCGAATACCTGCGATGAAAAGTGAATCCTGTACATTAATCGGAAACGCTCATCGCAATGCACAATGGCTGAACCCTGGCGAACCAGCCAAAGCCTGCCCCAAGCGAAAATTGACTAAAAAAAGTTACTTGTGAGCGTTTGGTGGACTAGTACCGGTTCACTACAGCTTTATTAAATCTGGCCAGACGATTACGGCAGATGTCTATTGTCAGCAACTGCAAATCATGATGGAAAAGCTAGCTGCTAAACAACCGAGGTTGGTCATTCGCTCTAGGCCACTGCTGCTTCAGGACAACGCTAGACCACACACTGCACAACAGTCGGCTACCAAATTAGGGGAACTTCAATTGGAATGTCTTAGACATCCACCGTACTCCCCGGACCTTGCTCCAACAGATAACCATTTTTTTCGAAATTTGGATAACTTCTTGCAAGGAAAAAAATTCAACTCCGATGGGGCAGTCCAAAGCGCCTTCAAAGATTTTATTGATTCCTGTCCGAATGGTTTTTTAATAAAGGAATCAATGAACTACCTATGAGATGGCAAAAGTACATCGATAGCAATTGTAACTATATACTTTGATTATATAAATATATTATGTTTAAAAAAAAATCGACCTTATGTTCCTCCCTTACAAAACGCCAATTTCATATATTGTAATGACCTAATATATAGATCGCGCCTAATAAAAAATAGAACTCTGCATGAGTGCAATAGAGTTGAAAATCGAACACATGAGTGTCGAGTCAAATGTCAATGACATAATATGACAGCTCGACACTCGAAACTTCCATTTTCAACTCTATTGTATTAGCGCAGAGTTCTATTTTCAGTGCTCTGAATTTTCACCGGCGTTCCGGATTCCGGAGCATATAGTCCCATTCTAAAGGGTTTCGAGACGTGAACTACGGAACCCTAAAAACCACACGCCGCGACATTCGTCTTACAACGTAAGGCGTATTTTCGTTACATGTGTAGTTACGCTGTAATTATAAGGCCAGGCGTAATTTAGACCGGACTTAGTCTGGTACGCAGAACTCTGTCTTCACTTTTTTATTTGGTCTGAGGTACGATTTCACTTTTTTATTCGGGCTGAGGTCTTACCTCGTACATCATGTACTTACTTAGTACATGTACGATTTGACAACTGCAGACCCCCTAACAAAGTAGCATAGTTCGCTGCAATGAGTTGAGAAAGTGTCAAAAAGCGGTGTGCGTCACGATTGCTCCGCCACTTTATCTAAACAGAAAGAAACTTCGCCAAAAAAATTGTCGGAATTTGTCAAAATCGAAGGGTACAAACCAAAAATTTGTCAAAGTAGAAACAAATAAGTTACAAGGATTTTAAGTTGGCCGCGCGAACGTAACGTGGACGATTGCGCGGCCATGAAGATCTCAGGAATCACGTAGGTCAGAGATCTAATTCCTTTTGTCATATAAATACAAAATTTGTCAAAAATTGTCGATAAAGGAATTATAAACTCTAATTCGATATTTTAAGAAATATTTACCTAAGAAGTTCTGGCCGCGCAATCCTCCACTTGTCGTTTTTCAATGTTGATTATATCTTTATAACTTACGACTAAGTACAAAAATCTGTTACAGGAAGAAAGGTCTTAATTTGTCGAAACTAATGAAAGCAATAAATACTACAAAAGCTTAGTTAAACAGACAAATCAGCCCGAAACAATAAATACATGGCCGTGCGGTCGAAACGTTACTTTGTACGCTGATATCTCAGTATCTGTAATTGCTAGGATTTCGGTGTAAATATCCATTTATTTGACATATTAACCACATTAGAATGACATATCGTTTTACTCTCAGAACAGTTATAAACGCATGTAATCTCGAAAAATATGTTCTCTCGTACAATGTTCGAGTAGGGTAACCATTATTTTGACTTGATTTGGTTTTGGTTGGATTTGATCTTTTGCTCTACTAGACGAAAATGTATCTATTTCATCTATAATACCAATTTCGCCGCAGACATTTCCTATAGTCGAATTTCGACAATTTACTCGTAAAATCAAATTTGTAAGTTATGAGCTACAAAAAAAATAATTAACTTAGTTATCGCTATGTATGTTAAATGTGCAGACCAAGGTGAACTAGAGTGAAGGAGGAAATGCAATAATAAAAAAGGTATACATTATCTCCCTTACCAGGCCTCTGTCACTAGATGTAGTTTACTCGCGCTAAGTGCCAACCGCAAGCCGGAACATGGTTGATCCATTTCGCAGTTAGTTTATAATCTATGAGTTAGTTGTCGACAATCGAGCGCGACGCGCTCGTACTAATATTAATTGAACGATATGAATTTGCCTGGTAATTTGTGTACTGTACATGGATGTAGACCAGGTAGAAGAAGAAATAAAGGAAACATATCTTTTTTCACATTACCTATAGTGATGAAGACAGGCGACTGTCATTGTTTTTAACTAGATTTTAAAATCTGTCTAAAACACTGATGTCTATTTTGATTTATGTTGCTTTATGTAGCATGACTATTATAGGAAAAAATATTTACGTAAATCTTATATCCTAATATCTAGCACATATTACTAAATAGTTACTATGTAAGTAATAATACCTACTTGTACTCTTATATTTTATTCTGTGCTAATAGTATGCATTCAGAAACATTTTAATTAAACAACAATTTCTTTTATATGCCTCATTTAATAACAACGCTTAAACGACTACTTCTCAAGTTACCCCTCTGAAGTAATGTTATGTGCCCACTATATAAGTCTCAAAATAAAAAACCAACGTCCTCAGCTATAGAAAGCTATTTCAAAATAATGAAAAATTTATTATTTGCAAAAAGATTTGAAAAAACAGCATTGACGAGTATCTAAAAATCCATCATGATTGAAATATGAAAATACCTTCGTATATTGAAAACTGGAGAGGCGAAGGCGTTTCTACCAAAAATGACGACCGTCTGAATATTATGATTTAAAAAAATGGCAATTTAACAATTTTTTTTTTAACTTTAACCAATAACTTACTAACTTTAACCAATACATGTGCTTTTGATTCCGTTTTTTTTTTGCCGGCCCTCGGATATAAAGAAAATAAATTCTTACGTGAAATATTTGACGGTTGTAGAAATAACGACGTTACAACGTTTTTAAAACTCATAAGCGATTCTGATAACTATATAGAAGCTTACAGGCTTAGAATAAAAATTGCTTTGAATTTTTTCAAAAATAATGGATATAGTTGTGACTGTAACGCCGCATTTATTTATGAACACATTATAAATGACATTATTTTCAGCGCGAGTTCTATTAGTAATTGTTTCAACAGTACGTGCAGGAATTCGGGCCCATTAGAGAGAAAACATGTATTTCTACCATTGAATTTAGATGTAATAAACATTTTTTCCATTCACAACTTAGAAGATGCTATTCTTATAAATGAGTGGGAAAATAAACGATGTAGAAAATGCAATGAATTAGTTAAATTTACTTATACATTATCTAAAATAATATCGTTTGATTTAAACGGTACACAAATGATGATGTTACAGGACATACCTCAAAATATTATACTAAAACAAAATATTTATAAATTGTTAGGTGCAATTGAATATATTCCACCAATTCTTGGGGCAATGGATCACTATAAATGCCATTTTACAAGAAATGACAGTGCTTTGTTACGACGATAATATAAGCAAAATATTTGACAGTACAAAAGACCCTGTTTACATCCATTTTCTAACATATGGTTTTGTAGATGTGTAACCAATATTATTATTTGTGTTATTTGATTTGTTGATTTTGTTGAATAATTACTGATTTTTTATTTTCTTTAAAATGTTTCTGTAGTGGTTATCAAATTATTTTTTGTTTGTTGATTTTTTGTAACATGTCTATTTTGGTTAATTTTGCAAGCTGTGATGAATAAATATATCTAAATATTGGAAGAAACAAGTTTAGTTTTATTTAATACTTTTGCAAATTGAGTTAGATGTTGTTCAATATAATTGTAAGTGTCTAGTTAGAGGTATTCCCAAATAAAATCAAAACTATGGTTACCCTACTCGAACATTGTACGAGAGAACATATTTTCCGAGATTACACGCGTTTATAACTGTTCTGAGAGTAAAACGATATGTCATTCTAATGTGGTTAATATGTCAAATAAATGGATATTTACACCGAAATCCTAGCAATTACAGATACTGAGATATCAGCGTACAAAGTAACGTTTCGACCGCGCGGCCATGTATTTATTGTTTCGGACTGATTTGTCTGTTTAACTAAGCTTTTGTAGTATTTATTGCTTTCATTAGTTTCGACAAATTAAGACCTTTCTTCCTGTAACAGATTTTTGTACTTAGTCGTAAGTTATAAAGATATAATCAACATTGAAAAACGACAAGTGGAGGATTGCGCGGCCAGAACTTCTTAGGTAAATATTTCTTAAAATATCGAATTAGAGTTTATAATTCCTTTTTCGACAATTTTTGACAAATTCAGTCTTTATATGACAAAAGAAATTAGATCTCTGACCTACGTGATTCCTGAGATGTTAATGGCCGCGCAATCGTCCACGTTACGTTCGCGCGGCCAACTTAAAATCCTTGTAACTTATTTGTTTCTACTTTGACAAATGTTTGGTCTGTACCCTTCGATTTTGACAAATTTCGACAATTTTTTTGGTGAATTTTCTTTCTGTTTAGATAAAGTGGCGGAGCAATCGTGACGCACACAAAAAGCGACGCTGTTGAAACCTAAACATCTACTAAGTATATTCCAACTTTCCAATGGCGGTTATTTGGTAAAGTACCTTGATCTCTCTCAACCGATCGACATTTTACAACCCGCCGTGAAAAAACGTTTCTGTAGTTGTGCCGAGTAGGTGAGGGCACCGCCTAGTAGTGTTAAGATTAAAAATATTATTGCAACTCACTTTCGTTTCCTTGGGTGCTACGGATGTCCATGGGCGGTGCTTAGACGCACGTGATTCGACTGCTTGTTAGCCGGTCTTATTCCGTAAAATGGGTAAGGTTAGGCTTGAAGACTTTTTTATTATGTTTAAGACTAGTTTAATATGAATAAACAGAAGCCCTCTATTAAGATTATATCTGTGACAGAAGCCATTAATATGCAATTAAACTGAATGACTAGGTAGGTACACGACTTTCAAGTTTCAGCCATCCGATTAAACGTTGTGCTCAATGAATTGGAAATATTTAAAAGTAGGTGGCCCAAAACACAAGACTACTGGAATATTATGATTATATCGTTGTCGTTACCGCGCATGGAGCATTTACCGCGCGCGCGTAATATGAAAACGCTCTTACGTCGACATCTTGAATACGCTACAATACTTATTGCACTGATCATCATCTCAGAGTAAGACGTGGTGGCGATACATTTTCAGCTCTAGTGTATAACGTACTAGTGCAGAGTTCCATTTAAAGTGCTGTTTCCTCTATCGCCACCACAAAAAAGCTCTCGTGGGAACGTAGGCTAAAGCAGCAGCAGTTTTAGTAGAAAACGAAATTAAAAAGTTCTCTGTGGTGTAAAAAATCTACACACTACCTTTTTTATTATCAAAACATTATCCTACTTGAGCAATACTCCTCAACTATGGAGGGTAGAGGAAATCCATAGATGAAAAAGTGTCCGTAGATAATCGTTAAATAAGGGGTAGCGCTACGGTCGCAATTGGATAAAGTGGCAAAATTTAAATAGATAATTATATCGTATCATCTTCTTCGGTTATATTTAGAAAAATATTTTCGACTACGCGAGTAACTAAAAATTTAATGATTTTCCGTATGAACTATTAGTCGGTAATTTTTTTTTATTGATAGCGTTACAGCCTAAAACCATTTGCCAGTATCAATTTTAAAAAGGCGGGAAATAGAATTCTCATAATATAAGTTTTGAACGCCGTATTCTAAATCGTCAAGTCAAAAGTCTAGTCAAAATCCAAATAAATAGTCAGTGCAGTCAATGAGTCAAGTCAGTCGATTCAGTAAAGTGGTAGAAGCTTTACTGAAAGTTCCTAGGCAGTTTTAGAGAGAACACAATATAGCACGTTTTTTGAAGTTGTACCACTTGCCCACACTTGTGCACGTTAACGAATATTTAATAGGCATGTTGCCTAAAAAATTTTTTTTTCGTCTATTCGATGTCAGACATGTTAATAAACAATATCGAACCCATTTTCGTATACCTTAAAGAATAATGAAGATATAAACAATTTAAATTTACAATATGAAAGAGCGAGCGAGCGCCAGCGAAGCAGCCGCGGTAATGGCGGGCTCCGGGTCGGTCTCGATTTTCACGGTTGTAATGACCGAGAAAGCGGCGCTCGAGGAGCGCGAGGATAGGGCAGAATGCATGGAGTGGAGCGAGCGTGGACCCATCGAGCTCAAGCTCGGTGGCGGCTGAGGTAAGGGGGGTGACGTGGGAGGCTCCTCCTCTTCTTCTTCCTCCACAGGGGGGGGGTCCTTTGCCGGAACTACTGACGACGGGAATATGATCATTTGCCTCCGCCATTAAAGAAGTGGGCGGAGGCGTTAGGGCCTCTTGTTCAGGAGTGGGCGAGTCTGGATAAGTGCAGGGGGGAGTGGTGCGGCCATTACCTGAAAATCAGTTTCGCGCCGCCCTGCGGTAAAAGGGGCATTGCCGATTGTTGGCTGGGTTACCCCGCAGTTGACGCAGGTGGGCTTCTCGGTGGTGGGGCGGGGGTAGTCCCGTGCATGGTGCTCTTCAGCACATCGAACACACACTCACTTCCGGTGGCAGCTTATGCTCGAGTGCCGAAATGGACCTGGGTCGTACGTGAGCTGGACCTCGATGAGGCTGGGTTATACGTAGTCTCCGAGTCAGTGAGGGAACGGCTACGGCGATCATGGGTATATAGCCACGGATCGCGATCTGCCATTGTCGTGGGATTACACAAACATAAAACAGAAAACTCACTTGTCACAAACAGACACACTGAACAGTAACAAGTCTACGTATATAACAAAAGAGTACTCATAAAAACATGGATCAACGGTAACTAAGTGTACGAACACGTAACGGCACATACACTTAGGGCAAGAAATCGGTAGAGTTGCCAACAAAATCGGTAGATTTATACCCAAAATCGGTATATTTCTAATTGTAATTTGTTAAACACGGATACTCCCCAAAATGTATGGGTTTTCCCGTAATGAGTTTAAAATAACCTAACCAAGAGGAAAGTCAATACATGTCTAAGGGAGGGGTTCCCTTTAACCACCCATTAACTATTAACGCGTAATAGGTTTTTTTCAAATTACTTCTAAGGTCAGGGAGATCTACCTGTGGCTTTCATCACTATTCCCATACTTCAAAAATTAATGTTCGATTTCGTTCAAAATAATTTTTCTAAAGAGTATTTAGTATGATCTATCAGTATAGAATATTACTAGTTTCTAAGTGTCATAGTTTAGAAATGCCAAATTACAAACCACTTCGGAGACTGATTACTCGAAAATATTTGACTTTGTAAAAAAAGGCATGTATGGAACCTTGCTTTTATTTAAAAAGCCTTATTCAACAATACCTCACACATTGGGGTAGAATGAAAAAATATTTTTTGATCCCCACTTCACATTTCACATTTGTATGCTTGTGTCGAAATCGACAATAATTCTTACGAAGTAGAGTGTAAATTGACGATCGCTATAGGATTTGATAAGGCACTGCACAGTGGGCGGGGTCGACACGTTGGTGAAGCAGAACAACATGCACTATGAGTCAGGACGATCCAATCTGGAAGAAAATGTCGCGGCGACAGTTTTGTCACTCATGGGCATAAAGGACAAAAAACCTTGCATAATCTATGGAATTTAAATTTTCAATCTCGCCACTTTTCACTCTGCTATTTGACAATAAAAAAAATTACAAATGGCGTTTACGTAGAAAAGACAGATGTGTTCACAACCACGATGGGTGATGATTATTTGATATTGCGAGAAGATGGTTATATTCGCATGAACTTTCCTGTTACTTCATTAACATACCATAGTAATTTAAATATTATATTGGTAAAAACAGATTTGGGTGGTGTGCACGTTTTAGATGTAAATTCGGGAGTGATCCTTCAGTCGTCTTGCCTTTCTGCAGGTAAATTTAAAATTAACAATATAATACTAATTGTTATTATGTTTAAAGCAATTAGTTACAGTCAATAGGCCTTGGATAATTCATACAAATCATGACTTCTGCCGTCTTACATTGTTTTAGTTTGACAGTTCTCTATAAACAATTTGACTACAGATCTCGTATTTGTTGTAGTGAAAACACAAGACAAACCGGCATTAATAGTCTTAATTTCACTTTTTTGTTTTAGATGAAGGAGGGACTTTAGGAATAGAATATGCGTCTGGCGCCGATCGTGTCTTTCTTTGGGACAACAGTGCTATAGGCGCTAGAACTGACTATAATGGGGTACTGTTACTTCATACAGCCTTACAACGTCCTTTACCTTCGTCTCAGGCCGATAATAATATCAGACTGGAACTTGTTCTCTCTGAGGTATGTCACTTTAGTAATATAACTTTGTTATACTCTTTAATGCTTGATGTAATCTATTTTTTGGTTTCCTTGTTAAACTGTGTTTGAAAGTCAAAAATAGTTTGGACACATCGTATTTAAAGTTAGTAGTGTTATACCTTCAATAAGTTGTTTAATCAATGTTGATGTCACATAAACACACAAGTTATAAGTTGAAACCAAATTAATATTTGAACACCATCACAACACGTGTTTAAAAAAAATTATTAATTTATGCTTGATTCATTAGTGTCAATCCCTCTGAGTTTTAAGGATCCGTACCGTGAAATACTTGATTCTAAATATATATTTCTTAATTTTAATGGAACTAAAAATAACTAAAATTTTAATAAATTCTTATATCTTTTCGTAGTTAGATTAATTGTCGTATTATGAATTGTAAAAATAACTGAGATAACATTTTTAAAGATTTTTATGTGTTGTAAGTAGTTGGAATGAAATGGAAAATTTCAATCTGTGCAAACTATTGTTGACTTTTAAATACAGTAATACACAATGAGTTTCATTTTTAAATTAACAATTAAATCAAAACGTGGGTGGGCTTACTGAGATATGATTTTACCTTATCTAAACAAAATAAATCATGAATGAAATATACAAAAAATTCAACTAATATGCATGTTGCCTCAAAAAGTTTTTTCTTCTATTAGATGTTAGAAAACATATTAATAAGCAATCTAGAAACTCATTTTCGTATATCTCAAAAAATAACGAAGATACAAACAATTACAATTTACATTAAGAATGAGAGCTCTATAACGGCCTATGACGTCACAAGTTGTTCCCGCCATACATTTGTCATTATAAAATGTATGGCGTAGCAGATTATGACTTAACAAATCGTTTTGCGAAAAAGAGGCAATATTTTTATTTGCTTATAATTTTTAATCGCATCAACCTAAATACCTATTTCTTTTAGATTTATGTATATCTATTCAACAATTTTTAAATTTCATTAGTAAAAATGTGATATTCCACACCAGGCAACATGTCTATTGCTACAATGTTTTTATTTCAAATTAATATAACTATTATTGTGATTTAAAAAAAATATCTTGTTGTATTCATATATATTACGTGGAAGCTTTCTGTTCTCATTTGCAATCCAAATACCACTTGTGACTTAAATATGAAGTGTAATTTGTATTTCTTGTTTCAGGCTGTGCTCTTATATCAATGTGTTCAAGGCTTAGACTCTCATTCTATTGAAGGTTTGGGTGATTTCTTAGTTGAGTTAAAAAGATCTATTGATGTTGAACCAGTAAGGAAAGGAGTTAAAGCACAAAAAGTAAGAATCAAACGAAGGGTTTTGTATAGTACAGTGTAATCTTATAGAAAAACCTATGTTCTCCTCAATTTTTTATTTTCGTACATAGCTTTATATCAAGTGCAAAGTTGAATACATAGAATTATATTTCATATAAATAGTTTTCAGTTTCCAATTATTATCTACAGTATAATGTGAATCCATACTTTGAAATTTTGATTTTATTTTGTGCTGTTACAGTGGAGCACAGTTACATTAAACATACCACAATCCACACTCCGTCTTGTTATGACAGGAGTTGTTCAAGAATTAAAAGGCCAAAACAGAAGGATACCAGCTCTCGCAATTGCTTCTGCAGTTGGACAAAGAGCTAATGAACTTATGCCTAGTATACGAGACGAGGAGTCTAGAGCATTGATGCATTCAGAAGCAGAACGTAAGGAAACATTTAAAAGGTGGCCTCATATGGACTACAAGTATGTATTAATATTTAAAGAATATTTAAAAGAAAACAAAATTAATATTATATTCACCAATTCATTTTTGTGCAGATTTTTCTTGCATGTACATAACCTTTTTTAAGCTAATTGTCACGATATGGGTGATTCTATGATATTAGGTCTTACATTATTAGAATGACTATTGTCCTATTTCTTTATCATTTTACCTAAAGGGCAAGTCATTTATGTATGTTTTAATACTTTTTATAAGGCAAGGGTAAAGAAATCGGCCAGGGTAAATAAATTAAGGAGATAAGAATTGTGAAAATCAATTTAATAAAATAGGGACCACACATCTGGACTAAATCATTATCACTAGTAAATTTAATATATAATAGAAAACAAAAATAACAATTAAAATGAGAAAAAAGTAAAATTATAGGTTGGTGGATTGTAAGAAAGGATAAAAATAAACTCCAATTCCAAAACAAATATTGCTGTTAAAATCATTATATTTTGTAACAAACTTTACTATGACACTAATCCACATAAACTCGGTAAAATAGGCAATAGGGAATATGCATGTATTTTTTTTAACGTTTATACTGGTTATAACATTACCTACCAAATATATATAACACATCCAAAATATTATCCATTAGGCTGGAAAAAATGTTATAAAATTAATTTTCGATTTTCGAGGCGATTTAAAAACGACATTTTCGTTCGCTTTAGTTGTGTGTGATGACGTCACAACGTCGTTGTTTGACTTTGACATACAGTCATACACAAGTTTGGTGTAAACAAAAAACGAAGCTAAAACAACAAAGCTAAAAAAATAAGTGATAAAATCAACTTATTACCATGGAAAAGCACAGTAACCCATGTTATAAATATTGTGTCATCCCTATGTGCGAAAATAACACAAAAACTGCACCTGACAAAGTTTATTTTCGTATGCCGAATGGTGCAAGTATGTAGGAAAAAGTGCAAGGCGATGAGAAGAGACAGTGTATATTGTTTAATAAGTACTTTATACTGTTGTGAAGATTAGTCAGTATATTGAAATATATTTCCCACGCATACTTGTTTTATTTACAAACCTCGACGAAAACAACCTAGTTAACGAAAAGTTCGTAAACATTTAATTCATTAATTTTTATGTAATATCCTAGTGATAAATACTAAATAAATCTAATAAATAAATATTCTTATTTTGAAAACACAAACCATAGAAGACATGAATTAACTTCTTTTATTTATGGCAATGGCAGTTGCAAAGGTTTTGGCACTATTCTGCCAGTGTCGAGAATTTATATATTTTTTTATTATTTTATTTATTTACATTATCATTAGATTTATTACGCTGGGACTATATCACCCGGAATCCGCCTGGCATTGGAAAATTCAGTGCACTGAAAATAGAGCTACGAGGGCTGCACTAAAAGTATCGGGAATGGAATATTTCCACTGTTCCTGTCATATTAAAATCTTTTTAATTTAAAACTCCTTGGTTTTAAAAATCGAATACCGTTTATTTATTTAAAAAAAGATTCTCGGTCTCGTCACAAGGTCTTGTCAAACTTGTTTAGTCGTTGAGAAAATGGAATTGACTCGAGAAAATTCTAGAGCGATGATTTATTATGACTTTCGAAGTGGTTTAACACAAAAACAGTGTGTTGACCGGATGATTTCTGCATTTGGTGATGAAGCCCCATCCAAAACCACAATTTATCGCTGGTTTGCTGAATTTCAACGTGGATGTGTCAAGCTCAGTGATGATCCCCGTCGAGGTCGTCCAAAAACTGCAGTCACCCAAGAAAACGTTGCTGCTGTGCGTAAGCTGATTGAGGAAGATCGACATGTGACATACCGCGAAATTCAGGCAACTTTTGACATTGGCATGAGTCAAATACAAATAATCTTGCATGAACAATTAGGTGTAAAAAAGTTGTTTTCCCGATGGATACCGCATTTGCTCTGTGAAGAGCAAAAAGCGGCTCGCGTTACTTGGTGCGTCAGAACTCTCGAAAGATTCCACACAGGATCCTCAAATGCTGTATACAACAGGTGACGAATCCTGGATATACGCGTACGAACCCGAAACAAAAAACCAGTCACGAGTTTGGGTGTTCGAAAATGGGTTAAAGCCAACAAAAATTGTTCGTTCACGGTGTTGCAAAAAAATGGTGGCCACGTTTGTCTCCAAAACCGGCCATGTTGCGACTATTCCTCTTGAGGGACAAAGAACGGTTAATGCAGAATGGTATGCTAACATTTGTTTGCCACAGGTCGTTTCTGAACTCCGTAAAGAGAACTGCAACCGCCGCATCATCCTCCATCACGACAATGCGAGTTCTCACACCACGCACAGAACAAAATAGTTTTAGAGCAAGAAATCATAGAATTATTAGACCATCCGCCGTACAGTCCCGACCTAAGCCCTAATGATTTCTATACTTTCCCTAAAATAAAGAATAAATTGCGTGGTCAGAGATTTTCATCACCTGAAGAAGCTGTGGACGCCAACAAAACGGCAATTTTGGAGACCCCAACTTCCGAATGGAATGGTTGCTCCAATGATTGGTTCCATCGTATGAAAAAATGTGTCAAATTTCGCGGAGAATACTTCGAAAAGCAATAAATACATTTTTAAATAGTAATGTTGTGTCACTTCCTTGATTCCCGAAATTTTCAGTGCCGCCCTCGTATGCGCTAATACAATAGAGTTGAAAATGGAAGTTACGAGTGTCGAGCTGACATATATGACATTGTGTTCGATTTTCAACTCTATTGTATTAGTGCAGAGTTCTATTTATATATTAGATAGTTTCACGCGCCCTACGATTTTATTATTTGTCTGATCAATACCCCAGATTGATGAGAAGATTGGTGCGATCTGGTAGCTAGGACTTACCGAATTATTTTTTAGCTTTTAGTACATTACCTACATTATTTTTATTGTAATAAAACCGGTTAACATAAAAATATTTTTTTATTTAATTTATTTTCAAGTTTTTAGTTTTATTGCTAGATGATACTTCTCATTCTACTGAGTTCATTTAGTGCCTCACTATTACATGGTTTATTTCCTGACAATTTGTTGCAATCTAACTCTTCTATACACAATCCTTCCAAAGACCTCACTCGACTCAGAGCTACGTAAGCTTGTCCTTCCTCAAACAATTTTGAGCCCAGATATACAACTGCGTGGTCTACTGTGCTACCTTGCATTTTATGGACAGTTGAAGCCCATGACAAAATTAAAGGCAACATCCTTCTTTCAGCCGTCCTATAATTGAACTTTGCCGGAAACTGTATGGCTTTAGGGTGAATAAGATGTATACCATCTCTGCCAAAGTCGATTTGAACTGACGGTACATCTGTTTCGTACATTTGGGTTATCGACGGACGATACGTACGACGATTGGACGTATCATTTTTAGCCACCCTAACGCCATACAGTCCTCGACACGATACAAAATCTTGACTTGGGTGGGAAACCCATGCTTGGATCCCGACTCTTAAGTTGTAAAAGTAAATATACCTACACTGTCAAAACTATTCTATTTTTTCAGAATGAGCTCTGTCCTACTAATCAAGCCCTTTCATTAGACACCTGTATTGAGGTGATTGTGAATAATCCGCCATTTTGTGGCGGCGACCATCTTGGATTTTATTTTTTCAGAATGAGCTCTATTCTACTAATCAAGCCCTTTCATTAGACACCTATATTGAGGTAGTTGTGGAAAATATGTAATTCACCATTTTGTGGCGGCGTCCATCTTTAATTTTATTTTATAGTGAGCTCTATTCTACCAATAAAGCCCTTTCATTTGATACCCATATAGAGGTTGTTGTGAAGTAATATGTAATCCGCCATTTTGTATCGGCGGCCATTTTGGATTTACAGTCATAAATTTTTTATTATTCTATTGTCATCAAGATTAAGAGTGGATACCAAATATCAGATCGATCTGGTGTCAGGAAAGGGGTAAAATTCCAATTACTAAATTTGACCCAAACAAATAAATAAATAAACTGGCCAAGCTAAATAAAACCGTTTAAAAAAAAAGTTTTGAAAGTAGATACTCGTTCGACTATACGATGACGTCAGGTTTTGTTCCGATGGTATATATCATTTTTTGAAATTTGTGCGGGATTTTAAAAAGAAAACACTTTGATGATTAAATTTCACTATTAATTCAGGATACATTTTAAAAACATTTGTACAGGTATGCTTTTTTAGCGATAAAGATTAAAAATAAAAATATGTTATCCATTTTAGTGTCACATGCATATTCCCTATTATCCTATGATAAAAGTATACATCAAACTATTGATATTTTATCACTAAACATTATTTAAAACTCGTTTATAACCAACACTACTATAAAATATGTATGATTTTTATAAAATATCAAAAGTAAAGTAACAAATTTTTCACGTTTGACCTTGTGATTAAAACCGCACAGCATGACGTCAATTTCTTGTACTTTTTCTTCGTCAGTAAACGTCATTAAAAAATTTTTTATGTCAGTTGTCAGTCGAAGTTTAGTGCAAGTTTTGTGCGGAATATCAGCATTTCTCTTCGATAATAATAATATAGCACCGATAAAAGGCATTTTAAAGTAGTAAAATTACCAACCAACATTCTGATGTGTGATTCAGTGTGATTTGATAGATGACAGGTGATGACAGGTTGACAAGAATGTGACGTTATGACAACAAATTTTAGCGGCTATATTATTGAGGGTGTTTGATAATTTTTCTGCCGCTAGGGGGCAGACCCAACGCACACAATGCGACATCTGGTGGCATAAGTGGTATCAAAAACGGTCAATAAAAATTCACAAGGAATGGTCCAGATTGCTAATGTATTATGTTATTATGAACAATTTGACATATTTTTCAAAAACTTGGAAAATACCCTATTACGTAAATGCTAGGGGTGAGAAAATTTCATGACAATTTCAATTATTTCAGTTTATACACGAATTTTTCACGTTAATTATTCACTGTACGAAACCACTACATGGCACTGTTGCGTCGCAATATCTAAGAAATAACAGCATTCTAACATCTGAGCGCTGTTTAGATATAGTCGTCTTATTTTTATGATTTTAGTAGCAGAATGAAATTTTGCCAGGGGAAATAAAACAGAAACTTGGGACAAAAGTTAAGTTGAAAATGTATTAAAAATAAACAAATATTGTTGTATTTTTCCTTTATGATACTTATGTAAATTTATTTAAGCTTTGTGCTAAACATACTTTAGTTTGACAAATGATACAAAAAAGTGCTATTAGTATCTAAAAGTTTGACTAAAAACGGCAAGGGGATTAGATTAGGAAGGATGGAAGGAAGGAAATTAGATGTTGTAATTGGTTGAAAAAAAAAGAATCATATGGAATGAAAAAGCTATTTTAAAGTTAAAACTTAAGACCGCACCACTTGCCTCTTATTGTAGAATCACTCATGTTATACACATTGAACATCTTATGTAATTCCCGTTTCTGGCACAAAGTTTCTGAATTTTATTTCCTTCATAAACCTGTAATATAATTTAGTAAACTTTATAATTTTTCAGATGGGCATTACCAGCGAGAATGGCACAAGCTGGATTTTACCATCAGCCGTCTCCTAGCGGCGATGATAGGGCGATGTGTTTTACGTGCATGGTGTGCCTGGTTTGTTGGGAGAAATCTGATGATCCATGGGTAGAGCACGAACGACATTCTCCCAACTGTCCATTTGTTCGAGGCGAATATACTCATAATGTTCCAATTTCTGTAAGTTTGTTTTCTATGCGAAGTATTTATTTGAGTCATGGGACATTTCACGTGAAGCGCACAACCAAAAAAAAATGAGGCCGTGAATTTTGTTTATACTCTGGTCAGTTAAACTTCTAGAAGACGAGGATGTGTACACACAATGTTTTTTTGTATCATACTTTATTGCTGAGTTATTAAAAAAATTAGTAAGTGTGAAGTCCGTTATTTTTGGATGAATATTTTCATCAATTAATTTGTAACAAAAACAAAAAAAGTATTTTTTTTTTATAGTTAAAAAGTTGAAATCTAAATTTTTTTATCGAATTCTAAATTTGTTTTTTTGCATATAGTAAACCAGAAGTGAAAATTTCAAATCAATATTTGAGTAATTTCGACCATTTTATACCATTTAATTCAAGGTTAAAATATTTAAAAAAATATTTTAACCTTGAATTCAAGCTTTTAAATTACAAATTTATTTCAATTTTTTTTTAGTGATCGCTAATAGTTTAAGACTTAGAGTGGACTTAGAAATATAGTAAAACATCTAATTGATGAGCGGTAAAAGATTCAACTAAAAATGAAGAACTGACTTAATATTACAATATAAATAATGTAATACCGAGACAGATAGATAATAGCTGTTTCTTTCTACCAAGTAACGACGAGTAGTTGTATATCTAAGTTCCCCACACCGATTTCGGTGACGGTGGCTAGTTTCATTGAAACCAGGCCAGCTACGCAGGAGTTATTTTTATAGTGCCCAAGTATTTGCGCAGTACACAAGAGCACTCTCTCTTCCTTTACTCTCGAAACCCAGTGGGACTGACAGACCGACACGACTGGCGAGAGCTCAGGCGCAGGTCCGTCATTTTACATGCCCATCCGACCCATGGATCATCTTTCTTGTCAGACAATCAGGTGATCAGCCTGCATTGTCCTAACCAAACTTGGAAACAACAATTTTTGATGTTCCAATGCGGGAATCGAACCCACGACTAACGAGTCGACAGCCAAGCTCTGCCACTGCCACTGGACCAAGGAGGCTGTTAACAGCGAAAAACATTTTTTTTGGGTACCTCCCCTACATGTAATGTGGGGATGATTTTTTTTTCTCGCGTCTTCCCCATAGTGTGTGCCATCATTAGATAGGTATTTTATAAACATTGAGAGGTTTCTGAGACGATTTTTTGATTTAGGCATCCGTTTGCGAGATATTCAACTTTAAAGTGCTTTTTTTGTTAAAATAGTCCCTCTAAAAGCTAAACGGCTGGCTCGAATCTGAAATGAAAAAAATCATGATGGTAGTCCATGTGCTGAACTTTGAAGGAAAACTATAACGGCTCATATAACTTTGTTACTTAAAAGTTGTAGATACAGCTCACAGCTATGTGTATGTTCTCTATATGCTCTAAGTCTTAAACTATTAGCGATAACTTTTTAATTTTTTTGTGTTTTTTATGTGTTTAATTAGTACATTTAAAGTTTTAATTGAAGGTTAAAATATTTAAGAATAAAAAGGTCGAAGTTACTTAAATATCGATTTGAAATTTTCACTTCCAGTTTATTATACGCAAAGAAATTAAAAAAAAAAAAAAAAACACTTCAACTGAACAATATTCAACTTTAGAATTCAATAAATAAATTAAAAATTTCAAATTTTTCACTATAAGAAACAATACTTTTAAGTTTTTGTTACAAATTAATTGATACAATAAATTATTAGCCTCCAAAAATAACGGACTTAGTAAATTTTTAAAAGCACCAATAAAGCATGATACGAAAAAAACATTGTGTGTACACATCCACGTCTACTAGAAGTTTAATTGACCCAGAGTATAAACAAAATTCACAACCTCATTTTTTTTAGTTTTCCGCTTCATGTGAAATGTCCTTCATTTCAATTTATGCTTAAGATGTTTTTTAATTATAAAATTATACCCTAGGTCACGAATGCAACATCATGTGCGGTACCATGTTCAAATGTCTGTGTTGTCTCAAAAGGAAATACTGGAGATATGATTGCTACGGGAACCAGAGATGGCAAGGTTAATGTGTGGAAGTTTGATTGTGGTCTTAAATTGACAAAATTTATACATCTATCACCATATGATTCCATATTTAGTGGCATTTTAACAACAGACTGTAATAAAGTATGGTCAACCAGTTTAGAAAAGGATACATGTGAGTAGTTTTTATATGTGTAAATTAGCTTCACACCATCAAATTTTTTGATATTACATAATATGTTTCTTGGTAAGTTTTGACTTGATTACTATAATCTGTAAACATAATATTTATGGACATAACAAAAATGCCTGTTTTGTTCTAAAAATTAACTTAATTTTCTTTCTTTCAGCTACTTATGGCATAAAACTTACTGCAATGGCATTTCTTGGGATGACCTCACAACAGGAATATAATCAGGGACAAAATACTGATAACTCAGAAAAAGAAAATACGTGTACCAAAACCAAACCTTCCCTAATTTGTGCAGTAACCATTACTAGAACTAATTCACCGCTATCTGACCAGCCTATTCAGGATGATTCAAGCAAAGCGCTTTTTCACTCTGGTGAGCCAAATAATTCAAAGGGAAGTATCGAAGCAATGAATGATCAAAATGAAGCAAAAAATAATGTACCATGTTCAAACAAAATGTTATTCCTTTTAACATACGATATATTTAGTTCTCTTGCTGGTTCAATAAATACTGTAGTTCAAACCTCAAATAGTAGTGGCAATTCAAAACCAGGAGGCAGTAAGAAAGTATACACTGTACAAAGGTCAGATGATGCAAATATTTACGATGATATTTACTTCCAATACTCTGATGAGGACACAGAGCTTCCACAGTGCACAAATAATTTAATAGATGAAACAATTAGCAATGTAATAAATCTTAATGCATCTTCTAGTAAAGAAGATTGTAAAATATGGGACCCCAAAAAAACTGTGTGCACAAAACATTTGAAAGCTTTGCCATCACCGCCAACAGCGCTCTTACCCGAACTCGTCCCTAATTCTGTACAACCTTGTATGCTAGATTTTGTTGGAAATATTTCGCAAATAAAAAGTTGGAAAAGTGGACACTTAGAGTCAGTTGGGACAAAGGTTGTTGATCAGACTGACGCTAGTCAAGGTGATATCCCAACCTTGACGCAGTATCTCAACATGGCGGGTCAGGGACCACTAG
The DNA here is from genome assembly GCA_037179445.1 of Phengaris alcon alcon. NCBI lineage: Eukaryota > Metazoa > Arthropoda > Insecta > Lepidoptera > Lycaenidae > Phengaris > Phengaris alcon. The sequence goes on along the minus strand of JAYRCH010000369.1, from coordinate 75,365 downwards.
ATATATCCGATCTGAAGTGGTATGAAAGTAGTGAAATTGCAGAGAAGGTAAGTGTTAAATTTGGTGGAAGTAAAGTAGGCACGCAGACAGCAGTGAGTAATATGAACAATGATGGTTTTGAGAGTGATCCCCCCCAAGAAGATGCAGTCTCTCAAGGGATTGCAGTACAGTGTCTTTGTCTTCCAAACAACCTAAATATAGATGAACATTCAAAAGTAACTCATATCCTTCCCACTGAGGATAAAGAACATTTGTTAATTATTATATCTACTATTGATCCGAGACTAATAAAATTGGTGGAAAAATCAGATCTAGATAGTGAAAGCAAAATGGAAGTTGACGAATCTTCAGATCTCGATCCTAAATCTGATAGATCCGATCTAGACCCTAAATCGGATAAATCTGATCAAGATCCTAAATCATATAGATCTTTTAAATCTGATAATGAGCATCCCAAATTTTATAAGTCCTTTAAGTCTGATAATAGTGATTTTTCACAAGGGCTAAGCAAATCATATATGCTGTTATATAAAATTAATAACAAAACATCAATATATACTTTGGAAGACAATCCTACTTCAGTTAAAGAGTTACCCTTAAACGAAAGCCCTGTCGACTTATGTCTATTACCAATTAATAAAGAGAACGAGTACACCTTCGCTGCTGTTGGATTTGATGGGAATCTAAGGTTGTACTCTTTGACAGATTTTAAATTATTATCAGAAAAGAAAGTTCCCAAAGGACAATTTACATCAGTTGTGTACTGCGCCTCAGTGGATCGACTCAGTGTCTCCACGAAACATGGAATGATATATTTTTATGCACTAAATAACTCTGAAAAAGATTGCACTGATGATGTTAATGAAGACGAGCTGGCCAATTTAGATTATGACATGTTACAGTTACGCGATGAAGCACCTGACTCTCCGCTGCCAGTTATTATTGCCAACAAATCATATTTGTCTACAAGTGATCTCAAAACCTTAATGGATCTTACAGGTTTTTATGGCTTGAATAGCACTGTACCATACAGCGCGGTGGTTCCGGGATTTTGGTGCGAACTTTCGCCGGCACAACGGTCTAGATTTGAACATCAAAACAACAGGTCATGGCGACTTCAAAACACGTCATCGACATGGGATGAGCATGTTCTCGAGTTAACTTTACCTTACAGCGCTTTATTGTCGCACATCGAGTTTAGTTTTATATTACATTCTGCCGGGTCAGTTAATTTGCCTATAATACAGGTAACCTTATTGAAGCAAAATCTCCATGGGATAGGATACAAAAAGGATGCCTCTTTCAGTCACATAACTGAATTGGTTACGCGTTTGTCGGAGTCGCCGGATCAATATCCCGTTATAGAGGCAGATATATCAAACTTGGAAAATCCAGTAAACAGCGAAGAGTACCTTCAAGCTCATAATGCTGAGATTTTAGCGGGACCTTTATTATTATCCTCTGGCCTAGACATGACTCAACAGGCCGGCAAATTGTTACTTACTAGTCCAAGACTATACCGGGCACGGGGCAGAACGTTTTTAATTCATATTAAAACCTTGTTCGATCCAGCCAAAGACATGTCTAAGGGGTCTATTAAATCAGGCGAAAGTAGCGCAAAAAAATCAGGATTTATCGGATGTGATTGGTTACATCAAATATCGATTACGGTTTGGGCGTGTCCACATACAGATGTGCCCTTAGAGAGGCAACAAAGAATTGCTATGTTAGAGTCAAAAACATTTTTACAAACTTTATGCGATACAGCCGTAGGTACCTCTGTAGCTGAGAAGAAGAAATTAGCTCTAGACCTTTTAAATTGGGTCATCTCGGTAAGACTCCAACGCATACGACTCGCAAAAGTAGATCAAGATAAGGATGCACTAACACCAATGGAAGCACAGCAGCTGGAGTGTATCCAAGAAATTACCAACTATCTACCAGAGTTAATTAAAAACTGCATTTTATGCGGAAATAGAAGCATTGCTAAGAAGTGTGTCAAAATAATATTAGTTACCAGCGAGTAAGTTAATTATTATTAATTATTAGTTTAATTAAATATCTCTATATAATATGCACTGATACACAAGCTAAATAATACTTATTTTCAGAGGTGCAAGTCAGTTACCGAAGCCTTGGACGTCAGATTTTGATTCAACATTGACTAGTGTTTTGATTTCCTGCATACCATTAGTGGGTGTTTGCGATTCACCAGGGGCTTTGAAATGGTTTATGGCGTTATACACTACGCGGGCTACCAGAGGTTACAATCCTGACCTCGTGACGTGTGGGACAACGCTGCTAGAACACGTGGCCAGGTGTTTGCGAGACCGAGACGATCAGTATCATCAATTATTACGTGCGAGGTATGTTACAAAAGTAATTTATATTATGTAACTATTTACAAATTCTCAAATGACACATTTGTTACATTGTCTTAAAACTTATAATCCTACTACTATTATAAATATGAAAGTTTGTGAGGATGGATGGATTGATGAATGTTGGTTAGTTGTTACTCTTACACGCAAAAACTACTGAACGTTTTTGATGAAATTTGGTATGGTAGTAGCTTAAGCTTTGAAATGACACATAGGCTACTTTTTATCCCGAAAAAGTACATTGGTCCTGTGGGATATAATAATATAGTTAATATCATAATACTTGAAACATGAAATATTGCATTTTTAACATATTATTCACTTTGTAGGTTTGGGTTATATGGACTACCTCTGGAGCGCAATGTATTCGCCACGGACGTGCCGGAGCTGGGCAAAGGTTCGTCGATGGCGATCACGTACGCCAGCGTGCTGTCCGGCGAGGCAGCCACGTCGCCCGCTCCCAAACAGGACTACCAACTTAAAGACCTTCTAAACCTACCTCTAGATGGTATATTTATGTTTTAAATCTAACTATTCAATCTGCTAAAATTAAGGATATTAAAATGTATGCTTGTAATTTCTAATCAACAGCTCTTCATTCATGTACGCAGACAATATAATATTATAAACTAGCTGTTGCCCGCGGCTCCGCCCGCGTAAATACAGTATCCTAAAGGAACATTGTACTTTTTCGGGATAAAAAGTAGCCTATGTTTTAACTTTTTAACTAAACTACTACCATACCAAATTTCATCAAAATCCGTTCGCTAGTTTTTGCGTGAAAGAGTAACAAACATCCATCCATCCTCACAAACTTTCAGATTTATAATAGTAGGATATCAGGAATTCATTGTTATTATAAATTTTCTCTTCTCCTTTGCAGGTATCTAAAAATAGCCCTATTATTAAATCGGCGAAATAACGTTAAAGATTTAGTTGTGGTGGTGTTTTTTTTTCGTGTTTTAGGCCGCCTTGCCGCACACACGTCAAAAGTGGCAATTAAGGTGGACAAAAATATTTAAATAAGAAATCGTTTTTAGGGTTCCGTGGTAATTACAGGAACCATTATAGTTTCGCGCTGTCCGTCCGTCAGTCTGTACTCCCTTGCTGACTTCGGTAATTATGAATGTAAATTTACGAAATTTTGTACAGTTGTATATTGCACATAGACTTTATTTTTAGTTGTATAAAATAATTATAATATTATATTTTAGGGGTGGCTCCCAGTACATGTAAAGTGGGGAGATATTTTTTGTATCCTACCCCATTGTATAGGGTATCGTCAAATAGGAATTTTAAAATAAAACCGAGGTTACTATTTTGTAAAGTAAACCATTTTAGAGAAATCGACCTCCAAAGTGGTTTCCAAATGGGTCCCCTCTGATATAGAGTTACAAACTTTTATAATCAACTTTTATTAGAGTTACAAAATAGGAACTTTCCATGCTAGTGACTTATGTAAATACTCTTGAGGAAAATTATTTTCAGCGAAATCAGGCGAAAACTTTTTGAGCAATGGGGATGTTGCCTAGTGTGGAATGTCACATTTTTATAAATTATATTTTGAAATTATTGATTAAAGATACATAAATCTAAAAGAAATAGGTATTGAGATTGACGCGATTAAAAATTATAAGCAAATAAAAATATTGCCCATCTCTTTCTCGCAAAACGATTTGTTACGCCACAAGTTGCAACCGCCATATATTTTGTAATGACAAATGTATGGCGGGTGCAACTCGTGACGTCACAGGCCGATATATCGCTCTCTTTTATATTGTAAATTTATATTGTTTGTATCTTCGTTATTTTTTAAGATATACGAAAATGGGTTCTAGATTGTTTGTTAACATGTTGTCTAACATCGAATATACGAAAAAAATTTTTTAGGCAACATGCCTATTTGATAAAAACTTCTTTCACGTATGTACTCCTTCTATAATCAGTGTCCTGGCACGCTCTTAGTTAGGTTATTTTATATATTATAACAGTTTTATATAACAACTAGCTGGTGCCCGCAACTTCGTTTGCATAGAACTAACGGAAGCGAAACCATATTTTTTTTAAACGGAATCCCAAGATAAAGTAGCCTATCTTAGACCTTATAACATCAGGTATCTGCCAGTGAAATTCCCGTAAAAAATAACAAAAACGACGATCACTTCCAACGTGGTATATTCATACAAATTTAAGATTTAATTAGTAGAAGGGTTTACTTATAGTATATTAAAAATAAAATCCAAAGAATAATCAAACTGAAATTACAATTAAAACAGAGTTAAAGAGCATGTCTAAATGAGGTCCGCGTGCACTCGACACGCATTCGGCACGAGTTCTATTCATAAAAAAGATTAACTTTACAACATTATTATTTTGGCTATTAAGTTAGTTAACTAATTGAATGTTTACCCAAAATATCATCAATATTGACTGCACTTTTGCCGTGTCTGCGCCGGCCGGAATCTTTAAAAATATACTCATTTCTTAAGATATTCACTTATTCTATAATTTTAAATCTATGAAACAGTTTGACTTTGAAATGTATAACGTAATGTACTTATACAATGTATAATTTTGTAATATAAATGTAATTTTGAATAAAACATATTACATTCATTTATTTCACAAATGTTGTGGTGCAGAGTGTAAGGGCGGCAACAGCGGAGGCGGTGGATGGTGGGGCGGCGCCGGCGCGTCGGCAGCGTGCGCGGGGCTGGCGGAGGCGCTGCCGCTTCACGTCACCTGCCACCTCGCCTCCGATGGCACCAAGCTCGAGTCGGCCGCACCGCGAGTGCCGCCGCCCGTCGTCAGCGCGCATCCAGCTGACACGCAGCAGGTCACTCCATACTACTTTTACTTAGATCATGTTACGTTTATTAGTACCATGGGTGTGATAATGTGATTTATCATTTTTGGGACACTCGTAACGTACGAGTGTCCCAAAAAGGATATGATAACGAATAGCCTTCGGTTATAATAACGACGGTTCACCTGATTGTAGGCGTTTACCTCATTGCATGGACAGTTCGGTCACAAGTGCATTGCTTTGCTTGATATTCAAAAGGAGTATAGCCTGTTGTAATCTTATTTTATATCCTCAGCTCTGGTCTGTTGTCAAAGAGGGTCAGCTGAAAGAATCGTGTCATAACCCCAACTCATTAGACGATCTAGAAAGCTCAATGATGGATTGCGACTCTGAAGAAAAACTTGAAGTTGATGATGAAAAATTATTCAAGGTAATCTTATAAGGACGAATGGATATTTTTTTACGCATGCTTTTGCATTGCTACTCGCTGATTAGAAAATATTTCGACGATTTTCAGTTTACTATTCCTCATGAAATTATATAGATTTATGTTGATAAATAAATACAACACAGCACCTGACAATAGAAGTGTTTCTAACTAAGGACAAATGTATAACTTGTACCAACTACCAATTGTTAATTTTTGTTTGTTGGTTAAGGAGCAGCAGCTGTGTAACATACCGTGGGCGGCGCTTGTGACGCGGCCGCCGCAGCACACGCTCGTCGTAGAGCGCATGCACTCGGGCGCGCGCCGATACGTCGTGCTCGACTTCGGACACGTCGTGCACCTCACTGATGTGGTAACTTAGAAACTGTGCAAATTTTATGCAGCAAAATATAATATACTTTTTTGTTTACGTCACATTTTGGATCATTGAACTCTTAAAAAAACTTTTTTATTTATAGTTTTTTTTAATAGCCACATTAACAGTACAAAACATGTTAAATATATAAAAAATGTGACGTGTAGTTAAACAGATCAGTGGTGTAGTGAAAAAAAAGTAACTAGGTAAAGGAAATATTACTGCTGTCAATTGAGACTCGCAACGATTCTAGTCTCTTTAACACCCATCCAATTTGGTCCTCACTTAACATTAATGTTAAATTAGAAGGCATCTCTTCGGTCGAACCGGTCCACTCGGGCCGAAGCTCGACTCTCGCACATTGTGTCCTAAAGTTGACGTTTGTGTCGTACAGATAATCCCCATGTGCTCGGACCTAGTGACGCTGTGCATCGACATCTGGACGGTGAGCGAGGAGACGGACAGCGTGAAGCTCGCGTTCGCCACCGACATCGCCACCAAACACCTCGTGCTTACAGACCTGCAGCCGCCGGCCTACGCACGATACATGAAGGTTTGTTTATTTTATTTGGTGAATAACTAATATTACTAACACCACAATGGCTTGTTTATTATTTGATTGGACTCACTATTTACTTGGTTAAGCCCGTTTCTAATATACTTGGACCAACAGGCTTGGCTTGAAATATGATTAATTGAAAATGTTTGTTTATTTTAAATGTAAGCTCGTCGTGTAACAAAGTCGTAAAATTTCTTGTCTCGGAGGTAGTTCTTGAGCCGAGAAAAGAAAAAGTATTTACTTGAGAGCTAGATACTGCGAATAGGGGGAAAGTTCCACAATTTCAAAGCCCACTTCTTGAATGGCAGCCGTGGCCACTGGAGCTCAGCTTTTTGAGCTGGTGCGTTGTTTTGGTTTAACATATTCTAATGAATATAGCTACCGGGAATCGTGGCCTATTTATATAATTTTTTAAACTGTGGTACATTTTCAGGCTGTCTCTGTCGCACGCGCACGTATTGTCGCGTATGGGAATAAGTCAGCGCGTAGACTGTAAACAGCATTTGCCCGCAGCTTCGCCTGCGTGGCAGAGTGTTCGTGGCAAAAAACTTCTTTAGCAAATATACCTGCAATATAGTAATACACAGAGTAAAAATATATACTATGTAATAAATTTTCACACGTACTTTTTAATTTTAAGATATCTCCTAGATATAATCTCCTTGATAAGTGTAATTAAATCGTATCCGTCTAAATAGCTTCTGAAAATACCACATTATTTCTGATCATTTTATTAAACTTAGAAGGGGTAAAGAAACATATTCTTAAAAGATAGACATATCTAATTTGCCGTCGCGGTCTTTTTTCTAGACCTATAAAAGAGAAACAATCCCACCATACATTGTTTAGTTATTTATCTCCAACGGGTTAGGTTAGGCAGCGTTTTCGATAAAAGTTCCCAGACGGCTTGATTTTTTCCGACACCTTCAACAATTATCGTCATAAATCAAACAATTCCCACAAAACCTTAACAAATTCTTATCGACCTAAACCTTCCTAAGGAACCACTCGGTCGGTAAATGTAAACGGCATGAAAATCCTTTCAGTGTTTTTGAGATTATCGCGAACATACAGACAGACAGACTCGGCGGGGCACTAAGTATCCTATGTCCGTCTCCTGGTTCTAAGCTACCACCCCACTAATTTTCAGCCAAATCGGTTCAGACGTTCTTGAGTTATAAATAGTGTAATTAACACGACTTTTTTTATATATATGTAAATATTAGGTCATTACATATGAATTTGGCGTTTTGTAAAGGAGGAACATAAAGTCGATTTTTTTATAACATAATATATTAATTTAATCAAAGTATATACGATTTCCATCTATGCACTTTTGCCATCTCATAGGAAGTTCATTGATTCCTTTACTAAAAAACCATTCTGACAGGAATCATTAAAATCTTTGAAGGCGCTTTGGACTGCCCCATCGGAGTTGAATTTTTTCCCTTGCAAGAGGTTATCCAAACTTCGAAAAAAAATGGTAATCTGTCTGGTGGTAATCTAATGACCTAATATTATTTTATACTGCCAAAAATAAAATCTATAAGCTGTCTATAACTGCACCAAATTTTATCAAAATCGCTTAGTAGTTATTGCGTGAAAGAGTAACAAACACCATACATGCGTACATACAATATTTCGCGTTTATAAGTAAGAATGTCTTAAATTTTTAAACTAGATTAATGTTTTTAAGATTTCGAAAATGTATTAAAAGAGGAAACGTCAGTAGGCATTAGGCGTATGCACTGACACAAGGTCACACACAATACCTTAAAATATTAGAGAGTGTGGCCGCCCATCCTAGTTGGAATTGTTTTGGGTTCTATTTCGTCCTAAAGCTCTCATAATCAACTCATAATAGTTTTTTTATATATCTTCTATGTACAGACAGCGACCAGTTACGGATATTTTTTTTTATATATTGATAACGCGTGGCTTCGGTACAAAAGTGCGTTCCCGCTCTTAGAGAGTTAATCTGATACGCCACACGCAGTTACGTGACAGTTAGCGGGACTCGATATTTTTGCAAAATTAGAATGCATGAAAAATTATAAAAACTGGGTATTTTTAAATTAAACGTGTATTCTGTATACATAAAAGTTAAAAAAAAAAAATTAATTGTTCTTACATAACAATTAACATTCCCAATAGTGTTTCTGTCACTCGTCATACTTAGGGGTGTTTTAGAAGTAACTGCAAGTAGAAGGAGCCAATACGAATAAATAACTTTCTTAATCGCAGATAACAACTATTGGACGATATGGAATGTCTGCTATGAAGTGTAGAATACCATTGGGTTGGTTCTTTGGTGAAATAACTGAAGTAGCGAACGTCCAGGCGTCTGTAAACGCTCTGAATGCACTACACCAAGATTTGACATGTCGGTTCCGGTAAGTTTGTTATAGAACTGAAATTTTAAAGTTTGAATACTTAATTGTTTTATGTATGTATGTAATTGGAATCATTGCAAATTGTATTATTTCTATCCAAAAATGATGTTTTTAACTCTATTTTTATCAATTATGTAAATGTAATTATGTACCGTACTTAACGGTTTTCATTGTAGGTTGGCAACAGGAAAATTAATAGATTTACTTAATCCGTATTTGGAGTTATACAACGGTAACGCCGTTCACATGATGGCATACCTAAATCAAGGAAATGACACGGATCCCAAGGTCATTACAGCATACCAAGAGTGTATTGAACTACAATCACAGCTGCACAACTGCACCAATATTATGAAAAAACTACAGAAAACATCGACCAGCAATGTTAAAGCTTTAGAAGCCGTCAACTGCGGCGTCGTTACAGCAGAGGCACTGCTTGAGAAAGCTTCTACTGATAAATTGCGTGTGATTGCGGAAAACATAATCGATATGTTGCTTTATTTCTTGTACCACAATCAGCTAACGGTAAGTTCTTTCCTTAAATAAATCAATCTAACAAATCACAAAGGATGCAACATTATTTAAGCACAATAAACGTATACTATGTTATGTATACAATATTATATTCGCGTTAATTAGTAAAAGCGCAGTAATTAGTAAAAATGTGAAAACGGCTTACTTATGGCTTATTTCAGTTGGTGAATTTAAACACGGCTTAAGAGTTAAGCGTCAATGGTCGATTTTAAGTACTAAAATCTAAATATGAAAACATTCTGAAATACTCACCGCACGGAAACTTGGCCAAGTACAAAAGGTGTGATAACTGTCTTTTTTTGCACTTAGCTCTAAAATTTTGGTTAATTAAGATCTGAGTCTATCCAGTTAATGTTCCTGATCCCTTTTTCTCACAGTTAAAGGTTTTATAAATTGATAATGAAGTTTATGCAAAAAACACATTTACACAAAATTTAACACTTAAGTTTAAAGCACTACGAATTTAAAATTGTCCGAAATTTTTGTCGCTTTCTGTCCTTTTTAATAGCGCGTGTTACCTCCTCTAGCCCTTATAACCGCCTGCATTCGGTCTGGCATGCTTTGGATGACGTTCTTGATATCGACTTGTGATAAGTCGCGCCACGCTCTCACTGCAGCATCTCGAAGCTGGTTAATGATTTGTGGTGGGTTCGATGATGATTTTATTGCTCGTTTCAGCTTATCCCATATGTGTTCTATCGGATTTAAGTCCGGGCTGCGAGCTGGCCACTGCAATTTTGTGAATACCAGCCTCTTGAAGTTACTCATTTACTATGCGAGCGACATATGGACGGGCATTATCATGCATTAAAATGAATTGTTCATAACCAATGAACCCTCCAAAGGGCACAACATGTTCTTCGAGAATTTCCTCGACGTACCGAGTCGCATTTAAGGCGTTATTAACGATGACCAATTCCGTACGAGCATCAGAACTCACGCCACCTCATACCATTATAGAGCCTCCGCCAAAACAGACCGTCGGAGTGGTCGTTATCGCCAAATAACGTTCGCCTTTCCTTCTCCAGACACGTTGTCGACCATCAGGTGCATTTAAAGCGATCCTGCACTCGTCAGTAAACAAAACCCTTGCCCATTGCTCATGAGTCCAGTTAGCGTGTTCGCGGGCAAAGTGAAGTCGAGCTACTCTGTGCTGAGGGAGAAGCTGTGGACCACGGGCTGGTCTTCTTGTCCTCAAATTAACTTCCTCCATACGTCTTCTCACCGTACGCTCGCTAACATTCACACCTCTGGAGATTTGAAGCCGCTGACGGATCTCGACTGCGGTCAGGAAGCGATTTCTTAAAATCTCTAACACAATAAAGCGGTCGTCACGAGCTTATGTACATCGTACACCACCACTACCTGGTCTTCGGGTGAAGCGGCCAGTCTCTTGATATCGTTTTAGTGCATATTGCATCGAGGAACGCGGCACGTTTAGGACAGTAGCCACTTCACCACTATATGCACTAATATGCACTTCAAATTAGTGAATTACCCTCTTGAAATTAACGTGACCATTTTTTCTACCCACCTACACGATAAGATCCAAGTTAGAACCCCTTAAAAAAGTGTTATCGCATATTATGAGTTTGGCCAAGATTCTGTGCCGCTGAGTATATAAACGCCAACCTACGAGTAACAATACTACAAAAACGTAACCCTCATTCATTTCACACGAACAAATAGCAATGACAACGAAACACTCACACTCTGTCCGTGCATGCCTGCATTGCGATTATATATCCCCGTCACGTGACACGATGATCGGTGAATCGGCGCAGTAATGTACGATTGTGTCGGGGAAAAAATAAAAACAGACAACACAAGATAAGCGGAACGTAGACAAATTAACTTACTTAAGAAAGGTTAATCCAGTATTGTACATATTATCTGAATGGCTTCTACATCACTTCACAACTCACCATGGCATTTTTGCGATATAAAATAGTGTAAAAACCTAAAAATCCCAATAATATGTTTGATGCAATATTCCTGCGACGCAACCGCACGACCCGAGTGTGACAACCGACTGAAGCGCCGCGCGGTGTCTTTTTTTAGCCACGCCCGCCGCGTCAATCGTGGAACTGTTTTTGGCTCAGTTACGCTTCTGTGTATTGTAATTGGTAGACGCCAACTATTTTTTATCCATTCTACATACAATTTTTTTGCATAATTTTGGCTTTTACTAAATTACTTAATTGTACTGCAGAATGTAGAGAGTCAGGATGAGGAAGAGGAAGAGAATTCGTGTGGCAGCGGCATTTCGGAGGCGTGGGTCCGGGGCGTAGCTGCTCTGGGCGTGGCCGCTCCCGCACGCACTGCCGCCGGCGCGTGCACGCTGCTCGCCCGCGCTGCTGCTGTGCAGCCATGGTGGGGGACACTTCTAGCCGACCTGATCGTGGGACCCTTCGCCGATCGGGACGCGCCGCCTTGCCCTCTCGATAGGTATTTTCATGCTATTAATAGGATATAATTATTTTAATTCATAAGATGTCTGAAGTAAGTCATTAGTAACAGTAGTTATATGAAATTGTTATCTAGATGTCTAAGAAATTTACTTTATTAGTTATTATGTTTTTGATGTTTATTATTAGTTACTTGTTTGTCATATTAGGATAAGGTCCTGTAAAGATAGATTTTTATTCCTGGTTATAGATGGCTGGCGGCCGTGATGTTCATGGCGCGCAAGAGTATGTACGCGCACCGCGGTGAGGGCGCCGGCGTAGCGGCGGCGCTGTGCGAGCGCGCGTTGCAGCAGTTGACGGAGCCGGGCGGTCAGCCTGCGCTGCTGTCCGCGCTGCTGACTGTACTGGCCGGCGTGCTCGATGCTGCTCTAGACACGGCACGCGACGCCAGGTGACTCTTTTAATTTTTGAGAATTAAAAGAGGAACAGAGAAACTTGATATCGAATAAAAACTTATGGATTTTTTATTTTTGTCAGAGAAAATAGTACTACTAATTTTCTTATTTGCCAGATGGGATTGGGTAACTGGAGGTCGACCTAAAAACGTTTGTTCCGACGGTAACACAACACCACCGCCGCGCACCGTGGAGTGCAAGGTACATCGACGCAAATTGCACTCAAAGCCTTTACATAAGATGCCCCCCGAAATGGATGCCTGGATGGAAGTCGCGAAACGTGGAATACAGGCTTGTGCTGAAGAAGAACAGGTAAGCCTTACCTTAATTTCTTTCTCGCACGGGCCTAAACATAGGATGGAGTACTTAGTTGATTATGTAGTTTTATATCGTAATTTAATTGTAATGAAATTTTTTACCGTTCTTATCTTGAAAATAGAATATTACATAATATTTGAAGTAAAATGTTACGAATATATTTTTAGTTGAAATAATACGTTTTATCCATTATACAATACAAATTCACAGCGTGAACGCCTAAGAGCGTCGCGCGCGAGCGGTGCGGTGCGGCGGCGAAGTGCGGATGACAGCGGGCGCGTGCTCAGCCCGCCGCTGGCCGCAGCGCTGGCGCACGCGTTGGTCGCACACATACTGGCCATGGATGCTACGTTGCACGCCGATCAATTGTTACTAGCTGCGAAGGTATGTAGTAGTTTTTAATAGGCAAATATTTTCCGTAACAATTTAATAAATAGTAATATGCTGTTCTTTTGTCTCTCGTCAGTCAGAAAGCACTCGAGATAAGAACTTATAAATCGTTGCAATGGATATTACTTAAGCTGTAATGACAGGTGATCGGGCGACTGTGCGCTTTGTGCGGCAGCGCGGCTCTACCAGACGCAGGGGGCGTGCTGGGGCTGGCGCGCATGGCCGTGCGCCTGCCTCCCTGGCCTAGACATGCGCTCACTGCCCTATTGCAGGTCAGCTTATACAATACGAATAGGACATACAAAATACAATAGCATTAACTGCCTTTTAAATAAAAACATAATTTCTTAAAATCAGGATCTGGTAGAATACGAAAACGGCGAATTAAGCATTTCCCCGAGCGAAGATTGGGGAGGCGCAGGTTCATCGCGGTATATTCGAGTGGGTGACACCGAAATTGGATTTGGAAAAACGCCAATAAAACGACCTAGTCCAACAGGTAAAGACCTAAACTATTGTTAAGAAATCATGTAATGACTTTGCATTTCCAAATAATTACAAAATTACAGATTATTTATTATAGCATATTTAGCCCTATACAATTTGTTATATTAACCAGTCAATATATAAAATAACAAGTCATTGGTATTAGACAAAACGACATTGACATCATAGTGCAATCAATACAAAATATTGATTTTGAGTATATATTCTTGCTCGTTTCCTCGGCAGTATATTTGATGACACTAGGGTACCCGCTGTCGCAAGTGGCTGAGTCTGACGACTGGAGATTTGACGAGAAAGTGGCGGAGCACTTGGCTAAGGCTGCAAAATTTTCCAGAGCGAAAACGGTCGTAGATACAAATGTAAGGTAAGTCGCAAAGTATATAATAATAAAATGAACATAAGATTATAGTTATAAGTCTTTCACACATAGCCATAGAAATACCTGGATGAGCTTCTAGCTATAGTAGATAATGAAAGCCTTGGTCACAGTATGGTGTCGAGCTGTACGGACGCGCGCTTGGAGAGCGGCGCGGCGGCGGGCGGCGAGGCGTTGGCGCGGCGAGTGTTGGCTGCCAGTGCGTCGGCGCTGCCGGTCGCGCTGCGTGCGTCCCCCCTTCGGCCCCGCACCCCGCCCACTCCGCCAGACGACTCCCTTGCCGACACGCCTGATACTGCAACGCCTCTGTCACCGGAGCGAACCCGCCAGCCGCCTCTCGCTCACACTCTGTATGACGTCTTTAGACACCTGGCGCTAGAATTTGATAACCAGGTATGTTTATAGTAAAAACCACGAGAACCTATGGAGATTGTTTCCTTCTCTTTCGCACATTAGATTTCAAAGTTAAATGTATTTACTATTTTTAAAGTTACTCACACATTTTTCGTTTTATATTCTTTATTAAAATGTAGAGAAGTTATATATAACAATAAAAAAAACATTTAGAATGTTAATTAATCTTTTTGTGTGCATAAATTGCATCTGAACAGAGCATATTTAGCTAGAAGACTCTGTAGACAAAAAAATAAATAATAATAATATTATGTAACTATTACATAGTTATTATTAACGTCGACAGTATTCTGAAGTAACAAAATCTAGGTACTAAAATATATTAATATGTAGTGTATAATAAAAGTTCCTTACGAAACGTTTCATTTTTAGGGTTCCGTACCTTAAAAGGTAAAAACGGAACTAGGATGTTCGATATTAGCAAAGCATCGATTTTGACCACGATGTAAACATCGATTCAAAACTATCGATGTGCGATAAACATCGATGTATATTTTCGACTATGCGAGTAATTAGGATTTTCATGATTTTCTGAATTATCTACTTTAGTCACCAAAAAATTTAACTCACTAAACTCAACACATGTGACACTTCACTTCATCTCTTATTGATAAGTTCAGGCACCCTTCTGTGTCTAGCCACATTCTATTCATATACCCCCTTAGTCCTTACTAATAAAAAGATTTACACAACGGATAACTTAAACAACGTTGCTGTCTTTGTTTGATGCGTTGGATAAATCACTTGACAGAGAAAGACAGCAACATTGTTTAAGTTATCCATAATAGTGTAGAATCGTTAAACTTAATAGTCATCTCAGATGACCCTAAGGATAATATTGACGTTTCGATATTTTATTCGCATATCAATCGATATGTCAATGTTATCGATGTTAAAACATCGATGTTTTTCAGCTAACCATCGATGTTTATTGAATATCGTTGAATATCGATTATCCCTAAACGGAAACCTTATAAGATCACTTTGTGGCCCGTCCGTCTTTCTGTCGGTCAAGAGCCTTTATTTCGGGAACGAGGGAGATATTGAGTTCAAATTAAAACCGTATACTCATGTCTACGGTCCCTTGAAGCTGTGAAAAATCAGTAAAAAACGCTTATTGCGACAATCTCAAGAGAATCAACATTCATAGGTTCACATCCCATTGTTCTAGAACTATGAAATTTGGCAAGTAACATCGTTATGTACTAAAAGTCTAAAAGTCTACACGAAAAAAATCTGAAAACTGCACATTTGTAGTCAATTCATAAAAAAGTCTTGAGGGGCCCGATATTTCAAGTTGAAGCAACTAGTTCAAATGAGGTATCCTATGAAAGGTTTTGATGTGAGCATTCCGAAACATATTTGATTTATATTTTACGACGAATTTTTTTTTTTTAATAATTATATTTTTTTATTTAAAATATACACACACACACACACTTTCATCCAGTTTCAGGCTCGACAAAACTGAGACACTTCGATTCCTGAACTATTTTGATGTCCCTACTTTGTACGGAACCCCCGTTGGCGAGTCCGACTAGCTCTTGTCCTGTTTTCCAATTTGGCTTATTTGTTTCCTGTTTATAATTCTATAAACTGCATGCCATCTTGTAGTTACGAGGGCGGCACTGAAAATTTCGGGAATCAAGGAAGTGACACAACATTACTATTTAAAAATGTATTTATTGCATTTCGAAGTATTCTCCGCGAAATTTGACACATTTTTCCATACGATGGAACCAATCATTGAAGCAACCATTCCATTCGGAAGTTGGGGTCTCCAAAATGGCCGTTTTGTAGGCGTCCACAGCTTCTTCAGGTGATGAAAATCTCTGACCACGCAATTTATTCTTTATTTTAGGGAAAGTATAGAAATCATTAGGGCTTAGGTCGGGGCTGTACGGCGGATGGTCTAATAATTCTATGATTTCTTGCTCTAAAAACTCTTTTGTTCTGTGCGCGGTGTGAGAACTCGCATTGTCGTGATGGAGGATGATGCGGCGGTTGCAGTTCTCTTTACGGAGTTCAGAAACGACCTGTGGCAAACAAATGTTAGCATACCATTCTGCATTAACCGTTCTTTGTCCCTCAAGAGGAATAGTCGCAACATGGCCGGATTTGGTGACAAACGTGGCCACCATTTTTTTTGCAACACTCCGTGAACGAACAATTTTTGTTGGCTTTAACTCATTTTCGAACACCCAAACTCGTGACTGGTTTTTTGTTTCGGGTTCGTACGCGTATATCCAGGATTCGTCACCTGATACGATGTTGTATACAGCATTTGAGGATCCTGCGTGGAATCTTTCGAGAGTTCTGATGCACCAAGTAACGCGAGCCGCTTTTTGCTCTTCACAGAGCAAATGCGGTATCCATCGGGAAAACAACTTTTTTACACCTAATTGTTCATGCAAGATTATTTGTATTTGACTCATGCCAATGTCTAAAGTTGCCTGAATTTCGCGGTATGTCACATGTCGATCTTCCTCAATCAGCTTACGCACAGCATCAACGTTTTCTTGGGTGACTGCAGTTTTTGGACGACCTCGACGGGGATCATCACTGAGCTTGACACGTCCACGTTGAAATTCAGCAAACCAGCGATAAATTGTGGTTTTGGATGGGGCTTCATCACCAAATGCAGAAATCATCCGGTCAACACACTGTTTTTGTGTTAAACCACTTCGAACGTCATAATAAATCATCGCTCTAGAATTTTCTCGAGTCAATTCCATTTTCTCAACGACTAAACAAGTTTGACAAGACCTTGTGACGAGACCGAGAATCTTTTTTTAAATAAATAAACGGTATTCGATTTTTAAAACCAAGGAGTTTTAAATTAAAAAGATTTTAATATGACAGGAACAGTGGAAATATTCCATTCCCGATACTTTTAGTGCAGCCCTCGTAGACCCTGCCGAGTATATAATAGATTATAAAGCATTAACTACATTCATTTACACTTTGAATTATGTCATTAAAATATTTTAAGATGGATTGTACGTACATCGAGAATGTGGTGTCGTTGTGGCTGACTTTGAACGGGTCGGCGTGGAACGGTGGCTCGAGCGGCGGCACTGCGGCGTGGTCGCTAGGCACGCCCGCCGACGCGCCGCGCGTGCGCCTCGCCTCGGACTCTGTCACCGCGCTGCTTAGGGCACTCGTCAGGTATTACTCACAAATACTCCACAATTTGGATAAGCATTAAGATTTTAAAGGGTTTGTTTTACGTAATGCGTAACTTATAAACATATCGAATAGGCTTAATTTTACGCATCAATTTTTTTTTTTTTAGGATTGAAAATGTGTCGCTGAGATGTTGGGTTCTTTCAATGCAGGCATTGGCTTGGATAGCTAATCTCCCGCTATTGGTAAGATAGTGATATAATATTTGATTGTTCAAAATCAATTACGAATATTTTGGGCATATGATCTACCGCTTTTGTAAAGACGCTTAGGCAGAAAAATAATTAAAAAATAATTAAAAAATAATGCTAAATAAAACTACATTGCGCTCTGTAAGGCGCTGAGGTAATTACTTCAAAAACAGATGATTTAAATAATTAGAATAATAAAAAAACCCGACTGCAAAAAAAACTAATATACCTAAGATACCTAACGCACTAAAAAGACTGAAACAAGACTAAAATCACAGTACTAAAACCTAATTCAACCTCTATTTTAGATTAACAGATTACACTATGGGTTGAAGATTATGTGAAGTGAAGTAATTGTCATGGTGTTTGTTAGCAAGTGGGACCCATTTATTTTCGTACGATATATATTATTACATACATAGTATTGCCTAAAGTATGTTTACTTTGAGAAAATAATTCCGCTACTCACTGCTAGACAGGGGCGTGCGCTCCATATAGGCAGAAATGCAGTGCTTTACTTGTCATTCACAGATATTTTAATAAAACGTTCGTACGTTTTAGATGACTTTAATAATTAATTAATAGTAAATAAATTAATTCAAAAAATATAATAACTTAAAAACGCCTAATATTTTATAAATAGCAACTCATCTCATGCCGGTGCGTGCTGCAGGACAAATCATCGCATGTATGTGTAATTTTCATACTTCGCAAACGCACACACCCATGAAACGCACACAGACATGATTATATAGCGATAAGTCCCGCGGCAGGCGATGGCTCTCGGGCCTCGGCTATCCGATCGCTTCCGAAAACCGCCGAACTGGCTTGTCGGAAATTATTCGTTGCCTATAATCCGAGTAAAAAGAATAGTCGGAAATCTAATAAATCACGTATGCACATTATGCATTTTTGTTTAGTAAGGTTTTATTTGTTTAAATAGAGGAAACGTTTTGTGTTTCGCGGGGGCCATATTGCATATTTCGTGTGATAAGCATTGTTTACAATTTAATCGCTCCAGTTTATTTATAGTTTTCTTAAAAGATTTTTCATTTTAACATTTGAAAGTGTGTACATTTAACAGTTTATTACTGAGTTTCTATAATAATTGTAGTGATTTGCTTTTACTAATGAGTTAGTCGATTTTTTTAAAATGTTATTTGACTGTGAGGTTTGTGTTGAAAATGTGTGTTTATTAAAAATTAAAAATAACAAGTTCTCACAATTGTCATTCAGTGAAAAGATTTAAATTCTGTCTAAAGATATGTGTGTACCCGAGTTACAACAATTAAACCAGCAAAAAAATAATGTAACTCGAAAATTTCATGTTAAAAGTTATGAAACGTATAACTGGCTGTGTGGTTGTGTACACATGATTAAATTATATTGTTTTCCTTGCATATTATTTAGTAGTTTACATCGGGATATAGTAATCTCAAGTAACCGGAACCTTGAATATGTGAAAATTGAAGCTGGTGAGTAGTTATAACATTTTAAAATATGCTTATTATTTTACTTATTAGAATTTCTTCCGCTGCGACGATCGATCGCTGTTTTGTCTGCCTTGCCGTAGAAGATGTACATGAATAGTAGTACATCTAAGACTTGCTCTGTTGCAATGGTTTCGACTTAGAGATCCGTCGCTTGGCTGTAGCTATGCTAAAAATCTATAAACGAAAAAGTTTTTGTGACCGAGTACTTCGCCGTATACCCAGTGTCATAATCCTGTGCACGCCACTGCATACAAGATACGCGCGAAAAACATAACCCTTCCTGACAGTCGGGTAAAAAAGTAGAAAAGATTTTGGAAAAATACTATCAACAAAATCAGCCGTGTGAGGTCAACAACCTTAGCAGCGCCGTAAAGAGCGTAATGTAATTTTTTTTCTGCCTAAACGTCTAATTGACATAAGCAGTAGATCATAATATGCTCAAATTTTCCGTAATTGATTTTGAATTTGAACAACCTTATATTATTAAGTACGTAATATAAGGTTGTTCAAAATCAATTACGGATATAATATATACAAAGAAGAACATACACTAGTTATTATAAAATATTACAGGCGGAAGGCAGTATGCAAACTATGGGACGTGTAATCTTGGAATGTGAATACTTTGTACCGGCGCTTGTCAAGTTCGTGTCCATGGACGTGAGCTCAGATGGATCGGTCGTCTCTTCCGAACCGTATTTGGTTTGTACTTGATTTATAAATACACGTTCATACTAAATGAAACAGTTTTTATTTTTACGGGTTAAAGCTTAGTAAGATTTAATACAATATTTACGGTGTGACAGGGCGGAACAATGGGTGGTGCCGGCGCAGGCGCAACAGCAGCTCTGGGCGGCGTGCTAGCGCGCGTGGTGAAAGCGCGCGGGGGTGCGGGAGCGCTAGCGGCACTGCGGGCTCTAGCGGCGCTGTGGACGCGCCCCGCCGCGCCGCCGTCCGCGCTTGACCTACACGCAGCGCTGTTGCGGGCTGCGCACGCGCTCCTGCCCGCATTGGCTCCTGCACATGCTTCCCACGCACTGCCACTCATAGACGCAGTCGGTAAGATTTTACTTCCCCATTTGATTTATAATCCTAAAACTAATTATTCCTCTTGGAACATTGCAATCCAATAATATTACACCACAACTATACATACTGCATGGCTATTGTCTAAATAACAATACGTATGAAATTAAATGTGTAGCGCATAATCTCGTTATATCGTTTAGCGGAGCAGTGCGCGTGGTGGGTGCGCGAGGGTGGCGGCGGACGCGCGGAGGGCGGGTCGGAGGCACGGCTGTCGGGGCTGCTGGCGGATGTGCTGGTGCCGGGTGGCACACGCCGCGCCCCACTACGCCGTGCGCTGTTACACCAGCTGCTAAACTACTGCCGCCGCCTGCTAGCCGTTCCGCACGCGGTACGTTCACGCTTAAAATTAACAAGCGTCGGGGAGTGGGTCGTCACATACCAAACTTATTTTCTTCATTGTTTATTTTTCAGTCTGCTACTAGTCCAACCGGCTCGAGTAGTGAAACGTCTCAAACTGATGAAAGCAAAGCTCAACATAATGCTGCACAAATGGAAGGGACGAATCTCGAGGATGAGAAAAAACAACAAGTACCGAAAGTGCCATGTCTGGCAGATACTGGTGAGGAAATATTAATTAATTGCCTAGTGTATACTGTATTATAAAGATTAATAAATAAATAGTGTTTTCTTTTTCCAGTTTTACAACATTCTGACTTAATGCAAAAGTTCTACAAGGCGTTATCGTTCTGTGACGGGATGAGATTAGTTTTAAATCCCAGTAAGACATTTTATTTATTTAATATTGTGTAATGTATTAATAACGTGTGCCTAGACCAAAAGTTGCAAAATTAAAAATGTTTTTTATTAGGTGGAAATGGCGAGTCGTCATCTGAAAACTGGACTCTTAAAGAAGAAGTTTACTGGCTGGTAGCGCAGATTCCTTCGGTTGCTACTAATCCAGTGCTTATGCTGAACAGCTTAATGGAATATCTAAGTAAGTATTTACATAAGTTTGGGTTAGTGTATATTTTTTAATTAGCATAATAATATGAAGTGAAAGTATTAAACCACCAACAAGTCCAATATTAATCCAATTTAAACGATTGATTTTAGGGAAAGAGGAAGTAGTTCACTTATCTCAAGGAATGCAAAATCTTATTGTGAGGCTTTTCTACAAGCCAGAAGTCCTAAACGCTTTTTTGGACGCTGGGGGTATGGAGCTTGCAGTTGACAAGTTAACGTCTTGTCATCAGGTTGGTACAGTCGCTATTTATTATCCTTGTTGCGAATGATTATTTTATATTCGCACTTAAGAATACATTCAATGATTCGTATGTTGCTACAGGCTGGTCCTAGCAACAAGCAAGGACTGGTATCCTCTCTGATGAATCATCTTAAGCTCCCGCCGCAACTTATCAACCTATCGACACCGGCTTCTACCAAGAAAACACAGCCATCAGTGGTCGAAACAACAAACGGACTTGTTAATATTGCGCCACTATGTAAGTAATTTGACACAAATCTTTCAAGGAAAACAAGAAGTCTACTGATAATGTTGAGTCTTTTTAAGCATTTGTATTGGGAAATGAAGACAAAGTAAATGATTAAATATATTTTGTAAAGTGCTAAGGGTCAAGGATATAATTGAACTTCACGTTAAAATTTAACAGGTACGGTGACCTGCGGTAATCCGACCGCTCAGTCAGCGGAAGTTTTACTGGGCGGCGGCGGTGCGTGCGCGGCGCGGCGAGTGCGCGCGGCGGCGTGGACGTATCACTTCTACAGCTCCGAAGACGCCGCGCTAGCGCTCACCGTCACGCTGCCGTATGCGGCGCGACTGCATGAGATACAACTGCAGCCGCACCTTACCAGTCTCGCCAGTGAGTAACGAGTAATTCATATCTACTAGTGGCGTTATTCTTAACCATTGGGCGGTTGAAATTTGTGACAAATGGTATCAAACGCATGGTGGTGTTATTAATCTTAGGTAGTTTGTATAACGTTATATAATTTTTTTTATTAATTTAATGTATTTTTTAACATTATTGTAATTTTTTAATTGCCGTTTGCATAATTTTCGTAAAAAGAGGTAAAAAGAGTATGCTTCACAAATTATTATTATTTGACGTTACTGCAATCATGAAAACGTCATGAATGTAAAATATTTACTAAAATAATTGAAACCTATCTAAAACTGCTGCATTCAATACTCTTTTAATAAATACATTTTGAAATTTAAGAAAATAACTGTTTGTTTTTAATTTTTTGTAAAATTTAAAAATATTATGAACATAAATATAAATATATTTTTGTTATTTTTTTGACGTAATCTTGTTAAGTATCTAAGTAAGAAAAGCTCCACAAAACAAAAAATGTTTACGCCAATTTTTTAAATACTTTTTCAGTTGCAAAGACGAATTATCAAGACACTTTTCTTTATAAAAAAATGTATATTATGATAGATTTCCAAGTGGAATAAATAATTTAAAGTGTTCTAAATACATGTTAATTATTTCAAATTTTCATATTAATATTTACTACTTATAAAAATATTATATGCGGCGCAATTTCGACGCCGCGCCCGAATTCTAAAAATGACGCGCGGGCAGCTATTTTCAGCATTAAATTATTAAAGTTAATCATCACGACACTCATGTGTTTGATTTTCAGCTCTATTGTATTAGCACAGAGTACTATTTACAATGCATTCCAATTTGTGTGCAGTGTTCCAACTTTCAACTTAAATAAACTGATAAAAAAATAATAGAAATAATGTTCTGTGATAATATTCTGTCCTTTTTACATTAAAATATACTCCCAAAAGTTTATTTTCTATAGGTTGACTTTTCAAATCGCTTGTTGATAATTATAACAGTCAATAGCTTAATTTAATTTAAAACAAGAAAATACAAACCTCTAAAAATAACCCTATAAGATCCTCCCCCTCGAGGATTTTTTCCCAAATTTTAGGGAGAAACTCCTAAGTTGGCAACCAAATCCGTGGTCTGCTTCGGACCAAATCTGTATGTGTGTTAATACTATAACATAATACATAAGACGTCATCTTCTTGTACACATTTTTGTACCTGACAAGTATCAAATCACAATCACAATTTATAATCTATTATATTATTATTACAAACAAACGAAAACTTTGACAATAGAAACCATTTACTGCGCTTTACCTCCGGATCTATATTTCACAGAGTGTACAGAGTACGTTCTACCAAACACTGTATAAATAACACTTAGAAGATAACTTTTACAAAACTATCATTTATAACGATTAACTTGAAATATGAATATTTGAATGTCGGTTTTAACGCCTAGGGTCTTTGCGACTATAATTTATCACCTTCGAACCTATTTTCACTGTATAATATATAAATAATTTTATGTAATATATTATTTTTCAAAATTCGGTATGTGCAGCATGTCCCGGTGCGGTCGGCGTGGAGGCGGGTTGCAGCGGGACGGTGGCCCCGCTGGGCGCACCTCAGAGCACGGCCGGCATGACGTCCATCCGGCTCGTGGTGGCGCAGCCCGTCGTCTGCAACACCGTACTTCTGCGCCTCTACCGACCCAGAGATAGCTCCAACATGGGCTTGCTCCAGCTGCGGCTGCTAGTGGCGCCAGCTTTTGCGCCACCCGATCGACATTTACCTGATTCGAATTCTTACACGTACGTATGTCGCATGTATTATAATCTACCTTAGCCCGCTTTCTGAGGTTAATTTGTCGGTAGTTTATCTATTCATTAGCGCTATTGGATCGGAAACTTGTTTGGGAACAAAAAAGTGACAATATATAAACGAGTTTAACTTAAGTCACAAATGTGGTCCGTATGTCAATTTCATAACTCTTAATCGACATAGCTACTGATAGATGGTGTGGACACAGAGGAATTAACAAACTTTACAGAAAACGATTATTTTTCTTAGATTGAAAAGTTTTAAAATTCCATTTAATTCCCAAAGTAACAAATGTTTTTTATAAAACTAGTTGCATTGCCGAATTACAAAATAACTTTATTCTCGAATTTCAAAAATATTAATCTAGTGACCACTATATGAATCTTTTAGGACTCTCCGACCAGATAAACTTAGTTTATCTAGAGTTTATGTAAAATCTTCAGAAACCAGGTATTAGCTAGCGATTCATTCCATGTAGTTGGAAACACTTCTAACTTTTTATTGAAACGTAATTCAGTCTAAAAATTAATAATTAAAAGTAATAATTATATTGAACAATTTGTCTTCGTCGAAAGTGGAAAAATAACTATTTTACGGCCGCAGAAATCGTTGGGCACGTATAGTGTGGACGTGCACGCGAGCGCGTCCCGAACGCGCCGTTTGGGCGACAGGAGGGGCAGGGGCTGCAGCGGTACGCGCTCTTTGTGCGTGCGTGGTGGCCGGTGGACCGGCTGCGCAGCACGCGCATTTAGCGTTGCTGGCGGCCGCACGAGCGCTACCTGCGGCGCGCCCACAACTGCTCTCTGCACTGCTGTCTATGGATGCACACGCGCATGCGCACGGTATGACTTATCATAATATTATCTGTTACATATTTTTCATAGTTCGGTGTCAACAAAAAATATGGCTTTCATAAAAAAAATATCAAAGTAGAATATGTACATATATTTTTATATAATAGTCACCAATGCTTAAATTATTATTATATCAATTCTTTCATATTGGAGTTTACTCTTTAGGTATATTTTTAAAACTATGTAACAATTTCAAATCACATCACTATGCACTCGCCAGCATTCCAAAGCGGGTCATCGAGTCAGTGGGGCGGCAGCGTGGGCGCGGTGTGCGCTCTGGCGCAGGCACTGTGTCGGTGGTGCGCGGACGGCTGCGCGCGAGCGTATGTCAGCTGGCTCAGCGACGCGGCCGAGCGCTGGCTGCGCGAGCGCCGTGCGCCCGCCGCTGCGCTCATACATACGCTCGCCGAGGTAATTATCATCAATACATATAGTAAAATCGTAACTGGTCGCTGTCTGTACATGGAAGATTAAAAAAAGGCCGCAGTGTTGGCCCCGCATGAGAGCAAGTACAAGCTTATGATGGAGCCGATACAAAATATTTTTGAATTTTCTTTCCTACGCAATCGCATTGGATTTTTGTCTGTAATGACAGTTGTATGTATTAAATTAAATAAATAAATAAATAAATAATAGGAAATATGCATGTGACACCAAAATGGACAAAGTATTTTGATTTGTTGCTAAAAAAACAAACATATACAATTATTTTTAAAAAATCAATCTTATTTTAGTAGTGAAATTTAATTATCTAAAAGTGTTTTTTTTTATTTCCTGACAAATTTCTAACGGACGTCTGTCAAGTGTCAACAACAGTGTTTGCCAATTTAGAGCTAGATCCAGATGTTTTTCGGTGTCAGGCAGCTACAATTTAATAAATCTTGTAGCAAGACATTTTTAGCTCCTTTTTCTAACTACTTCTAAAGTGACGTGAATAAGTACTTTATTTTACTTTTAATGAGCTTTACAACACTGAAATGAATCCTCAGCATCAGAGACCCTCCTCTGCATCAGAGACAAGTGTCAACCCTCAACCCTCAGGTCAAGTGGTTAATGTTTCTTTAATCGTATTTTACCAAAAGAAGTACTTCAAAATTGGACTGAAAAATACATAAAGAAAATATATAAGTAAAGAACAATATACTGATAAATACACAAAAGCTACTAAAAATCCAGAACCATACCGCAACCATATCATCATCAACATCTGCTTTTGGTTGAAATACTGTAATGACTAATTTTTTGAGAATGTGTCAATCTAATATATAAAATTCTCGCGTCATAGTGCAAGGGGACACACTCCTCCCAAACGGCTGGACTGATTATTATAAAAAAAATTTTTTGCTTATTCGGTAGCAGGGATGTTGCGGATGCATTTTTTTTTTCACATCCGCGGATGCGGATGCGGATTTTAAGAGGCTCACATGCGCGGATGCGGATCTGTACAAAGATCTTAAGTGTTGGTTTGGTAGGGTAAAAAAACAACGAGGATCTAGGTAAGTGGCTATGACATAAGTTATCCTCTTCCAACAAAGTGGAAAATATTCCTGAAATTTCAGCTTTTAAAGTTGTGGCTGCACGGTGAATTGGAGATTCCGGTGAAGCTGTCAAATAGGCACAAACTTTTTGCGACAGCATTCGAATTATTGGACTCACTGATGAAATGAGAGTCTGAGAGCTGCTAAGTTCACGTGTGGCTTCTTCAAAAGGTTTCAACAGCTCAACACAACATTCTATGATTTTCCACTCTTCTGGTAAAATACAGTCAATCTCGCTGTCATTTATGTAAAGGCTTAAGGCATCTTTTGTTTTCAAAGAGCACTCTAACATATAAAAAGTACTATTCCATCGCGTGACACAATCTTGAAAAACTTATACCTTTACGTAGTACATTACATACGTACTATAACGTACCTACGTAAACAGCTCAGTTACTTAGTATGCGATGATATTTCTTAATAAAAAGCACAATAAATACAAACGTGCGCGTCAGATCTTGTCACGACAAAACAATAGCGAGGCGCGTCACCGTCACCGATTCACCGAAGTCCAAAACAAAATTATTGCCTATTGGTCAATCAGCACGTGCGGTCCTCGACCGACCTTCTCGTCGCGACCTGCTACATATCCGCATCCGCATCAGTTCCACATCGATTTATACAGATGCGGATGCAGATGTGGATGTCTAAATCGATGCGGATGCGAATATTCGCAACATCCCTGTTCGGTAGGTCTGAGAATCGGTCGTAATCTATTTTTAAACGACTTCCAAAAAAGAGGCGGTTATACGTTCGGCTTATATATATATATATATTGTATGTTCAACGATTATTCCGCCGTCTGTGGACCGATTTTCTTCAATTTATTTAATTTACCCGATTTTCGTAATTAACTTAAGATGTGATCCCATTATTCAAAGTGTAATAACACCTGATGATGGGATCCATGAGGAATCGATGGAACTCCTCGAAATTTATATGGACACATATAGTGATTTATACTTATTCTGAAGTAACCCAAGCATGTGCTACCAAAAAGTAAAATTTTGCACCAAGGTTATAGCCAAAAGTACCGAACAGAACTCCTGAGTCTATAGATACATGTTTGGAAATTTTTGCATTGTTTAAAGAACTGCAAGCATATGCCATTATGTAACTTACAGTAATCATCATCATCTGGTGTTGGCTTATCGTGTGAAGATGACGATGATTCACCATCTTCACACCAACTTATATACAATACCTAATGAAAGCTTGGCGCGTATACACTCGAACATTTGAAGGCTTATTTAAAGTTTTCTTAAAATGTGCTAATAATAATATAACAAAATATATGACTAAAAAGGGAAAAAATATTATTTAATTTTTCGACTTTCAAAGTAAAAATGCACAAAAAAGTATGAAATTATTGTTATTTTCTAAATAATTCCCCTTTTCAATTCGGCTGAAATTTTAACCATTTCTCTACGCAATCTTCATATTTTTTTTGTGTATTGTACATAATCATTATTTAATTGCTAATCTATGTGTTAACTGATGTCACAGAATAAGCGCGCCAAAGTAACGTGTTTGAATCGCCCAAAAATTGTAAAATTGTAGTAATTTTTTTTTTAGCTTATTAGTTTATACAGTAGAAACGTTTAAAAAAAATACATGCATATTGCCTATTCCTTGAAAATAATATTTCTTCTCATGGAGTCATGAAGAGTTCGTTTTTACTGTATATAATTTTTCCAACTTATTTGTCAAAATTTAATTATTTTTTTTATTTACGATTATTTTTTTGCTAAAAATTATTTTAGTAAAACATTTTTTCAGGTGCTGTGGATGCTAAAAGCTGAATGGCTTCTTGAAAATTTGCAAGATTTGATAACAGACGATCTGTTTGAATTAGTGTATATGTGGATAAAAGACGTACCTGAAACGAGTCTTCTCAAAAAAGCACTGGACGCTGGTGAGTATTTATATTTTCGATGCTTATCACCTTTTTATTTGTCTAATTAATTCTATAATGCAAACTTTTAAAGTGTACTTACCATATGTATCTATTTTTTCAACAGTGCTCTGCTCTATGTGCTACATTCGACCAGAACTATTTAAATTGTTGATGGAACAAATGGAAATTCCAATTGTAATGGATGAAAGGTATGACAAGAACCGAATATTATAATTATTTTTATAGTCCCGATGGGCGTACGAGCGGTAGCTCTTTCCCGAATACAGATATGATACACGTATGGAATATTCGCAGTATGGAATGTTTGACGGACGACACGAAAGTGCAGCAGCCAGTGCCTGCGGCAGTGCCGCGCTCGCGCGACGGTTTCGCGTCGCGACTACACGGCTGGCAGCTGCGGTCGCTCGCCGCGGCGTCGCTTTCGTCCACCGCCACGCACACACTACTGCACAGCTCGCTACCTGCCGCGCTTGTGCGTGCTATTGCAGGTATATTTTATTTTTCTATACAAAGGGTGCTTTTTTTAGAGGTATAGAACTTTGAAATGGAATAAAACAAAGATGTTTTTTTTTAATTGACATGAAATTCACTTTATTCGAAATATACTCTTCTGGCATTATGATTTAAATATGACTTCTGGTATATAACCGCCACGGCTGGCTCGGTCGTAGTCTAATCTGGAGGTCCAATTTTCGATGATTTTTTCCAACATTTGTGGCCGTATATCGGCAATAACGCGGTGGTGTTGTCCTCCAAGTGGTCAATCGTTTCGGGCTTATCGGCGTAGACTAGCGACTTCACATATCCCCACAGAAAATAGTCAAGCGGCGTTAAATCGCTCTTGAATTAAATCGCAATCGATCTTGGAGGCCAATTCACGGGTCTGAAACGTTAAAACATATGTAACGTGGAAACATATCCAAATCATGTGCACGTTGGCGGATATACTGATTCGGGTCTACCTCTACGCTACGCTCTACAGCAGCAATGACTTCTTTTGTACGCACTGTGCGACGTCTCTGTGGATGCGTATTAGCATTTAGAGTAAACGTGGTGCGAAAACGTTCCATAGTTAATCGAATTAATTGCTCTGATGGACGATTATGTTGACCGTAAAATGGACGTAGTGCGCAATACGTATTTCGAACAGAACCATGATTTTCAAAATAAATTTGCACAATTTGGAAGCGTTGTTCAGGCGTCAGTCTATTCATGTTAGAATGCCACACCAAACTAAACATAAATCACTTGACAGCAGATTGACAGAAAAGTGTTGCCAGCTTAAAGTTCTACACCTCTAAAAAAACATTCTTTATTACTTGCTGTACCCAACGGACGTTGTTCTGACTTAACTATGCACTTCAATAAATAACTACCTACAATCTACAAACACGAACAGTTTCTACACCAACAACTACACTTACGTCCTACTCCTACCTACCTACACCTACAAACTACATATACTACCTACACCTACTACCTACATCTACAACCTACTACCTACATCTACAACCTACACCTACAACTAGTGTTGCCAGGTGCGATTTGATTAAAATCGGGACAGAAGTCAAAAGTAATCGGGATTTAAGTAGACAAATCGGGACTGCAAAAAAAACTGAACCTTAGCGGCGAGTTATTCCCTCCCTTTACAAATTATCCTTTACAAATTATCCTTTTTTAGTTTACTTTACAAATTATTTTTTTTTATCACTAGGTAGCTCTTTATCTATAGAATATATTTTAGGTCAATGCGAGCGAGCAGAGCAATTTTTTTTCTAATTTTACATACTGGTTAAATTTTGTTAAGAAAATCCCCCTATTTGAAAGACAGATACTTGGAAAAATAAACAATAGCGTAAAAAAAGTTAAAAGCGAGCGAGCAGAGCGAACGAGTAATAATGTTTTCCTAATTTGCAGATTAAAATTTGATCAATTCATATTTATGACTTTGCATCTTAAAAAAACAAAAGCGTAAAACAGAAGGTAGTTACTAAATGTTAAAATATGTTCTGTATAATAGGTCTTTACCTATGAAATTGCTGTTCTGCAGTACTGGCCATTTCAAATCAAAATAATTTTTGTTTGGCTAAGAATTCTAATTTCAAATTAATTTTATTTTAAAAACATGGAATTCTTTTTCCAAAAGTAGTCATTTGTTTATTGATTAGTGTTACATTTCATCCCATTTCAATCTTTTTCGTCATCATGGATACGTTAAAAAATCGAGTAATTATGGAATATGAATATCGTCGTGGTAGCAACGCGGCACAAGCGGCACGCAACATCAACGATGTTTACGGAGCTAACACTACAAACCAACGCACCACATGTTATTGGTTTGCTCGCTTCCGGTCTGGAAATTTCGACCTCAAAAATGAACCTCGCGGTCGTCCGAAGTTTTTGGTCGACAATGACGAATTAAAGGCGATTGTGGAAGCTGATGATACACAATCTACGGCTGAATTAGCAGCAGCTTTCGACGTTAGCGTCAAAACAATATTGGTCCATTTGCGTCAAATTGGCAAGGTAAAAAAGCTTGACAAATGGGTGCCCCACGAACTCAATGATCGCCAGCGCGAAGTACTCGTCGAGACGTGCCTTGCACTGCTCAACAGACACACAAATGAAGGAATTTTGAACCGCATTGTTACCTGCGATGAAAAATGGATTCTGTTTGATAACCGCAAGCGCTGATCAAGTTGATTAGATCCTGGTTCAGTACGTAAACAATGCCATAAACGAAAACTTACCCCTAGAAAAGTGATGGTCACTGTTTGGTGGTCTAGCGCCGGTGTGTTTCATCACAGGTTCTTACCAAACGGGGTGAGCATTACTGCAGATGTGTACTGTA
The DNA here is from genome assembly GCA_037179445.1 of Phengaris alcon alcon. NCBI lineage: Eukaryota > Metazoa > Arthropoda > Insecta > Lepidoptera > Lycaenidae > Phengaris > Phengaris alcon. The sequence continues at coordinate 44,269 of JAYRCH010000369.1, read as the reverse complement.
AAGAACTGAACACAATGATGGAGAAGCTGGCACATCTCCAACCAGCATTGGTCAATCGCTCGTCTCCGCTGCTCCTGCAAGACAACGCGCGACCTCATACTGCACAGCAGACGGTCTCCAAGTTGCAAGAACTGGGGTTGGAAGCTCCGTCATCCGCCCTACTCACCAGACCTTGCGCATACAGACTACTACTTTTTCCAGAATTTGGATAACTTCTTGGCGGGAAAAAAATTCAATACCCGAGAGGCAGTACAAAATGCCTTTGAAGAATTTGTTGCCTCCCGTCCAGCTGATTTCTTTAAAAAGGGCATCAATAAACTGCCACTGCGTTGGCAAAGATGCATTGATTGCATGGGTGATTACTTCGATTAATGCAAATAAAAAATACATGAAAAAAATTCGTTTAAATTTTTTCATACAAAACGGCAATTTCATAGGTAAATACCTAATATTAAACGTAAAAGCGACCGATCAACATTTTGGTCCTATTTTGCAGGTTAAATAAAATCTGTTAAACCATATAAGAAAGAAAAAAAAATAGAAGCCAAAATAAATGCTTAGAAAGCGCTCCCATGCTGTATAATTGTTGATTACTATAACTAAACGCTCCAGTCTATGTAGCCTATAGGTACTCCTAATTAGTTACATTTTTGTTAAGAATTTCCACCTCTTCAAGTCACACACAATACACTATATTATGTTCAAGAGTCAATTGTCAAAAGGTTTCGTCTTTCTGACCAAATTAAGATCGCCTCGGAAAGTACTCTTTTTGTAATTGCCGCATTTGCTATTTTGATTATTTTGATTTATTGAGACATTTAGCGTTGCGATCAGATGAAAATCGGGACGGGTCCTCAGACCCCTGAAAATCGGGACATCCCGCGCAAATCACCTACTACCAACACCTACAACCTACATCTACTACCTACATCAACAGTTGATGTCTGAAAGAGTTATCGACAACGGGGTTGAATAGTATTACAGTACTAATATCGCTATTAAACAATGGAAGTTTGTATTAAAAGGGCGAAAATGTAGGGTTATATTATGTATTTTGCCTAAATCATAAAATAATATAAAACAATAAAAAAAAAATTGGGTTAAGCCGCCTTATCACTTAGGCCTTAGGGGTATGAAAAATAGTTTACAACCTTCTACCGAATACACCTTCAAAATTTTATAAAAATCGGTCAAGCCGTTTCGGAGAAGCTCTCTAACATCTACTGTGACGTGTAATGTAATAAATTAAAAAAAAAAACAATTAAATGTAATAAAAATAATAATAATGTAATACAATAAGCTCATATTGGAATATAGACGATTTTTATATTAAAATATTAGGTTACTATATACTCTGTCCATATTCAATTTAATTTAAACGGAAACAAAAATATTTAATTGTACCAAATTTATGTGTTGTTGTATCACTTTATCGTATGGTAAATAAGTGCCATTTAAATCGGTATCATTATAGCATGCCATTGTTTCTTTGTTTACGCTTAGATTAAATTAGATCTGAACGGAATGTATTAATTCGACTCTAAAATATTTTTGTGTAACATTAATTTTGAAGTTGTACTACAGCTACATACATGTAATTGACTATATGATTTTTTTTCAGATTTCAGTGAAGCAAAATTAGAATCGATCTTATCTCAACAAGATCCTCAAAAGATAGACAAAGATGCCACTATGTGTGACTCTGATGGTGAAGATTCTGAGTCGAGTATGTCTGAGGAGTGTCCCCCCGCCTTTGCAGGTAAAAAATTTACCATAGAGACTATCTATTACTATCCAATTATCACTACTCCGTAAAAAAGTATGCGATAGTGACGGTAATATTATATGAACGGTAATGTTATTGCTCCACAGATAGCGTGGACCTGCCGTCGATGAAGAATGCGTGCGAGCTCGTGTGCTGGGCGCGGCTGGTGTGCGCCGACCGCCGTCTCAAGGACTGGCTTGGTGGCCCCGGTGCACTCTTCTGGCGCCCGCTGCTGCGACTGCTCTGCCACCCGAGACCTGCTGAAAGGTATTGATTAAAACGACAATTATAATCTACAAAGGCTAATATTACGCCTTTCGAGACACGTGAAGTCTAGTAGTTTGTTTACACTTATGTATTTTGGATTTTAATTATAATTATTTAGGTATTTTGTTTTACGTTCTATCTTTTATCCCATTTCTCTCCGTAGGGCTGTCGGAAGAAATTTCTTTTTAGTAATAAGCAGTACCTTTGGGTCGTTTTTACATGTAAATTGTAATGTTTTAAATGTTTCTTGTGTGCAATAAATTTTTAAATATAAAAAAAATATAAGAATATTAACGAAACTGTTAAACCTAAACAAGGTTGCAAATCCTAAGAATGTTTTTGTGAGAACAGCTGATATTTGTAATAATTTTTAAGGACCGGGAACTCCTCTTATTTTGTCTATGAGCTTAGGTAGGCTTAATGTGTCCATGGACGACGGTAATCGCTTAAAATCGGGCGACCCATCCGCTCGTTTTCTAGTCAATTGAAAATAAAATGTTGGACATACATTTTATTTTCAATGGACCATTCATTAATTAATTTCATTCCTCTTTCAAACTATGAATTATGAAACTATTTATGCGGCTTTTCTCAACAGCACATGGCAAGAAGGAGCTTTATACTCACAGCTTGAAGAAAATACTATACGATTGTTTGCGGAGCTTACCGTGTGTCATCCAACCAATCAAAAACTATTTGCTTCAACTCTCCACAGTATACTTGAGTCAATGCCTCATACTGGTAAGTGATAACGAAAAAGTATGCATCAAGTACAGTACAACTATATTCTTAATGTCTTTCGGGGAAACATGTACACTTACTGTACACATAAGTGGTGGAGAATTTAGATATACCTACTTTTTTTAAACGTCGCGATCATGGAGCAGATATAGAGAGGTTACCGGTACATGAGTGGGCGCAGGAAGAACCCCCCCCCCCCACTCCTCACTTCGAAAAATATCACTATATCTGCTCCATGGTCGCGAGTCATTTATTTGACAATGTCGTGTTTTTTTTTGTTGCAATACGAAAAAAAAAATATATATCAGAAGAAAAATATATATCAGTTTGTTGGCGTTATACGAAATGCTTGAAATGAAAACAATATTATATAGAAAAATATTGTTTTAATATACATTTTTAATCATAAGGAGCGGAGGGTATATCGGGGTTCACCCGCGCGCTGATCCTGCGGCTGGTGCTGTCCGGTGAGCGCGTGACGGTAGCGCTGCGCTGGGCTGGCGGCGCAGGCAGTCCGGGCACAGGCACGACGAGTGCCGCTCCCGCCGCGCCGCCCGCCTCGCGCCACCCCGCCGCCGCCTGCCACGACCTGCTCACGCTGCCCGTACACACGACCTTGCGCGCCGTGCTCACCGAACATTGCCCGCCAAGTAATTAGCTGTTTACATCTTACACGTCATGGTATTTTTTGTTGTATTTGGGTTCCGAACCTCAAAAGGAAAAAACGGGGGTAAATTTTAAATTGAGGCAACTAGTTCAGATGGGGTATCATATGAATTAGGGCTTGATGTGAGTATTCAAAAATATATTTTATCTATTTTTACGATGCATAATTTCTTATCTATAATGAAGAATGACAATAATATTAGCTTCTCCACACAAACTTTCATTAATTCACATAACATTACACAAGTTTCCTTGACATATAGCGACACAAGGTGCTATCAAGTATAAAACGCCTTTATTTCTTCAGACATATATTATGTACTTATCAATGGCATATTGTATCTGAACTTTAATACGCAACTTTAATACGTTTTTAAGCACGTAGAAGTTTATCCTAAAAAAAAAATAACTTTGTAGTTCCGGCTGTAGACGAGTCGAGTCAGAAAGGCGCGACTAGCCCCGCGGCGGGCGCGGGCGTCGGGGCAGGCTCCGGCTCGGTGCTGCGGAGCGCCTCTGACACCGACATCATGACCGTGGCGGAGGCCTGGGAGCTGTCGCTCGCGGCCGCGAGTGCTTCCAAAGACAAACGGCTCAAAGACGTCAAGAATACAACACTCAAACAGCAAAACAAAATAAAGCGACAATCAAAAAATAACGACGCATCTGCGCTCTCCATCACCGACGGTAAGTAAACTTTGGCTAAAATATTTTTATATGCATATGATTAACGTTAAGAGACGGACAGATTTATATTGTTCAATTCGTCTTCAAGAAAAAAGCGTATTCCTTTCTAAAAGGCCTGCAACGTACCTGCGATTCATCTGGTATTGTGGTTGTCCATGGGCAACGGTAATCGCTTTCCATCAGGTGATCCGTCTGCTCGTTTCGTATTTAATTTTAAAAAAATGTACTGACATCTGTTTTATTTATTTTTACATAAAATTACTATGATGAAGACAAAAATAACTTTTTTTAGATCTACTCGAGTCATCAATTCGAGTACAAGTCGACGGCATAGATGGTTACATTCCACCACAGACCACGCTCGCACAAATTCTTGCAGCTGCGCCCCACGAATTTGGACCACACTTAACACTCAATGTACATTTAGATACCAGCGGCGGTAAGTTGCAGCTACAGAAATTTTTGTTTCAATCCAATCTATTTTAAGTGAAACCGTTCAGATTTTTTAAATCTTTAACAATTTTTGCCAAACGATGCTTATTTAAGTTTACAATATATCAGAGCCGTGGTCCGGCGTCACTACTTCCGGCGTTCCTCCGCAAGACACGAATAGCGGTGGCAGTGCAATACTCCGGTCGTTCGGCGCATGCGGCGGTCTCGCGCTGGTGGCGGCGCGACTGCCGCGCCCGCACGCCGCGCCCGCGCCGCCGCCGCCGCACCACACGCACCACGACCTCGACTGGGTGAAGCTGGATGATCCGTACGAGGTACGTAATCACGTTTAGTAAAGCCGGTTCTTATGGAAACGTTTGCAAAATATATTTGACAGTGGCCGAATGCGGACTGACATTTGTTTAGAAATGTTTTGTGCAATAAAATCAGACAGTGACCAAATAAAATAAACCTTATTGCCACGCATTAAGATGCATGCAAAATAGCAAAACACGTGAAAATTTAGAGGAGACTTTTTAAGCATTTTAAAAATATTTTTTATTGTTGGATTTTTTATAATAATAATTCTAACCAAATCGTTTGATACGTTAGGAGGTAGTGGAGGTTGGCACGGTGGGTGGCGGTGTGGCGGCGGCGGCGGCTAGCGCGGAGGAGGGGTGCGCGGGAGTGCCGACGCACGCGCTGCTGGCGTTGGCGGTGCTGCTCAAGCTGCCGGGCTACGCGGCTGCGCTGCTGGACGAGGGACCGCGCGCCGTGCATCTGCTGCGCCTGCTGTTGGGAGTCGCGCACGACGAGGACGGACGTCAGTGTTCCACTGTACTTCTGTTAGCTTATCTCAGTGATGTCTTTAAAGTTGCGGGTTCGATTTCTCCTAAAAAATAGCTTTTTTAACGAAATGAAATGTTTACTATGTACGAGGGCTGATTGATAAGTTTCCGAAACGACAAAGAAAAACTTCAAAAATCTATGTAAAATAAATTTATGTCAACGTAGTTTCCTTCTACCTCGATGCATTTAGTCCAGCGCTTCTCCAATGCCGTTACACCAGTTTGATAAAATGTTTTCTCCAATCCCTCAAAATACTCGTCCACGGCAACAATGACTTCTTCATTTGATGAAAATCTCTGGCCACCTAACCATTTCTTCAGGTTTGGGAATAAGTGGAAGTCGCACGGGGCCAGATCCGGGGAATAGGGTGGATGCGGTAGCAATTCGAACCGCAATTCATGGAGTTTGACGACTGCAACCATTGACGTGTGTGCAGGTGCGTTGTCATGGTGGAACAAAATTTTTTTCTTGGCCAAATGTGTTTCTTCTGGATTTATTCACTTAATTTTTGCAGCAAGCTTGCGTAGTAATTTTTTGTTTTTTGTTTTTCCTTTATTGTTTTTCCTTTTTGCAGATAATCCACTAAAATAATCCCTCGAGCATCCCAAAAAACAGTCGCCATCACTTTGCCGGCCGACAAAACCGTTTTTGCTTTCTTCGGCGCAGGTTTTCCGCTCTCAGTCCACTGCTTAGATTGTTCTTTTGTCTCGGGAGTATAATGATGTATCCAGGCTTCATCGACTGTTACATAGCGCCGCAAAAACTCATTAGGATCTCGGTTAAACAGCGCCAAACACTCCGATGAATCGTCCACTCGACGTTGCTTTTGGTCTACAGTGAGCAAACGCGGCACCCATCGCGCGCAAAGCTTTTTCATTCCCAAATGTTGGTGCAAAATATTAAAAACGCGTTCAGATGAAATGCTCACCATCTCTGCTATCTCTCGCAACTTTAAGCGCCGATCATTCAATACAATTTTGTGAATTTTTTTGATCATGTCCGGATTCGTGACTTCATTTGGACGGCCAGACCTGTGGGCGTCTTCGCAGCTCTGTCTTCCACGTTTAAAATCAGTTACCCAGGTGTGAATTGTACTCAATGCAGGAGCAGAATTACCTAAAACACTGTCTAGCTCGGTTTTAATCTGGGTTGCTGTTTTCTCTTTTAAAACGTAAAACTTTATCACCGCACGAATTTCGTTTCTTTCCATTGTTAAGAAAATTTACGACAGAAAGTTCTACGTCCTCTCGAACAAATTCCATCAGTTCGATTAAATTCAAATTTGGCGTTCTATTTTCAAAAAGATGCCAGAGTATAATGTAATATTCCTTTTTTGCGTATCATTTTTTTAAGTTCGTCGTTTCGGCCAGTTATCAATCAGCCCAGGTATGTCATAGTGTAAATAAAAAAATACCAACATTTATTGAAATTCGTGTTACAAAGTTTTTGCTCGAACAGGTAACATCGTGGCGAGCAGTGGAAACAGCGGCACACGGCAGTCGCTGGGCTCGCTGCCGTTCCGCGTAGTGGGCGCACTACTGGAGGCGGCGCCGCTGGGCTCGGCTGAGGGCCGGGCACTGCGCCGCGCGCTGCTGCAGCTGGGTGCCGTGCGCCTAGTGCTCGCCTGTCTCGCCGTCTTCACGCATCACAAGCCCGCCGCACAAGTACTTTTTACCTTTTATAATTTAAGATCTCCTAACGTCATGCATTATGATTTGCAACTGCTCCTACAAATCCCTTGAGAATGAGTTTGAGGCTAACTCGACAATACATCATTATTAGCAGAACAATCAGAATTCGAATGGGCTAGGCAAGAGCGAGGAGAAGTCGCAGCTGTACTGGGCGAAGGGTACCGGGTTCGGCACGGGCTCCACGCAGCAGTCGTGGAACGTGGAGCAGGCTCTCGTGCGCCAGCGCATAGAGGAGGAGCATGTCACCGTGCTTCTGCAGGTCGGTACTCGGTCCTCAGGCAAAATACCGCTATCGAGGTTGTTCACATTAACGTTTTACAATAGAGTCTTAGTGCCAATTTCACCAAAGCCTGTTAAATTTAATCATTAAATATCTAGTTCTTGATATTAATGAAAGAGAAGGATTATCATTTAGACAAACGATAAACACTAACAGACTTTGGTGACATTGGGATTTAGCCTGTTACACAAGGGAACAAAATTTTAAATGTTGCATGGAATATTATGACTTCTATCGTTTTACTTTTGTTAAAGCCGCGTTCCAGTAGCACGGTCAAAACAATTTTTTTATTATTTTCATTCACATTATGTTTCTTTCGCACCACTATGATCATTCGTAACTGTTTTCACCCTTGTTCCACACGCAACTATCATCTGTCAAAAACTGTTAAAAACGCTAAGAATGATCACGCCATTTTGCATATTTTTACCCAGCTCCTTACTTAGCAATTTTTGACTTTTGAGGATTTAACAGATTTCATTTACGTTATCATGGATTAAATTTATTATAGTTTATTTTAATCTGTTGTTGTTAATGGTAATTAAATAGAAATATAATACAATAAAGCTACATTCTTAATGTCGTACGGGAATCGTCGTTTTTCATACATCGTCTGTCACTTTCATAGAAAAACGAAGATTGCCGATAGAAATTATGAATTGTAATGTACATAAATATAGTAGGTACAACTACGTTTTAATGTTCCTCGGCAATCATCGTTTTTCTATCGAAGTGACAGACGATGAATGAAAGACGAGTGCCGAAAGACATTAAGAACATTTATTTAATCGAGGTAAAATACATTTTATTCTGTTTAACTATAGTCCACGTCCGTTCAGTCAACTGACATGGACTATGATTACCTATACGATAAATATTAAAATGTAACACCAGCTGTCTAATCATATGAGAACAAGCTACAAGTTGTAATATCTAATTATTTCTTAATTTAAAATAAATACTAAATTTTTACATATAGGAAAATACCCAATTATCATATTTAAGACCATGAAGAAAATTGTCCGTTCCTAAAGCCACATCGCTTATGGCAATTGTAACAGCAGTAAATTATGGTATAACTTAAAAAGCCATTGACACGCCGATTTTATGTGGTGGGCAGGTGTTAGTGTCCTACATGAACCCGGGCGAAAAGTGGCCGCCGGAGGAATGCGAGGGGGGCGCGGGCGGCGCGGCGCTGGACGACGGCGACGACGACGAGACGCCGCTCGAGCTGCCGCGCGAGTTCGTCGACCTGCTCGCCGCCAGCTCGCTCGTACCCGCCATATGCTCCTACCTCAGAAACGACTCAGGTGAACGTCTGCTGATTACAAAAGAAATAGTTTCTTCAAAAAATAATCAAATACGTTACTCACATTTGCATCCATATTATATATTTTGTGATTCCCGCCTAGCTAAATTTTTATTATTCAACACGGTCCTCCCACAAGAGTTTTGCATAATATAACTTATAAGTATACCAGTAGTTTCTAGTTAACGATGTTAATGTAACACGCACATATACGTTATCCCATATCTCGAAGCAGTGTTGGACATGTCGCGGCACATTCCGCTGTACGTGTGCGTGCTGCGGGCGGTGCGCGCGCTGCGGGCGCTGCGCTGCCGCCGCATCTCCGCCGCGCTGCGGCCTCTGCCGCGCCTGCTGCACAGCATGAGCCGCACCACAAACTCCTACGCCACCAAGCTCAGGTATTCTCAACACAACTAGTATGTATAATATGTTTCAAATTTACAAATAAATGTTAACAAATCGAAGCGTCATAAATTGTGACTTATTTTCTTCAAGCAAAGTTTTACATTGTCCAAATAGTATTAAATATATTATAAATACTTTTGTAATATTAATTTTTTTCTTTTTGTAATGTACAGTTATGATAAAAATAAATAAATAAGCTGTTTATAATATCTATTTTTATATAAATGGTCTAATTTTTTTTTCAGAATGAGTAAAAAGAATATATTTGGGAAAATGACGTATAGCCAAAGATTTAGTACATCAAGTAATTCCGAGTTATCCGAGGAAGACGAAGGACTCGCACTACTCATAGCTGACATACAGGTATCGTGTGTTTCCGCAATAAAAAAAATGTTAATTTTATATGGTGATTTACACCCTGTAGCTAATTTACATTTTTAACAATGTCAATTTATTGACCGAAGGCGACGTCGGCGCTGATGTGCCGCGCGGACGGCGACGCGGACAGCGTGGGTCTGCCGCGCTCGCTGCAGGGCGCCAGCCGTGAGGCGCGCTACATAGACCTCATGCGAACCATGCAGTTCGGTATGTAATGTTTTCCATACCACAACAGAAACTTTTGTAAGCTTCCACACGGCCATGATAATCCACCGACGTAGTAGTTTAACGACATATATTAAAGGGTCAAATTAAAAAATATACTATATCAATAATAAAAAAATATACTATAATATATATATAATAACTATCAATCATCACGTTTGTAGGTTAGTTGGAAAAGAGTCCATGCAAATTGTGTTTTCCCTTAATTTTCCAAGTTTTTCTTCAATCAATGTGAACCATTCTTTGTAAATTTATTTCCTTTTATTGCAAATCAGCATTAAAGTTTAAAAAAATAATAAAACTCTAAAATGTGTTGTCATGACGGCACCTTGTAAAGAGCTGTTGTCGCCTGTCAAGTATCTAATTACACTAAACATGTCAAATCTTAGAATGCTTGGTGTTAACTTTGGTAATTTTACTATTTTAAATTGCCTTATAAATTGGTGACATACTAATAATAACGAAGAGAAATGCTGATATTCCGCAAAAAACTTGCACTGAACTTCGACTGACAAGTGACTTTTTTATATGATGTTTACTGACGCTAATGATATTGATACTGGCTATTCTTTATGGGATTAGCAAGGCTATTTAAAAAAAGATGAAGTACAAGTGGGTGATGTCACATTCTCTTATATGTGGTCAAACATTTGTATGTTTATATGTGGTCAAACGTGGAAAATTAATTATTTTATAAAAATCACTCGTATTTAATAGTAAAGAGTTGATAATAGTAAAGAGTTTTGAATAATGTTTAGTGATAAACAACAGTTTGATGTATATTTTCATCATAGGATAATTGCCTATATTGGTATCGATATTTTTTGATAAAATAACAAAAAAAACCAACAGAGACGTTCGAAATGATGACGGCGAACACGGACGGCGGGTTCCGGTTCACGGTGCCGTACCACTTCGAGACCGCGGTGCGCGCGGCGGGCGAGCGCGCGCACCCGGCGCGCATGAAGCGCCTGGCGCAGGAGGCCGCCACGCTGGCCACCAGCCTACCGCTCTCCTACTCCTCCTCCGTGTTCGTGCGCACCGACACCGACCGCCTCGACGTCATGAAGGTAGCCTCACGCCTGTTTCTAAAATATACCGACAGACCTTGTTCTGCCATTGCTATAAACAAGAATAAATAATAACTACACCTACTGCCTACATCTACAACTACCTAAACCAACCTACCCTAACCTAACCTAAACCTATAAGTGACAGTGGCGAAGGCTGGTTCTATTTCATAGGGAAGCCACATTCTAATATTATCATATAATAGGTTGGGATTAGATGGGGTAAGTGGTAAGTGAAGCCGATAGAAATAGAAATGAAATATATAAGAATAGAAATGGAAATATAGGAGCCCCACGCCACTGATAGGTAATATGTGAAAGAGTTATCGGCCACTGAGGGTTGAAGGCTATTACAGTTAGTACTGTAATTGCCTTGCTGAGTGTATCAAATCTACAAAATTAGCCATTTATTATATTGTGCCCACTTGTAAATAAAATGTATGCTTTCAATATGTTGCCAAGTTTGTTATTTCATATTTGGTTGCCAAAATAATAATATGTCGATTCTCGCTGTCGGTTTGGAATAACTATTCAGTTAAGAAAACTAGCATTATGTAGTCGCCAGATTTGGAATTTTATGTGCCTTGCATTTTTTCGCCAACTTAGTAATTCAGTATGCCATGTTCGGTTTTAGCACGCCCCAAAATTTAAATATTTTTTCGCAACTTTTAATATTATATGCCGTTCTTTTTACTAAAACCCTAATGCCCGTTTTCACCAACTGACTCCTAATTTTAAGTGTCCCTTAGCGGCCATTTAGGGCGCCTCATAAGAAAAATTGTTTCCACCAACGCTTAGGTGTCACCTAAGACCTTAGGGGGGCCTCTAACTTTAGGGGCCCGATATTTCGCGCCTTAACTGTCACCTAACATTACATTGTGATTGAAAATACGTGAATCCCGTGAAATGGAAGACGATCTAAGTCAGTTATAGTAACTTTAGACGCTGTTGAAGTGCTTGAATTATTTTATAATGACTTGTTACCAAAATGACCCCGTTTATATCGCCAAAGAGTGGAACATTTTGATAAATATGATATCGACTTCATCCGATATAGGTTAAGAAAACAGAGGGTAACATTTTTATTAGAAAATATTGAACATCTTCTTGAGTTTATAGACAGGTAAGTGTATTATTCATTTACATTTTACATTTAGGTACTTTTCTCGTACTTACCTACATACTCCTTTACCAATGGAATTCATAATTTTCTAATGATACTTGAATATCATGTCGAAACCAAAAGCAGTGATTGTTCTTTTAATATGTATTTACATGTACCATTACCTACTTGGACGTCTCTGATATAATCTCATACAAATAGGTATGTAACAAGTAAAAGGCAGCGAAACATAGTTAATGGAAATATTTTTAATTAATCTAATCAAAAATGATATAATAATTAACCAGAAGAAAGAAGAAATTTGGAGGTTGTGAGACAGTAAACGTGGTTGTGAATTGTAAATAAACAACATCAAATGCATAGATGTTAAGTACTACTACTGAAAATCAAATGACTCGTCTGTCACTCATCAGTGAAACTGACATTATTACTTTTTAATTTACAGCACAGTACATTTTTAAACATGCTGTACGTCATCGTCTTATTAATTTAGTTATTAAAATTGCTGAATAATTTATCAAAAGCATACAAAAGTACACTTTACTTTTACTTTACTTGGATTTATTATGTTATATTATTTATCTGTGAATTATTTATACTAGAATTTGCATTACATTTATCGATACATTATCAGATACATTATCAATAGTATGAGCGCAAATTAGAAAAAAAAATACTTGAGAGGTGTCAAGGGACACCCGGATGGAACGAAGTTATAATATAATATATATGCATAGCTGATATTATAAGGTCTAGCATATATATATATGCTAGACCTTATAATATCGGCTATATACCTTTTTCACGAGACTGCTATAATATACCTTATAATAGCAGTCTCGTGAAAATCGGTCTAGCCGTTTCAGAGATTAGCCGGAACAAGCACACAGACTGACAGACGGACAGAAAAATGTTAACAATTTATATTTTATTGTAAGTACCGATCATACTTTTAAATGCATTAAGTGAAAATAAAAGATGTTAATTTGAAATTATAAACAGACACTTCAATTTTGTTTATCTGTATAGATATAATATATTATATTAATTATCTGCCAAATTCACAGTATGCTCATGTGCAGTCGCAAACTATTTTTTGTTCGCACGATTAATAATTATAACCCTTTTTACACTAACTATTTATATTGATTGATTTCAGAATCTATCGATTTTCCAACATCATAAACATTTATATGATTACATCCCTATTTGAGTAGCAGAACATTCTAGAAAGAAACAATCACACGAATTTGAATTTAGTACTAAGTAGTCAAAGATGGCCGAAAGCACGTCGAAGGAATGCCGATAACAGTCACAATGTGTAATTGCTAAATTCTACATTATTGTCAAGATTTAAGGTAGTTTTTTTTATCATTCTTAATAGTCGTTATTACATTGTGATTTCGAGTGGCAAAAAGTGTCGTGCCAGTCTTAATTTTTTCCGTCTAGCCCCCTTTCGCAACGCGCCATAAGGAGCTTCGTTCCAAAAATACTGTCACTTAAACTAGGAGTTCCATAGCTAAGTGTTACCGAGCTTGATGAAAATGAAATTAGGTAGGTGGCGATTTTAGGAGACAAAGGGTCACTTACATAAGAGTTGTTTAGGAATCAGTTGGTGAAAACGGGCATAAGAGCATTAATCTAACTGGATGCACTAAGCTAAAACCTTTTTATGGGAATCAAATTTGTTCGAAAAAATATAATAATTAATTATATATGTGAAGGTGATTTGTCAACTTCATATATTTATCCTTATCCAAACAAATATGTTATATTTTATCCCAGTTTAAATAATGGTGAACAAAATAAGGAGAAATCATAATAATTTTACCTAATTATAACTCCGCAACAAAAATCACGAGCGTGTGGTTAGCCATACTCCTGCGTCAGACGAGTGCTGTGACGTGTGTGTGTACTGTGCCACGAGTCCTATTCCCGACGAATGAAAATGACAAAATCTTAAACTGTAATTTTAAACATTTAATTGCGATTACTTATCGTTTAATTTAATATTTTTAAATAAGTTGCACTTTGATTTCGTAGTAGTTTTCTATTCAACATTATTAAGCAAAATAAGTTTTTCTTGATTTCTTCAAGAGTTGTAGTATTTTTTAAGATAGATATTTAGTTTTGTTTTCATAATAAACGTTGTCTTTTATCCAACCGCGATAACCCACATTCACGCAGACGAAGTTGCGGTCAACACCTAGTTACGATTATTATCAATACAATAAATAATACATTGTACCTGTTTAATTATGTACTTTTATGAGGAATCCGATACTTTTGGCGCGCCATCTAGTGATCACACGTGGTACCCTAATACTATGCCATCTACCATAATTGTCTAGAAACAAGCTGTTGAGGTTAATTTTTTACGAATTAGAGAAAATTATCAAATATCATCCTTTGAACTTTAAAATCACACTGGAAAGAGACTGTGCAATATATTGATTTTCTTACTGTTTACCAACGCCGTCTAGACCTAAGCAGAAATCGGACCTTTTTTTTTGTGTACGTGTATGAGATCTGTCAGTTTATAGTTTTATTAGTCCATGATAAAACGAAAGTTTTTATTGTGAATGGTAAAATCGCCCCTTACTAACTGAATTATAAAAATGAATATTCAACAAGTAAATTATCACTCGTTCTACATGGGAGCACCATATTAACATTCACGTGTCGCCGCGCAGGTATTGATAACGGGTCCGTCGGACACACCGTACGCCAACGGCTGCTTCGTGCTGGACGTGTACTTCCCGGCGGAGTACCCGGCCGTGCCCATGCTCATCAACCTGGAGACCACCGGCCGCCACTCCGTGCGCTTCAACCCTAACCTCTACAACGACGGCAAGGTGTGCCTGTCCGTGCTCAACACCTGGCACGGCCGCCCCGAGGAGAAATGGAACGCGCACACCTCCAGCTTCCTACAGGTCACTGTTCATACTGTGTTTCCCATTGTTATCATGTTTAATTTAGTAACAAAATAAAATGATTCCGATAGCATGGTTTCGTGAAACGCGTGGCATGGTCTAAATGTTTGTACACGATTACCGAAGGACATAAGGAGAGCCATGCTCAACACAAATGGGCCAGACCGCAGGAATACCACGGTCCCACAGAAAACCGACATAATGCTCGCGTTGCATCTCGCGTGAGGGCATCGGAGGCTACAATGCACTACCCGCAACACCAAAGGGTGTTGCGGGTTTCAGTGGACAACATGTAACATAAACATATTTGTCACAGGTACTGGTGTCCATCCAGTCTCTGATCCTGGTGCCGGAGCCGTACTTCAACGAGCCGGGCTACGAACGCAGCCGCGGCACGCGCGTCGGCAATAGCGCCTCCACCGAGTACAACTCCACCATCTACCAGGCCACCGTGCGCTGGGCCATGCTCGACCATCTGCGCTCGCCGGAGCCTTGCTTTAAGGAGGTCAGCCCTGCTCTGATAATTGTTACGCTAATATTAATATTATAGTAAATCTCTTCGATAGTTGGTTAATTCAATTTATTATATAAACTACAGGTGATCCAGACCCACTTTTGGATTAAACGCAACGAGATAATGCAGACTGTCGCCAACTGGATCACGGAGCTGGAGGGGCAGACGGGCGACGAGCGCACGCAGCGCAGCATACAGCTTAACCTCATGGCGCTCAAGGTACGTTGGATTGCTAAATATTATTTTTATATATAAGTAATTATAAAATACTGTGAATGTATATTTTGAATTTCAGAGACATTATGTGAAGCTGCAAGAGGAGCTGGCGAAGCTGCCGGCGCCGCCAGGGCTGGAGGACCTGGACGAGCCGTTCCAGCTGCCCGCCGCGCCGGACGCGCCGCCCGTGCCCCC
Organism: Phengaris alcon alcon; assembly: GCA_037179445.1. NCBI lineage: Eukaryota > Metazoa > Arthropoda > Insecta > Lepidoptera > Lycaenidae > Phengaris > Phengaris alcon. Next base: position 28,526 of record JAYRCH010000369.1, on the reverse strand, counting down.
CGCGCCCGCTGGAGCGCCACGCACCAGCGACGAGATCGATCACGACATGGAGAAGATCGTGTCGCAGGTGCTCGACTGAGCAGGCCCTCAGGCCCGCCCCATAAACGCACCACGTAATACGTACTTCTCACGTCATGACGCGTTCTAGCCCCTTCCCCCCGGAGTCACGCCCCGCGTCGCTCCGAAGCCGCGCGCTCACCTTTACGACGAGCGGCTTTACGGCATTTATTTTGTAGAAGCCTCGAGCGTGAATAATATTTTAACCATTGTATTTATTTCTTCGGATGCTCTCGTTCGGCGACTACATATGCGAATACGTGCACATAACCCGTTATCGTTAGTCATGTATTTAATTTGTATTGTGTTTAGTTTTTATACAAATATATTTTAATAGGTGTATAGTTAGAAGAAATGGGGGGCCCACGTTTAGTTAAAGTATGTGATATAGAACGGGCTCGTCTCGCTCCGGTCGAGGCTCGGAGTGGGGCCGGCCCTGTACTGCCGCGGTGTCGGTGCGCGCGCCCCTGTGTTAATGCGCTTACAACGTAACGCGGTCGCGAGCCGCGCAAATAATTGTGTTAATCCTAACCTCACTGTCACTTGTCGATTTTGTCTGAAAGTGATATTTTAATATGTGTATATTAAATTATAATTTGATGTATATACTATTTCTATTGCGTTTTATTTGTATCTAAGAATATGTTATACGTATCGACTCGTCGTTTTATTTGACGACGCGAGTCGAAGTAATAAAATTGTATCCGATATACATAGTAGCTGTTTGTACAGGCCTAGCCGAACTCATGATGGTTTCATTTTCTCATCGACCTAACAATACATCTTTTCTGTTAACGCGCGTGCACATGTCGCGTGTCTCTCGCGATTGCGAACTTTTGAGATTGTATATAAAAATCCATAGCTCCTCTTGTCTGTCACAATGTAATAATATCAACTGGTAAGTTTTGAATTAGGATCATAATTTGTTATGTATGATGCCTGTATAATTCGGGATGTAAATAAAATTTTACGTTATCACAATGAATTGTTTTATTAAAAAAAATGATTTTTATTATTCATATAGAGCTTAGCTTTAAACGGAAGTTTTTCTGGTCATTGTAAATGCGGTAACTAGTCATGTCATAATATATCGAGGGTAGTAAAAGAAAGAGCACGTGTATAGAGATTGACAATATATTTACATATTTAATATAACATTCACATACGCAAATAATTTTGACTCACAAAATATATTCAATACGATCTACCCTTAGAAATTATACTAATTACTTACCCTAAGTAAAAATCTTATGAAATAAATAATTTAAAATTCCCAGGACTAAAATCTAACACATTTAATTGCACCTTGTTAAATTAGGAGTAATATCATTAGATCTTAAAATTTATATTTAAATTAAACGAGTCCTGACAAAACATTTATTTCTAGCTATCTACGCGCTACGCCTCGTCGGATAACACTAAGCCTCTAATAATTAACCTATAACTGCCCGTCACAGACGGTTTTTTGAAGTCTAAATATATTTATTTACAACTAAATTATATTACCTAAATCTGTTGGTATGAGTTACATTGTATTGTGTTAGCAGTTTGGTTGTAATTTTTTATAGCGCAAATTTTAACCTCAATGTGTAGGTGGTTTTTTATTTAACTGAAAAATATATTTTTTAAATACATTATATCATTATAAAACAATATGGCACCGTTTATTACAAAGGAGTATTAACATACTTTGCAATATTCAATTAATATTACTTTGCTGAAATTGTCTACACTGTGTAAGCTAAGTCCTTTATTCAGTGAAAATGAGTTTTATTTCAATCTAAACAACTCTCACATAAAGGTTATTACCTAATGCACTAAAATTATAATAATATATAATACTTTATTGATATTTTTACACGTTCCTAAATAAATTCCTAATTAAAGGCACTTATTTTTTCGCAAAGTTGATTGATAGTTACTCATGTCGATGTAATATTGTTAACATAAAATTGTGTGAGGTAACTATTTTCTATTCCACCAGGGTTCATCGGCTTGCATTTCCAACTGTGATGGGTCCAGCAGTCCCGCTTCTACACAAGACTTGCAGCAGAAACTGAAATTGAAAACACAGTAATGTTAAAAAATACTAGACTTTGTGTCTAAAATATAAAAACCGGCCAAGTGCGAGTTGGACTCGCGCACGAAGGGTGGCCGTACAAAACACAACACGAATTAATATTTAATTAATTCTGGTTTTAGGATTTATTGTAGCGACAGCATATTTATTATACATCATATACATCATATTATGTGGAAATTTTAACCGTCTAGCTATCACAGTTCCCGAGATACAGCCAAGACAGACGGACAGCGAAGTCTTAGGCCGTTTTTACCCTTTGGGTGCGAACCCTAATAAAAACTAAAAAAGATTTCAACGTTTATCAGCAAACTCTAATAATGATAAGGGGCAGGTTTAAATGTGCAACTTTCGTAAAACATGTAGCTTACCTCGAGTAATACTTGTGGTGGCAATATTTGCTTCTGACGATAAGATGACAGTTTGCGAAGTACGGGTTGTCTTTGCACGTCGGCGGTATGTAGAGACCTAGAAGACGTGATGCTTATAAATGTTTAGACTCATTTAACACTCGAAGTATTATGCTTTCGGCTTATTAGCCATATCGTCAGAAAATAGGTGCTCACCGTGAGCGTTATGGAGTTTAAAAATAAAGTTTATTCATTTGTGAAAATTTAATGATTTTTATTTCCTCTTATTGCCTCTACAGGCCGATAGATTCTGGTGTAAGTTGGTACAGTCGCCGACAATTCAGTGGACCACTTTTATATCTTATATAGTCGCCATAGTAATAAGATCGAAAAGTGGCCAAACGTGTCTGTACGTGAGCGTACCTTCGACGGTGATCTGCACAAGCGAATGGTGCGAGGAGTAGGCGTTGGCGGCGTGGCAGCCGTACGTGCCGCTGTCGTTAGTGCTCGCGTGCGCCACCGTCAGCCGCGCGTCTGCGAATATACACAAGTGTTTTAAATCAATTAAAAGTTTTAGCCTACGTAAAGCACGAATGTTTAATTTTGCAGTGAAATTTCTTAAGCGGCGTTGAGTGAAATTTCAAGATTCAAACTCGATTTTGAATATGACGCCATCTGTCAGAATCTACTTATACTTCTTACATAACAACTTAACATTCTAACGTATAGCTCAATACACATAAGATGCTAGGTATACAAATTTGAATATTTATATTTTTATGTGATGTTCTTGAGGCGATTGGAGATGGTAAATATTTACATATTGTGCTACTGTAAAGACGAATACTCTCTTTAATTTCTCTTACTTATGTAACGAATTACTTATCGAGTCTTTGCCAATTAGGTACGGTTTAATTATCATTTTTATGTTATTCAAGACGAGTGTACCTGTAACCAGCATCCTGTCGTTGGTTGTAACGGTGACGCCGTCCTTGGACCAGTGCACCTCCGGCACGGGGTAGCCATCCACCGCGCACGGCAGGTTGATCTCCGCGCCTGCGCTCAGCCGCGTCGTCGCCGCCGAGATACTCGTCGTCACTGGCACTATAAAGTAACCAATTAGGTAAGTAATGCCCGTAAACATTCCTCGTATAAAAATTATAACACTCATAAGTTACGTTAGTAATAATATATTATATACTTTGCCTAGGTGTACCTACTTATTTTTGACGTCACGTCTATGTAGTATGTAGGTAGGAACTTAAATATTTTTAAACCACGGGACTGTAGTTTTAAAAGTAAACACCTAACATTGAACAAATAAACTTACGGTACTTACCGCTACTTATCACTTTATTTAAAACTATGAATTTGAAGATTATGTCAACACGATTATGTTAAGAAGAGCATGCAAATACAACTAACATGCGGCATGCAGTAAAGGCCTTGTCCACTGAGACACCACGGTGTAAAATTGAGTCCGGCCAAACAGGCCGATGTTGAATTGGTGGTGACACCGGAAATGCGGACAATTACTTCTCTGGTAAAGCGACCACCATTGGTGCCTCAATGGGCGAGGGCCCTGATGAGCGCTGAGCACACAGGTGGACGTTACCGGTGTAGACGGGCACTTGCGGCGTGGTGGGCGGCGGCGCGAGCTGCGGCGCGGGGCGCAGGGCCGGCCGGGGCGTCTCCCCGCCACCGGGCGCCGCCGACTGCACGGCAAACGCCCACTCCGCCGGCTTGCCGATGCCGTTGTACGCTTGGCAGATGTACTCTCCCAGCGTGTCGTCGGTCAGCCGCCTTATGAGCAGAGTGTTCTCTCTCGCCTCGTAGAGGGCGCTGCTGTAGGGCACCATCGGTCCGTTTCGGCCCCGGTACCAGAATATCGACGGTTTGGGGAAGCCGTAGGCGAGACACCGTATCGTGACGGGTTTGCCGATGTCCCCGACCATCACCGCGCTCTGGACGCCGGCGATTCCCGCGGGGCTATCCACCGGATCTGATCCCCACATCCCCAATTGTTAGCGACTAACTACTAGTATGTTATTGAAATGTTCAATATAAGCTCTCGATAACTAGTAACGTGGGAAGGTATTTGTGATGCTCTATTTACCGTCGCTTGTAAAATATCGACAATTAAAGAAAACTTTTTTGAACATTTCAATAAACCACTGTTAATTTACTACGACACCACAAACCAATGAAAACAATGAAACTACTCGTACTAAATATATTTGACTTCACACTTGTACTCGTGACTTTGAGCAAAGAAATGTAGCACAAGTGTAAAAGCACTGTTAATAAATAAGAAACCTTTATGTGCGTGTGCACAAACGAACACCATTCCGTAGAGCACTGAGAGCTGTAACATGGCCGACATGGTGCATCAGCTACGGGCGGCAGGACTGGCCGGGGGGCGTGCGCGAGTAACAGTGACGCGATAAACGACTGTTGACTGGACTATTACACGTATCGGTTATCACTGCCTCGTTAGATATAACATATTCATTAGAATGGATAGGTACATTGTGAGTTCATAAACACAACGATGGGCAACTAACTGACTTCAATTTAAAACATATAATAGATTCCAAATTATTACTTAGTCCATTTAAAATCAGGCGATGATTAATAATATTGGTAGACTAAAGATTAGGTATTTTTTACAAATAGTTACCTACTGCTACAACGGTATTATATAGACGCATCGCACAAGCGACGGCGTACAATTCTTGTAAAATTGTTGCAATGCGACGTCGTTTTTGGCGATGCGTCGTCGCAACGCAGTGTTGTGGCCTAGCCCATAGGTACAAAAATAATACTTAATTATTATATTATATGTAGGTATATTTATTTATTCCATATTATTAACCGATAACTTCTTAACTTGACCTGCATTTATCAATCTATTTAACTGCGTTATCGTTATACTAATATAGTATCAAATGGCAAAATTAATGATTGTCATCAATCACCATCAGCATCAGGACACGTACCTATAGTACTTAGCTGCCTAGCAATTTATTTGCGGCCATAGTAGTGCACCTAATTACCTACCATTAAGTAAAAAATTTAAGTTATTTCTTAAATTATGTATACCTACAGACAAATATATTTTCTATTACGCAATTATAACTATGTTACAGTCTCAGTTATCCATTGCATGCTAGAATACAAACAGAAAATTAATAAAAAGAAAGAAAATTATAAGAGTGTTAAAAAAGTTTTGTAATTACGAGCTAACTTGCACACTTCATTCAGGAAGTCAAACCGAAAACTAAACTAGAGCGCGACTCACCATTGACTTCGAGTCGTATCTCCTGCATCGCTCGGCCGAGGTCGTTCTCGGCGATACAGATGTAGACGCCGGTGTCGTTGCGGTACAGAGCCACGATCTCCAGCGTGCCGTCTGACAGCACCCGGTATCGGTCCGCGTTTCCGTCGATCTGAACAAAGATAACTTTTTTTATATTCGTAAACAAGATATGCGACTCTGTAGTAGTTTATCAGATTGTAACGTAAGAATCAAATAAGTAAATACTTTTTATTCGATGTTTTATTCCTATGGTAAAATTTGGTAAAAACAAATAAGTATGAACGTACCGTAATTTCTCCCCTGCGCCATGCGATCTTGGGGGGTGGGTTGCCATGGAACAGGCAGCGCAGCGACGCCTTGCCGCCCTCCGTCGCCGTCACCTCGGGCTCCGTCTCCGCCACGTTCGCTAACGGAGCTTGCGGCTCGTCTGAATGTTTAATTTAAAATATTATGTAGATTAATATATTTTATCAATAGGTTTGATGTTGGAGTTTTTATGTAAGAGCTGTCGCGACATACGTTCTGTGTTTTTCCCGAAATTATTCCAATATTTCTCACCGTTTAAACTTTGCCTGACCTTTCACAATTATTTCAAGAACAAAATTAGCCAAATCGGTCCAGCCGTTAGCGAGACAGTGGAATTGCAATCCATTTTTATATATAAGAAGAATATGTTTCGTGTGTGGTCAGTGGGGTAGGGGTTACAAATATTTTGTCGAGCCGTAATGAATTACCGGGGTTAAAGAGCGGCGGAAGAGACGTGGGCGTTGTGTCGACGGGCTCGAGGCACAGCTGGCTGCAGCCGCGCACGCAGCACTTGCCCACGCCCACACAGTCCGCGTCGTCGTTGCACTGCCGGTGGCACTGGCTGTCGGCCGCGCGCCCGTCCTCGCGAGGGCAGTACCCGGTCTTGTTCGCTGACAAATCGCAACAAAAATATTGAATAACGACCACTCGACTTTAATTTTTTTCCCGTTATCTTTACTCACCGATTCTGCACTCGGCGTAGTATTTTCGTTTATTGTTGATCGGGTCCGTGTAAACGTTGGTCACGCAGCGCTCGTCGGCCGCGCACGCCTTGTTCACGCAGGGAGGATCGACGCAGCGGCATCTAAAATACCATCAGCGTCGTATGGTGAGTACTTATAGTAGGACGAGTTAGTAATTAGAAAAAAAAAAATTATGTACAGACAAAGTATTTAATTTTTGTTACTTTTTAAAGTTTTTTATGTTATGAATATTTATTTCTATTTTAGCCTCCGGACAAGTCTAAGTGGCTTATGGAGCGTACAATTATCAATATTGTATGTTTTATGTTAATAATAAATAAATAAAGACAGTAAAGATAGCAATCGCTTCCACACCGAATTCATCGGCTGTGAGTGGTTTCGTTGAACGGATGACCGACACGACTGGACAGGACCGACTTTTTACATGCGCCGCATGTATCATCTTTCTTGTCAGACAATCAGGTAAACAGCCTGCATTGTGTTAAGCAGACTAGAGAACCTACATTTTTTCCTGTTCAAACGCGGGAATCGAAGCCGCCTTCTCCGGAGTCAAGAGCCAATATCTAAACCCTTGGACCGCGGAGGCATACAATTCTAAAGAGCACCTCGTAAAACAGCCAAAACACTGCCAGAATGTCTAAGCGAGCAATACCTCTCGCAGCCGTCGTCGTCGACGGTCCGGTCCGTGCCGTAGGCGCACTGCAGGCGGTCGCACTCCGCTCGCAGGCGGTCGCAGTCCACGGCCCGGCGCACGCACTCGCAGCGCTCGCAGCCGCCCGCCGGCCGCGTCTGCACGCCGAACTCGCACCGCAGCGCCGCGCACTCCGCGACGTATGCGCGGCAGTCCGGTGGCGTAACTTCGTTAGCCGATTCGTCTGTCGAAACTATGAGTTGTAATTATGTTTTTTTCTTTATTACTCACAAAATTATACAAATTAACAAGAAGTCTACGTGAAAGCATTTTCGAGGGAGAAAGTTTTGTTGAGCTGACGACCCTGGTCTTACCGTTGACCTCGAGGCGTATCTCCTGAGCGGCGCGGCCGAGGTCGTTCTCGCCGATGCAGATGTACACGCCGGAGTCGTTGCGGTACAGCGACACGATCTCCAGCGCGCCGTCCGACAGCAGCCGGTAGCGTCCCGTGTCCCCGTCGATCTACAACACTCCAAATTCTTATTAACTATCCGTCCCCGGGCACGATCATTTGGAGACAATATTAAGTTATATAAACTCGAAAATGTTGTAAAAAGCAAACACAAAATATTCAAAAGCGGTAGGGCATGAACAGACGTTTCACATCAGAAATAATAGAGAGCAATACCGTGATCTCTCCCCTGCGCCACGTGATGCGGGGCGGCGGGCTGCCGTGGAACAGGCAGCGCAGCGTCGCCGGCTGGCCCACCACGCCGCTCACCCGCGGCTCAGTCGCGGGGTCCGCAGAGGGCGCCGTCGTCTCCCCTACAATAAACACAGAAACATCAATAATATTATGGCCTTTATCTTCTTAACTAGGTTGCTGCAGCCTAAAATTTTGTATGACACTACAAAGATACAAGCGTACCTTTCGTGAACAGTTGCTTAAACACATACACGTAGCCTGCGTCTTTAGTGCTGTAAATCAGTGTTACATAGACGTAGTCATTAAAAATAAATTACCTACTTTCGAGCAAAATAATAATAAAAAGCAAAGTGCGAAGCGGCATAAGCAGTCGCAGAAGCTTACAACATCGGCGAGCACTCGCGCTAGACTGTACCATTGGAGATCTTGCAACGTAAGGCGCATTCCCCGTAGGAGTGGAAGTTATTGTCATTCCCCGCACAGCCGGAATACACGAAGGGCAGACAGTCGGCGTGGGCGGCGCTATAGTACCAGCGGCGCTGCGCCGCGCACGCGCGCCCACTGGCCACCGGGAGCAGGCACTCCGGCTCTGTCATACCGGCCCGTTAGCTACCCGATACAACCGAACCATACCCAAAATCCATGCAACTATAAACTACGGGGCCTTTAAAGTTTCTAATACATACTTTGATATGGTAGCTGAGCTTAGTATATTATAAAAGCAGTTTTACCGACACGGTAACACCAGTGTCGGCGTGAGTACGAGCATCGGGCATCTGCTACTCGTATTGTGAATTATAAAAGTAATGTAGTACCTATATAGCGTAATCAAATAATCTAAAATCTCTGTTTTTCGGAATATTTATTATTATACTTGATACTCGTTTGGTCGAATACGTTCTACGTCCTTCAGTCTATGCATAGGAATAATTTATCTATGTGAAATGGAATGTAAGTTCATGTGGCAGGTGGATGGTGGATACTGAGATCATCTTACCCGGCCCCGAGGACCCGCAGACCTCCTCGCACTCGTCTTCGCTGGAGAAGCGGTTGGGGCCACCGATACAGCCGCCGTACGCGAACACCTCGCAGCGGCCCGCCGCCGCGTTCCAGTACACCTTGCGGACGGAGTCGTTGCACGGCCCAGGGTCCAGCCGGGATTCGCATACGTCTAGTTAAATAACTCGTATTTAAATACAGTATAAAAAAGTATGCACATCGACCTTTGGCTTTTCAGTTAGAGTTTGTAGGGCGTTGTCTCTTACGTAAAACTATAAATTTAAGTGACAGGTCGCCTTAGAGTCAATTCACTCCGAAACGAAACGATATGCGACATGGAGTTGCATTATAAAGATAGAGCTATACAAAATCGAACTTTATTAATTACAGAAGAAGATACGGCTTGTTCCGTTTTCACTACTTAACTTCCTGACAAGTAGTGAAAAGGGACTATAATTCGGTTTTTTTTCGTTTTCACTACTATTTTATGCACACGTTTTCTTGTAAAAGTTCGAATGTTACACCGCACAGCGCATGTGCAGTGTATGATGTGATATGAAACGTGTATCTTTTTGTGTAGTGAATAAAGTTAAAATTTCAATGGCTATCTTAAAAATGCACCGCCGCGTTGCGTCGCGTATCGTAGCGGTATGAACTGACCCTTATTCCTAGTGGCAGAGTTGGACTGGCATTCTACAAAGCCTACACTAACCAATTTCAATTCGCGGTATGGTTCCAGTAATATTTAAAAAAGTTATAAATATTTACTTTCACTCGCACCCGCACGATTTCATGCGTGTGCGAATGCGATCGCATTGCTTGAGACTGAAACAATACTGCGAATTGAACATTTTTATTACGAGAATTGTCCCTTTGTCATCTGAAATAAAATACTGATCTATGAACGCACCAAATCCCCTAAACGCGCCGCATCTCCTCTCGCACTCCTCTTCTGTGCGGTAGCTGTTGGGGTGGCGACAGGAGCCGAAATTTCCTTCGACGCACTTGCGCTCCGCCGGGTCGTAGTAGTATATCGTCACAATGTCGCCGCACGGCACCAGAGACTCGGGCATTTGACACTCCGCCTCATAGCTCTGAACATAAATATCCGAATAGTAAAAGTTGTACAATTTAATTAATATTATATCGAGCAATATCCCGCGAAAAAATACCCACAACCTGCAAGCAAATGTGTGAGTGCACGCATAAGCATGCGTAAAGCACCCTCCTCCATCCTCCCACACTGCTTATGCGTTCACTCAGAAACAATATCGTGCAAACACCACCACCAAACAAGTAACAATGTCAGCAAGATCGTGCAAGGCCCCACACCACCATGCAGGTTACAAAACTCGACGCGCGTTTCGCCCCGAACCCTGATCATCCTCAGGAAATGGACCTGCGAACAAAGTTCGTTAATGCAGCCTTGCACGATCTTGCTGACATTGTTGCTTGCGTGGTGGTAGTGTTTGCACGATCTTGTTTCTGAATGTACGCATAACCAGTGTGGGAGGAGGAAGGTGCTTTACGCATTCTTATGAGTGCACTCACATATTTCCTTGCAGGTTGTGGGTATTTTTTCGCGGGATATTGCTAGATATAAGTTATATTTTAATCACAAATGAAGGGCTTAATTTCGTTAGTAGCTGCATTTTGTAGGTGCCTTCATTTATTTTTGTACTTTTTTAAGAATTCAGATCACAGACGTAAGTAGTTATAATAACGGGTGTCCCAATAAGAGTGCTCGATTTAAATTTGGCGCCATTTTTTTTCTGAGCAAGTGGCAGCTCTGAAACTTGACAGCTGTCATCTATGATTGTTCCGATTATTAAATATGGAGCGTTACACAAAAGAACAATGCGTTATCATTGTGAAAACCCATTACAAAAATTGGGAAAGCTACGCTGAAACCGCTCGCAAACTTCGCGTCATTTTCGGTCGTGAAAGTGCACCAAATGTGTCAACAATTCGAAGATTGATAATAAATTTGAGAAAACTGGGTCGATTATGGAAAGCAAGTCTCCTGTGCGTCGGCGTACCGGTCGGTCTCTCGAAAACATCGCTGCTGTAAACGAGAGTGTCGCCGAAAACCCCGGAAAATCAATTCGGCCATGATAACAGAGTTCTTGTGGCCCCAATTGGAAGGACTGGACCTGGACGACATGTGGTTCCAACAGGATGGCGCGACCTGCCACACCGCCCATGAAACAATTCATTTATTGGAGGAAAAATTTCCGGACCGAATAATCTCCCGAAATTCCGATGTCAACTGGCCACCGCGATCTTGCGATTTAACGACTTTTTCCTTTGGGATTTTGTTAAATCTCAGGTCTATGCGAATAAACCACGAACAATTCCCGAGCTAAAGGCCGAGATCCAACGCGTCATCGGTGAGATAGAGCCGCCACTCTGTGAAAAAGTCATCTAAAATTTCATAAAAAAGCAAGGGTCTGCCGCCAGAGCCGTGGGGGCCATATGCAGGATATTCTATTCCATACTTAACGGAACATGTGTACTTTATAACGCAATAAAACTATCACCTCTCGCTCAAAAAAATATGTTTTTTATTAAAATTAAATAGGGTACTCTTATTAGGACACCCTTTATAAGTTGCATAAGTACTAACCGGGTTGAACGAAGACACTGTGGTAGTCGGGGCAGGTGGAGACTTTTTACAGCGACCCAAACATTCCTCTCGCGTTTCGAATCTATGACACATCACACAGTTAAATAACTTATCTCAAAAAGGGATGAAGTGAATAAAAGTGTCATTTAACAGACTGAGATTCTAAATTGTACTTTAGCTAAATCCGGCCCAGCATTAGTTGAAGACGAATGTGTAGGTACAGGGGGCGTATTACAAGCTCTTAATTCCAGTCAGTTTACGCCATGAAAAAAACTGGCTTGCATTTTCGTATTACGATCACTTATTGCCAGCCAGTCAGCAGTCATGTGACACTTGACATACTTCTGCATTGAAATTTGCGTGGTATTTTCGTATTATGACAAAACATTTGACATAAGCTGGCTTGTTTTTACGTCAAAACTGTCTTTACAAATCCATTCAATTTACGCCACAATTCATTAGCTTTTATTGACTTGTTTTGCGTTCTCTTTTAATATTTTTATGTGTATTTTAGTAACGTAAAATATGGCTAAAATAATTGCGAATATTGATTTATTTTTAAGACGTAGGTTTTATTCATAGGTTCATAGAAAATAAACATGTGTGACGACTGACGAGTTAGAAATATTTGAATTTCTAGAAATAATAATTCACACGAGAAGCACCAAAATCACCAAGCAATTCACCATTCCTAATAATTTCAATCAACAATAATTATTAAGATCATCCTACTAATATTATAAATGTGAAAGTTTGTGAGGATGGATGTAAGGATGGATGGATGTTTGTTACTCTTTCACGCAAAAACTACTGAACTAATTTCGATGAAATTTGGTATGGTAGTAGTTTAGGCTCTGGATTAAAACATAGGCTATTTTTATCATGAAAAAGTACAGTAGGTGTTCCCTAGGGATACTACATTTACGGGGGCGGAGCCCAGCAACAGCTAGTAATTTATAAAAGAATTTGCACTTTTCAAATAATCTACAGTTCGGTCAGATTAGTGTTACCACACCGGATTCTTTAAATTTGCCGCCATTTTTAAGATTCATCATTCGCTGGCCAGAATCTAGCTATAAAGTAGTTAAATTGGCGAAAACGACAGCTATTTTATTAACATAAACCCTTCTTTTTTGGGTAGCCTTTAAAATTTTCTTTTTATAACTATTATTATAACTGTACATATTCTATTAATAGTTAAAAATATATTACTTTTAAAATGCCGTTCCAAATATCGCCCCATATCGCATTATTGCATCATCCAATTATCGCATTTTTTTATATAGTACAAGTCAATCTTACAGTACAAGTTTTCCGTTCGTAATTAACTCTGTACCTACTAAGGGCATGCCATAAAAAAACGTACTGTAATTACGTGGAATTTGACGTTTCCGTACGTCACCTTCATGCTCGTCTAAACCAGTCAGCGACAACCAATGAATCCAGTCAGAATGAAATGTCGTTGTAATACGAAAAAGAACTAGGGCCGTATATTGAATTGCCTGGAAACAAGCTGGTTTTATAAAATATCATAATACGCCGAGCGCCGTCGACAAAAAATTTCTCGCCCTGAATGATTAGCGCGAGGAAGCTTTCCTCGCGCCAAACAAATAATTTGGGGGTCGATAATAAAGGCGCGCGGCGTGGAGCGATTTAGACATTTAAGATTTAGATATCATGCGTCGCGTCGCGTTGCTGCTTGTAAGGGGCGTTCTATCCGTTGGAGGCTGAATATGCTCACCTGTTATCATTGCCGCTGCAGCCGGTATAGAAGAACTGCTGGCAGTCGTCGTGAGCCTGTTCGTAGTACCACTGCATGATGTTTTCCAAGCAGTTGCCCGGCTCCATGGCCTGCGCGCACGGATCTGTAACGGTCACATACAATCTATTTACACACGACTTTATGAAGTTTTGCTTATAGTAGCTGCCACATGCGACTTTATCCGCTAAAAACAAAAACGTACAGAAACCGTAGTTTATGATGGGGTTAAAGGAAATCCTCATCCGGGGATAAACACATACATTTATGTTTTTCTTGTTCTCTACTCTTCTATTATTTATTATATCGTTAACAGTGACGCCAGGATAGCTGAGACTATCGAGAATTTAGAATGACTATATTCAATTGAATAATGCAGCTTCTAACCAGGTTTGCAGATTTGTTCGCACTCGTCCAAGGTAGAGAACCTGTTGGGACCGCCGTGGCAGCCACCGTACGTGAACTGCTCGCAGCTGCCGCTCTCCTGGTTAAAGTAGAACTTGGGTATGGCGGAGTTGCAGGTGCCGGCGTCCAGATTGTACCGGCATACCTCTGCAAGTGTTAATTTCAATTAACTTTTACAATAATACAGATATCATTATTTCTTAAGCTCATAGTAGTCTGCTAAACCACAGTAGGCTAGCGTAGACCACTCTACGGCAGCATAAATTCCACAGCCTATAGCCATGCTCCTAGCATTAAACGAAGACCCGAGGACTTTATTGTCCTATAGTGCAGTAGAAATAAACTTTACCATGCTTTGGTTTTAGATCGTACCGAGATCTCTGAAAGCTCCGCAGGCTCGCTCGCAGGCCTCCTCTGTAGGGAAGACGCCGGTGTGTCGGCAGTACACGCCGTACTCGGCGTTGTCGTGCGACACGCACATGCGCTGCTCCACCGCGTAGTACCACACGCGCCCGCCGCGCACACACTGCTCCAGCGACGCCGATGTGCGGCACTCCGCACTGACCGCCTCCTGCCGTCATCATTTGATACAGGTAAGTTAGAAATTCACTTACACTCATTCAAAACAAATGAAAACCAACTATACAAGAAGAAATTTGGCAAGTAGAACTAGTGTCCAGAAGGAGATTAACGGAATTATTACCGATTGGGGTGTGGTGGTGGTATACACGACGGAAGTCGGCGGTGCGTTGTGGCCTGCGCCGGTCCTGCACCGAGCCTCGCACTCATCTCGTGTATTGAACCTGAATATTTCAATAAAACATGACATCTCAGCTTCAGGATCAAATTAGTAGATCGTTTTTAGTAAATAATTAGCTATAATCATCGGGCATATACCAGTGGCGAATGCTGCTCCTTCATAGGGGAGCCCTGGCCTGTATAATTAGTAGGGATTTGCATCTTCAAAAGGTAAGTGGTAAGTGAAGCCGATAGGAATGGAGTTATAGGATCCCCACGCAATGACCTAAGTAGCACAAAAGTGCTGCATATCAGCGGTATTACTGTCCACAATGGAATCCAAAGGGGTACTAGCTAGCTTAATAAGAGCTGCAGAGTCGCTGTAACAGCTCATATTATAACTTTGATTTGGGCACAAATTAAACAGCCGTTAGCTGAATAACTGTGACATTTGCTATCAGCATTATATCAGGAATATTAAAGGTAACAGTTGTCCCAAGAGCTGAATATTGGCTGATTATTAGAAAATGGTAAGTTACTTTTATATACAAAGAATATTCTATATATAATAATTCTATATACAAAAAGTACACGTTCGGGTTATTTTAAAATCTCTATGTTCACAAGTGCAAAAATTGTAAACAATTTTTACCCTTGGTCCCTTAGTTTATTTTGATTTGTTGTATTGTGTTCACCATTTTGTGCGACTTATGACGTAAAGTAATGGTGAATAATATTATATTAATGGCAAATATTGTTTTCGGGTAAAAGCTCGCTCTTACTGAATTCTTATGGGAAAGAGAATTCATTGTGAAATATTATATGAATATTTAAGAACATTTTCTCGCGCTCTCAAAATATCACTGTTGAAATCTCAAAACATCATTATTGAAAATTATAGTCTAAAATATGTTGATCATAAATGGATAACAAAAGGTTTTTTATTATTTTGCATTTATAATTTGTCCTTATGCTGTTTGCGTATAAAATTTTTATAAGAGATTAAAGATCTTTGTTTTATAAATATAAAACAAAGATAATTTTTTCATTCAATAAGATAACTACATATTATAATTATTATACATAACCAGAAAATGGCGGACAAGCAATGTGATCACAATTACCTAGCTATGGGCTGTATAAGTATCCACTTGTGGTACATTAATCAGTAATGAGCTGATACCTGTAGTTATTGTGTAAAACAATTTAGCCACATATACACCTTTATAGCGGGTAACATGTACGCAAATATTGTAACTAATCAGTTAACCGCACTAACCACATAAAAAGAATCCACATTCTACATTAATTTTTCTGCGTGTTCCGCCAGTTCTTAGTTTATCTTTCCACATTATGGACAATACAATTCCATGTATATATCACAATATCCGTACTATATATGCTAATATATATGGCGGAAGAATTAACTGGATATTTAATACCTATACGGCGCTGAATAAATAAGTCTTTAAAGTACACGATTTCAGCTGTAATGAGAATAATGAGTAACATTTGAGCAAATTTATAAGTGTGTGCTGTAAATGTTGTAATTTAGCATCATAAAAGTACACCTATAGTGGTCATGTGCGCTATTTAAGCGCTGTTATACGATTGCGTGTAACAAGCTGATTAACACTGGTAAAGTTCTACTTTATGCAGCAAGACGCATTAATTAAAGTCACAGGAGAATCAGACATACAATCAGAAGAGGAGAGTCAATGCAAGCGGTCGGGGGTACACTTGTGGCCTTCAATTCATAATAAAGCTGAGTTAAAGTCCACGAAAATGCTTTATTGCAGTTTACAGTTTTATTTAGTGCAAATAGCTCTACGCTGCGCTTGCAGCTTTACAGTTTGGTATCTGTGACGCATAATAGAGTTTTCAGCTCTTGCAGTTATAATGTACTGTTACCTCTTTATAAACTCTAAAGTTACCGATATTAATATTTGTGTCATCTTATACAGCAGTTTTGTGCTACTTGGGTGGTATTTACCTAAACTCTAAAGACTGATAAAAATAGAGTAAAAAAAATCTTCATAGACACCCGACTTAATGCGAAACACTTTCCTAAATAATAAATAATCCTTCCAAAAATATTGTCAATATTTATTTAGGAAGTGGTATAGAGAAAAGTTTGTGTACTAAGTACAAGGTCTACGAACCTATTGTCGTTGCCCTCGCAGCCGCCGTAAACGAACTGGCTGCATCTGTCATTCTCTGCGTCGTAGAACCAACGCTGATGTTCCTCCCCGCACGGCCCCGTCACCATCGGCAGTCGGCAGACGTCTATACCGATAGTAAAGTGAAGTTACCAACTGAAGACTAACAGACTAGAGGACAAGGGTAAGTAAAAATTTAATTTGCCAGCCCCCAGCACAATTACTCGTAGAAAATTATTTATATCATACAGGCGCCGAGATTCTTCGACAAAATATTATGTATAGATGCGATTATCGATATCGATATCGATTCATTACAATGAGAGACTGTATAGAAGAAAGATGTCAAATCTACTACCCTTCGACCGACCTACCCTTGATTGCATTGCAGTAGTGTTGACAGTGTTCGAGAGTTGGGAAGTTGTTCTGGTTGCCACCGCAGCCCCCGTAGTTGAACTCGTAGCAAATGCTTCTGTGCTCGTCGAAGGCCCATCTCATCTCGTACAGCGTGCATGGTCCGGGGTCCGCCTCCATGTAACAATATTCTAGAAAAGAAGATACTATCAAAGCAACTAGAAAGTGATGAGCAAATATGGGAGTCGTAAAAGTTGAAAAAACACATACTGCAATAAGGTGTTACTTTAGCGAGATAGCCACGTAGAAATACTCGGGCACTTGAGTTTGGCATGATGTGACAGATTAAAGAAAGACGAACAGATAACAGCTTTATAGTTAGCTTTCGATTTGATAATTTGATTGCATACGATGTGTCCACGATTGTGTGGAAAAATAGTGGACCGTTGAAGGGGACGTCAAAATTTTCAAATTTCAATCGATTTGGATCGTTCTATGAAAGCTATTTCTACTCTGTGACGATTTCGTTTAAAATACATCGTGATAGGGAAATATCTATCTATTTTTAAGAATAACTTTAGAAATTTTCTTTTTTTATGCATTTTGGTTGAGTTGGTTTCTTTACTAATATATTGATATATACCTGTAGTGTATGGGTTTTGGGGCGGGACGGGCTGCACGGTGGTAGTAGTAATCTGCTGCTCCATACATCTGTTCTCGCACTCGCTCATGGACTGGAAGTTGTTGTCGTTTCCTCCGCAACCACCGTAGTAGAACTGACGGCATCTTTATTAAATAATTGATACATTAATTATGCAATACGATAAATATATTTTATCAAGTGATAATTTAATCAAGTAATTCTGATGACTAGAGGTAATGATTGTGAGTAGTACTGACTGTGATCGAAATTAGCTCTTAATAATTAATATAATTTTTGGGCTAATATTTTATATAAATATATATTACATATTTGTTTATATATTTATATGTTTGTATATTTTTATTTATATATTTGTTCTCATGCATCTCACATAGAAAACAAATATACCTATGTAGATATTGTGACAGAGTAACAAACGTCAACGTGTAACAAAATTCACGGTGGTGTGTGTTGTTGTCACTTTTATTAATTTTATGTTATAGCTTATATAATATATAATTAGCTTTCTGCACACCTTCCTCCACTTTAACTTTGCCAAATATCATATTCCTCCGTTCGCACAAATCTCGTAAAATTGCACTGAAAGTTTTTGCTTCACGTATTTAATATATAAAAGTAAATAGTAATATGATAATGAGCCAAAAGCTCTTTCTCTATATTTAATTGGTCCTTCGATACATATTCGTATTAAAGCCAAACCTACTGTAGATATAATTGTAATGTGTTTGCTGAGTCTTCGTAACTTACGTTTTCTTTGTGGTGTCGTAGAACCATCTTAGAGTATACTCAGCGCAGTTGCCGGTAACAGCCGGTAATGTGCATACATCTTGTACTGCGAAGAAAACAAATTTCCTTAAATAAAGTCTATCCTCATTTTTTAGAAAGAGTCACAAATTACAGTTTTAGTTTAATACACGTTCGTCGATCCTTTATTGAAAGTAAATCGTAAGTAGTTACATAAGTTACGGTCTTAGAACTACAAAAAACCACAGATAGCAAGCAAGCAAGTAGAAGCAGTAGAAGAGTACATAATACAATTACTTAAAGTAAAAATTCCAAATCATACAGTCAAACAATACCTACAAGCTACGTTCAGTACAAACTTATTATTTGTAGTACCTATACCTTGCAGTGCATCGAACGAAAGAATGAGTTCCTGACAGGTGTCTGAAACTTAACTAAAGAAAAAATGAAGAAGCGGAAAATAGCATGGAATAGAAATAGAGAAAGGTAGGGTAAAATATACATACTTTCGTTGGCCGCAATGCAGAAGTTAATAGGTAGGCACATTGATTATATAACACACTCACCGAAATAACTAGGGCAAGATCGAGTGCACTCTTGTTCCGACAAAAAGCGGTTATCATTCCCACCGCAGCCGGTGTAGTAGAACGGCACACACTGGTTCTCGGACTGGCTGAATGACCAAGTCGGGATCTTTTCCGTGCACATTCCTGCGTCTTGTGCTAGCTTGCACTTATCTAACCACACATTCAGGTTAGTTTCATCATCAAAGAAAATTAGTAGGTACCACTAAACAAAAACAAGGCAAACTAAATACCATAACCCAGAGTAAATTATTTTAAATGTCACATTCATGCTGGAACACTAAAAATACACAAAAACTACTCGTGTCTCTTACTAAGTTAGTTACAAAGTTTCAGATACAAACAAACAAAAGTCATGTAGACAATGCAGAGTGCTACTAATAAGTACATTAATTTACTTACCCTCTGGGACACCAGGCGGGTTACAGCGTAACAAGCAGGCGGCTTCAGTGCTAAATCTGTTGTTGTTTCCAGCGCAGCCTCCCCACACAAACTCGATGCAACTCTTGCTGTCCTCATCGTAGCCCCAGCGCAAATAGTTGCCCGCACAGGGTCCTCGCTCGATTGGTAAATTGCATTGATCTATAGATGAGATAATTTATATTTAGTTAAAGCAGTAAGTAAAAGGTTTACAGTTATGGGAATTTATTCTATTCCCTAGGGTAGGTTTTTATAAAGTCTCTACCGACCATCCCTATTCCCTGGAAGACCATCTTGCGAAATTGTTAGCCTGACTTACCTTCGGTCTTTTCAGGTTCGCACTGTTTCTGACAGAGCTCGCGGGAGTCGAACTTGTTGTTGTTGCCGAGACAGCCGCCGTACACGAACTGTGAGCACTGCTCCCGTGCCGCGTCGTAGTACCAGTGGACGTTGTAGCCGGAACACGCGCCTTTCACCATCGGCAGGTTACATGCATCTAAACATGCAATGAATTAATAGTATCTGTTCTAGGTTACAGAATAAAAATACGAGTAGCTTCATTGTCAGCGATAAAATTTGGCTGTAAAATAAAAATCAATCTTTAGTGTTAAAAACTTGCCACTCGCCTGTCCGAACTAACAATTATTTTATTATCCATGCACTTAAATCTTAATAATCATGTTACTCTTAATATTTTACAGCGCATGCTAAGAAAACACCAGGCGACAAAATTGGGTCTGATCGAATTAGAATATTTTATAGGTGTAAGAATACTTCACAGAAGTGACTAACCTTTAGGAGGCGGGCGCACGCAAATATCTTCGCACTCCTCCTGACTGCTAAATCGATTATCGTTGCCCTCACAGCCGCTGTACCAGAATCGTGAACAGCCGCCATATTCTCTGTCGTAGTACCAATAAACAGTGTAGTTACGACAAGATCCTTTATCGTAGGCCAGGGCACAAGCAGCTGCAAATATGTTACATGAAATTACAAATAGACCTAAATAATTTTAAGAACCCATAAATTTGTATATTTCATTAATGGGTGCAGACAGCAGAAGAACAGAAAAAGTGTACAATACACATCACAAATCATGTGTCAGATATTCTCAATTTTCTTAAATCAAGACTTAACGTGCTCAAATAAAGAATAATACATTTTCCTTAATAATTACCTTGTCTATTTTCAAGTTTGTCGGTACAATTGAGGAACTTCTTGCCCTGCGCTTCAGTAACGCCGTCTGGGCAGCAACCGTATTTGCTGTTGGAGCAGTCGCAGCCGGCTCTGCCCGGACCCCGGGCGGCCGTGACTCCGTCCCCGCAACATCCGTACTTGGACTGTTCACACCGACAACCCTGCTGGTCTGGGCCTGTGGCACGGGTCTCGCCATCGGCACAGCAGCCAAACTGATACGTGTGGCAACCGCAGCCCTCCATATCAGGCCCCGTAGCTTCTGTGTGTCTGAAAACAAGAGATTTATATTCGTTTTTACATCATTAAAATACCAAATACTACTTATTTATATGTGTTAGGTCTAACTTTATCGTTGAATTTTGTGGTATGTGTCTTACCTATCTGGACAGCATCCGAATTGTGTGTATTTACAGCCGCAGCCCTCATTGTTAGGACCTCGGGGGATAGTGACGTTGTCAGGGCAGCAACCAAAGTGGGCGTATTGACAACCACATCCTGAATTAAAATAAAGACTTTTCCAGGCATTCTAAGTATATGGATATTTAAAGCTAATTATATTTTATTCAAACGTAAAAATTATAAACCAAATATAGGTGTAATAAAGAGATACCTAAACAGCATAGATTGTACCTTCAAGATGTGGTCCTTCTGCAGGTTTGTAATTGTCGGGGCAGCAACCGTACGCGCTTAAGAGGCAGCAGCCTTGGAGTTCTGGTCCATGGGCTGGAGTCTCGCCATCTGAGCAGCAGCCGTAAGCTGACGTATTGCAGGACATCACACATCCTTCCATGTCAGGACCAACAGCTAAATATTATATAAATACAAGGTTAATAGTTATCGCTACTAAGAGAGAATTACCAGAATTTAATAAGCCTATCTCTATATGTACCTGACAATATTATATCTAAATGTATCTGAGTAGTTGGCAATTAAATATAACCACTTATTATTTATTTATTATTTTACAATTTATGTACACGCAATATATAGGTTAACAAACATTACTTAAAAATAAAATATTTTGTACAAAGGTACATCTTTTTCCAAAATGGAATGTCATCCAGAAGACCTTCATGATAAAGGTTGTTGTTGTTGACTAATGAAAAGCAAATATTTGCGTGTACTCTTACAAATTTAAAATAACTACTTAATATACCTACATACAAAAAAAAAAAAAATATAAATAAATATTACATATGAAAATGGCGTTTTGTTGTACTGCTCACTTTGATCTCAAATATATCTTCTTTGGTTAGGAATTTCAATTTCAAATTTATACCGCTATTTACTCATGCATTTGTGTTTCGAAAACAGTAATTCATTTGTTTTTTCCTCTTTTGGTTTTTTCTTTGCGTCACTCTGTTCACATAATGGAAAACTTGAAATATTGTATTATTTTCGAGTACGAGTTCCACCGTGGCACCAGTGCTGCAGAAACGGCTCGAAGGATTAATGCCGCCATACCCATTCTGGCGGCGGTGTCGCAAAAGAAAACACAGTGCGTTTTTGGTTCCGTTTTCGTTCTGGAAATTTCGACCTGCAGAACAAGCCCCGTGGACGGCCGGAGACAAAAGTCGATAATAAAGAATTGAAGGCTATTGTGGAATCGGATCCATCGCAAACCACGTCCGAGTTAGCTGCAGGCTGCGGTGTTAGTGATAAAACTGTTTTAATCCACTAGAAACTACAATTTGGGAAGGTGAAAAATCTTGAAAGGTCGCCTCATGAACATTTCATCACAGTTCGATAATCGGAAACGCTCATCGCAATGGCTGAACCCTGGCGAACCAGTCAAAGCCTGCCCCAAGCGAAAATTGATTCAAAAAAAGTTACTTGTGAGCGTTTGGTGGACTAGTGCCGGTGTCGTTCCAGTCGTGCCGGCCAGACGATTACGGCAGATGTCTATTGCCAGCAACTGCAAATAATGATGGAAAAGCTAGCTGCTAAGCCACTGCTGCTTCAGGACAACGATAGACCACACACTACACAACAGACGGCTACCAAATTAGAGGAGCTTCAATTGTAATATATCTAAGACATCCACCGTACTCCCCGGACCTTGCTCCAACAAATTACCATTTTTTTTCGAAATTTGGATAACTTCTTGCAAAGGAAAAAATTCAACTCCGATGGGGCAGTCCAAAGCGCCTTCAAAGATTTTATTAATTCCTGTCCGAACGGTTTTTTTAGTAAAGGAATAAATGAACTACCTATGAGATGGTCAAAGTGCATAGATGGCAATGGTATATACTTTGATTAAATAAATATATTATGTTAAAAAAAATCGACTTTATGTTCCTCCTTTACAAAACGCCAATTTCATATATAATGACTTAATATATATAATTTCCGAACAACGCAAAAATTAACCAAACTGCCAATCGGATTGACATTATTAGAGTCGAAATTATTGATTTATTGCTACACGACAAAAGAAAAAACATATAACTAAACTAAAAATACGCCGATTCCCAGTGGTAAAACCTAGCTAGATCGATTTCTCTCCCCCAAAACTCCCTGCATATCAAATTTCATGTAAGTACTTGCAGCCGTTTCCAAGATTACGATTATGTATATGAATATAATATATAATGCACATTAAACATGATGTTATCAGTAAAATATTTTTAGGTTTGTCTGAGATAGTATTCTCTTAGTCTCTTTTTAAATAATGTGAGAGTTTTACATTCACGGATCTCTGATGGCAAGGAGTTCCAGAGTCTGGCAGAGTGTATAATGAAAGATTTATGTATCTTACCAGTTGAAACACCATCTGGACAGCAACCAAATTGGCTAATACTGCATGGACATCCTTCACCGTTTGGTCCGGATGCGTCTGTCTCATTGTCATAACAACAGCCGAAGGTAGACTTTGCACAGTCTCTTTCCAACTCTGTCGCCGATGGAGTTTTTGCTGTTGTCTTTGTAGTTTCTGTATATATATATATATATATATATATATATATATATATATATATATATATATATATATATATATATATATATATATATATATATATATATATATATATATATATATATATATATATATATATATATATATATATAATTTCATATATATATAAGCAAATCGTGAATAAAAATAGCTTATATTAAAATTAGATATTATTTTACTAAAGAAATGTTACTTTTAATTCTTACCTGTTTCAGGGCAACCTTTGCCATGCAAATCTTGGGCTGGAGTTTTATTGTCGTTGCAGCAACCAAATCTAAAACAAATCAAGTTAGTTTTTATTATAAGTAAATGTTATCTTTGTAAAAGTCTACATGATGGGAACCGTCTGACGTGCGCTCCGGGAAATAAATTATTTTCAGTGGTTTAAAATCAACAAATACGTGCTGAGTGTGTGTAATAAGCTAGGTAAAGGGTGAGCAACGTTTACTGTAAGTTTTTGAAACACATTTGTACGTAGTTTGTTGGATTTAATTCGGTAAGTTGATTTCCTTGTTCACTTTTATTGTTGTCAACAAGTAGGTAGGCAAAAAATGTTACTGTCGGTAGCTCTCGCGCAGCGCCGGCCAGAGCGGCCGAACAGCTGTTAGTTATTTTACCTATTTAATCTTTATTTTGGCCATTTGTTTTTCTATTGCATATTGAAGTGTAGTATTTAAATCTTTTAGAAAGTACCTAGCCATAATGTCGAGTCATAATATGCCACCGGATAAAGATACAAATCCGTTTTCGAAAAATGACAAAATTCCCCGCTCACCGCCAACTTCTTCATGTACTAAACGTTTATTGTCACAATTATCACCCTCTTCCCTGTCACCTGAGGAAAAGCGCCACCAGAGCCCACAAGGGACTATCAATCGTCCCCCGTAATTTCGTTATTGGATACAAGCCGTGGCCCCGACGATACGTCCAATTATTACAAGCTAATTCGCGAGGCCTCTTCATACTTGTCTAAAATAAATGACTTCGCAAACGACACAGTATCTCGTCGCAATAACTTCGCAAACAAAGCAGAAATAATGAACATGACACAAAAATTAACGGCCATCGTCTCACTTCTGGCACTCAAAAATTTCATTTTTCATTAGTCATTAGAAACTAAACTCGCTAATTTGGAATTTTCGCTAAATTCTGCCGCGATTCAGACCCGTGCTGTTGTCACTGCGCCGATAAACATACCTCGATTAACTGTCCCAAAAAGATTTAAGAGATTTCAAACCGGTTTGCGGAAGCTGCACCCGGTACAAGAAACCTAACGACCACCCCACGGGTTCCCCTGACTGCCCAACATACAAGGCAAAAATGGAGCAATTAATTTTACCAACTCGCTGTGGATAAGTTAGTTATAGGACAGTTGAACTTACATAACAATAAGCACGCGACGATTGAATTAGAAAATTGGTGTCGGATTATAATTTAGACTTAGTTCTCATAAAAGAGCAATATCAATCCGCGTTGCTAAGGTCGAAAGTCGTACAAGTTAACAACCTAGCGCGCGCCGGCATTTACACACCTCAGTCTAAATTTTCAATTACGGCCCTTACAAATCTGTCAACGTCTCATTGTGTAGTAGCGGAGGTTTCGTGTCTTCACTTTAGATTGTACGTAGTTAGTTGTTATTTTCAATACTCCGATCCTGTAGGTCCTCACTTACACCAACTACGTCATGTCCTACAATGTCTTGCGGGGAATAAAATTGTTATTGGTGCCGACGTAAATGCTTCTTCGCCCTTATGGCATGGGGAACTTAGATATACTGACCGCGACCATCGTAGCTCAGTGGAAGACTTCATAGCAGAGTTCAACCTGCAAATTCATAACACTCCCAATGCACCACCTACGTTTAGCAGCCCCTCTGGTGAATCTTCCATCGAATTCAAGCTTTCCAGCGCGTACGTCCATTATAACAATATAATAAATTGGCGCGTCATTCCTGATGCGTCATGCAGCGACCATCGTTTAATTGTCTTTGAGTTTATTCGCGCACCCTCGAGTTGTCCCGTGATTGAGTCGAAAGATTATAAATATAATGTTAAAAATGGTAATTGGAATTTATTCCGGTCCCTTATGTTCGCTCATTCCAGAGATTTCACTCGTCCAGACTTGAACTCAAATGATAGTGCGAAAATAATGACCAACACCTTTGTCTCCTGTGCCGACACCGCCCTGGGCCGAAAGCCGCTTAAAACAGAAAATAAGTGTAAATGGTGGCACGATAATTTATATAAGTTTAGGAGTTTAGGAGAGCCAGACGGAAAATTAATTATGCACGTAGACAGGGACTCGGTCTATTAGACGATGAAGAACAGCCTCCGTGGTCTAGTGGTTTAGAGCTTGGCTCTCGACTCGGAGGTCGTGGGTTCGATTCCCGCATTGGAATAACAAAAAATCTTGTTTCCATGTTTGGTTAGGACAATGCAGGCTGATCACCTGATTGTCTGACAAGAAAGATGATCCATGCGTCGGATGGGCATGTAAAAAGTCGGACCTGCGCCTGATATCTCACCAGTCGTGTCGGTTATTCGTCCCACTGGGTTACGAGAGTAAAGGAAGAGAGAGTGCTCTTGTGTACTGCGCACACACTTGGGCACTATAAAATAACTCCTGCGTAGCTGGCCTGGTTTCAATTAAACCGGCCACCGTCACTGAAATCAGTGTGGGGAGCTATATAATATATATGCTATACTATTAGACGATAACTACGTATCGTACCTAGCTGACCTCAAGGTCTAGACTACTACTGACTACTGACTAGGGCCTCAAGGTCGCGTTATCGCGCCGCCGTCACCTTAGCAAAAAATAATATGTTGAGAAATGCTGCCGTTAGACTGGATAAGGATGGACCATGGTATTCTTTATACCATGAACCCAAACCAAATAATACCACTGCTTCACAGTATTTTCCAAATATCAAGATTAATAATTCGTATACTCATAGTTTAAGAGACACGGCGAAGGCGTACCTCGACGTACTAATTCCAGACGACAAGCCGGACTTGGACAATGATCTTCACCGCGAGATAAGATTCAGAATGTTAGACCCCATCAATACGCCGGTATCTGACTTACCTACACATGATGAGTTCACTTCAACAGTTAATTTGTTACCTACGAAAAAGTCAGCAGGCGAGGATAAAATATCTAATATTATGATTAAGCAGGCGGTCTAGCGGTAGGCTCATCTATATTACAGGTTTTTAATAAATGTATTGCAGAAGGCACTTTTCCAAAAATCTGGCGAATCGACACAATAAAATTAATTCTAAAAGCCGGTGATAAACCACCAGACGATTCGAAATCCTACCGTCCTATAACCCTATTATCATCCTTAGGTAAATTATTACAACGTCTTATTGTTTCCCGCTTGCTACCCGGTGGCCCGAAATTTAATAATCAGCAATTTGGATTTACCGCCGGGAAGTCAACAGTGGATGCAGCAATCGAGGTCAGAAGAACAGTAAATCTATCGGAGTGTAAATATGTAGTAGGTATCTCTGGATATCGCGGGTGCCTTCGATAATGCCTGGTGGCCCATGTATCTACTGAAGTTAAGAAACAGAGGCTGCTATCGTAATGTTTATTATTTAATTTACTCGTATTTTTGCAACGGCGTAATAAAACTCCAACTCGGCCAATACACACATTTCAAAAACTTAACGCGCAGCTGCCCTCAAGGATCAGTACTATCGCCGCACTTGTGGAATATAAGTTTTGATGATTTATGATGTGTTCCCTTGCCTCCTCTGTGCTCTCTGATAGGTTATGCTGACGATGGTTTTCTTATTATTCAAGCCAATTCGCGATCTGAAATTGAAAACAAGGCCAACAAGTGCCTCAACGTAATATCGAGTTGGGGCCACAGAAATCAGTTAGAATTTGCAGCACATAAAACCTTTCAAGTACTTTTAAAAGGTTCATTAATATCAACTCCTTGCATTAAACTGAACAACATCAATGTGAAACGAAAACAGTCACTTTGTTACCTAGGACTTATTTTAGAAAATAAATTTACATTCCTGGAACATATAATACAGACCGGTGAGAAAGCTAAAAGGAATTTCTATTGTTTCACAAAAATATCAACGTCGACATGGTCAACCTTTCATTTAAAACATTAAAAATAATGCGACGTACCTCGGCAGCATATGCTATGGCGCACCGGCTTGGGCAGATAGGGCTACAATAGGAGCGGCCCGTCGTAAACTTTTGCAAAGCCAACGTCTCGCCTTAGTATTTTTATGTAAGGCATACCGTACCGTAAGTACTGAAGCACTTCCAGTCTTAGTCGGAGTCCTACCAGTAGATTTAGAGATACAGCGTCGTGTAGCACTATATTATAAAAATAAAAAAATGACTAACCCTGAGTTTTTAAGCGCGAAGGAGAGTAATAAGATAACAAGATTATTCGAGCCATTAGTTATTTCTATACAGAACGGTGGGACAACACTATCAAAGGGCGTCACCTATATAATTTCTTCCCTTCGGTACGCGATCGACTCTCAATCGATCAAGCAATGGATAGAAATAGATAACTACGTCGCACAATTTTTGACAGGTCACGGAAACTTTAAAGCGAAACTTTTTGGATTTACATTAGTCTCGTCTCCGCTATGCGAGTGTTCGACCGAAGGTAGCCCTTATGAACAAACTGCTCATCGCATACTCTGGGAGTGTGATCTCTGGTATGACGAAAGAATCGAAATGTTGAACAGCGTCCATTGTGTTTCTAGGGTTGTGTACTATGAAGATC